>CAJNDS010002079.1:1395000-1520000 GCA_905221605.1 Symbiodinium natans | reverse complement strand
GTGGGGTTTAGGGTTTAGGGTTTAGAGGGTTTATAGGGTTTAGGGTTTATAGGGTTTAGGGTTCAGGGTTCAGGGTTTAGGGTTTAGGGTTTAGGGTTTAGGGTTTGGGGTTTAGGGTTTAGGGTTTAGGGTTTAGGGTTTAGGGTTTAGGGTTTAGGGTGTGGGGGGGAGAGGGGGGTGCAGGTTACGGTTTGGGGCAAACGCCGTGTGGTTCTCGTAGCGGCATACATGGAGGCAAGCCCTGGAAGGAACGACCCCACAGACACCAAGGACGCTGAGGCAGACCTCCCAGCACTTATAGATTTCTTTGAAAGACGATCCCCTAAACCCTAAACCCTAAACCCTAAACCCTAAACCCTAAACCCTAAACCCTAAACCCTAAACCCTAAACCCTAAACCCTAATTAAACCCTAAACCCTGAACCCTAAACCCTAAACCCTAAACCCTAAACCCTAAACCCTCACACATCGTAATCAACCTGGGGATGGGAAGAGACATCATGTCGAAGAATTTCGTACCCTGTGCACGACACCATCTCCTGAAGTACAACCCGATAAAGCCGTAAAGACCCTGTACATACATTCTGTGGTTGCAGGAGATGATCGAGGATCCTCATGCAAGAGTTCTGTGCCAGCTATAGCCCTCACGCCCGCTCCGCGGCACGGATACAAGCGATGGGAGGGCTCTTGGCACGCGCATTGTTAGACGTAGCGGCCAGTAACACTCTGCGAAGGTCGCCATCACAGTCGTGCTGAAAGAGATGGCATTGTGGCATTGGGGCCCCTTGCACCTGCACTGTTGCCCATCTCAGCAGTGTGCCCCTAGATTCCTAAACCCTAAACCCTAAACCCTAAACTCTAAACCCTCAACCCTATAAACCCTAAACCCTAAACCCTAGACCCTAGACCCTAAACCCTAAACCCTAAACCCTAAACCCTAGCAAAAAAAAACCCTAAACCCTAAACGGATCGCTCTCTTGTCTTCCAGAGCCCGCGCAAAGTCTGCTTCGATCCAAGACCCTGGCATCCCGCTGATCAGCGAGAGGAACAAACTGAGCTACCCGCGCTAAATCTATGGCTTCTGGGGTTTAGGGTTTAGGGTTTAGGGTTTAGGGTTTAGGGCTAAATCTATGGCTTCTGTTGGGGGGGGGGGGGGGGGGGGGGGGGCGCTCTATTTAATGTACTCCCTAATCCTAAACTCTAACCGCAAAACAAAACCGACTGTACATCCATGGGACATCAGTGGACAAGATGTGAACAAAAAGTGCCAAGGCGAGCCGCAACCACGAAAGAAACCGTTCAGGGTTTACCTGAAGAACCCAAAGCCTAGGTTATTGTGGGTTACCTAGAAATCCTGCCTGCAAGGGAGTCCTTTATCGTCAACACCTACAACAATGTAGGTGACAGGTTCTTACCCATAGACTCAAGCGAGCCCCAAAAACCTCAGACAGGAAGGCTTTTGGGCCCAATAAATCGGAAAAAACAAGACTCTTTAGAGCCTGAGAGTTAAGGCTGTTAAGGTAGGGCTGTATAGAGTCTGGGGCTCAAGCCCTACCTAGAGTGAACCACGTGCACCTTGGAAGACAATGGTACTTGGAGGTTCAGGGTAAACATAACAATTATACGTGCAGCTATAACCCACATATCAGCGCTTTAAGCACCCGAATGGGGTTAGAATTGGGTTCTATACAAGGTACAGTTATACATGGGTTGCTAAGTACCATTAACCTGCAAGTAAGCCTGTTGTTTGAACTCTGAATATATCCCCCGGAAAAGCCCAGAGGCAATAAGACCTAAACCCCACCATAACCGAAGTCAACATAAACCCGGAAGTCTCCAAGTAACCTTAGATAGATGTGCTTGTATGGTGTGATAGGGGAAAAGGCTTACTTACCGTCCTGAACCAATACCCTTTCTGGCTACTCAACGTATTGGCATGTACTGGTCGAGTAGTCCCCCAAACCGTGAAGCCTAAACCCTAAACCCTAAGCCCTAAGCCCTAAACCCTAAACCCTAAACCAGCACGACTCTCAATAATCCAGGACCAGTCGCTCCGTCATCGGTGGCAGCTCCACATCTTCTTGGTTCTCAACCTGTCGCCGAGTCTTTGGCTTTGAAACTTCGAAATTTCGTGGGCAGGGCTTTGGGCGCGGGGTGTGGGGCTTAGGGCGTGGGGTGTAGGGCTTAGGGTTTGGGGTTTTTGGTTCAGGGTTCAGGGTTTAGGGTTTTGGGCCTTGACTTCGGCAGGTAGGCAGCGCCGCCTGTACGTGCCCCGTGATCTTGCTCTGTCCCCTAGATCTTTTTCGGGCTCTTCAGGTATGTAGCTCACACTTCTAGCAGCCCTATCAGGCCACATGGCAATTCCTTCCTCATATGGACTGCATCTTTCAACCCTACAGTAACCCCCTAGACCTGGCTTGCGTTTGCAAGTGCCTACTCAAGTCCTCAAGCGACGCCCCCGCTGCCGAACTAGGACCCAGGGTATCTTAACAGATCCAAGTACTGAGCTGTAGAACCCCCCACGTGAATGACCCAGCATTTTGTTGCCTCCAACAACCCCCCTCGCCCATGACACAAACAAGCCATGAATCCCAAGCCCGAAAACCCCTAACCCCTAAACCCTAAATCCTAAACCCTAAGCCCTAAACCCCAAACCCTAAACCCTAAACCCTAGCTTTGGGATTCTGGAGAGGGCCCCGCGCCAACTCCACGCTCTGCGTGAAGTGGACGGCAAAGCGGGCCGCGTAGCTCTTGGGTGGAATCGTCGCTTTGTTCCTTTGCTGCGCAAGAAGTGCTTGGAGGTGCAGGGTAATTACCAAACATTAGGGTTTAGGGTTTAGGGTTTAGGGTTTATCCAAGAATTACCCTAAGGGTCCATGTACCTTGTTGTTATATCCTTGGGCCCCAAAGTCCTTACAAAGGAGGTACTCTAATAGGGCCGAGTACACCCTGTTTGAGTACATGGACCCTTAGGGTCCGTACTTGGAGGTTCAGGGTAGGGTTTCTGGTGTAGGGTTTATGCGTCTAGGGTGTAATGCAATTACAAGTGCAGTCATAACACACTTAGAGAAGGCTCTTTAAGTACCTCATAAGTGCAGCTTGATTTGGGTTACCAAGTATCCTGAACCTCCAACTGAAAGAGAGAAACTGACATCGGCACACAGGTAGCACCGGGCTTCCTACAAAAACAGTTTAGGGTTTAGGTGTTAGAAAGTGCCGCCATTCACTTCCAAGTTTTGAAACCCCAACACCCACAAAAATCAAAACCGCAAAGCCCCAAACACCCCGAACCCCCCCCCCCCCCCCCCCCCCCCCCAAACAAAAAAAAAAAAAAAGCACCCAAAACCTCAGAAGATCCCAAAATCCCAAAAACCCGACACACACCAACGCCCTGAAGCTCGTGAATCCGTCAGATGAAGGCCCCTAAACCCTAAGCCCTAAACCCTAAACCCTAAACCCTAAACCTCATGTGAAGGCAAGCCTCTGCTCAAGGACCTTCAAGACCCTCGCGACTCCTGGGCAGGACTTCTGTCGACCTAGAGTAAGACCTAGAGTTACCTACATACTTTTTTTAAAAAAGAGGGATGGGTTTAACTGTAGACACCAAAAACATAAATAGGAAACTTGTCTCATATACACTGTGAAGAAGAAGGAAGGGTTTAGGGTTTAGGCTTGAAAAGTTGAGGGTGTGCTGGGTCTACTGACCCTTGTTTAAACGGTTGCCGTGCTTCTCTTCTAAACCCTAAACCCTAAACCCTTAACCCTAAACCCTAAACCCTACACCCTAAACCCCAAACCCTAAACCGAAGCAACCTCAGGCCCTGATGGCAGTCGAGGCGCTCTTCCCCATGGTCCACCGTTGCCTCCAGCTCTTGGGTTTAGGGTTTAGGGTTTAGGGTTTAGGGTTTAGGGTTTAGGGTTTAGGGTTTAGGGCTTAGGGGCTCAGAACTTTGGGATTTCGTGTTCGGGGTCTTTGGGCTAAGGGCTTCGGATCTCTCCAGGCCATGCAGCCCGAAAATGAAAGCTTAAACCAAGAAAAAGCTGGCCGTTCAGAAGGCTCCCCGTCAAAAAGCAACAATGAACACAAATAAGCAACCAGAGATATATGTGTACATGCAGATCGACTATGCTTCTCTCTCTCTGTCTATGTATATATATATATATATAAGACGTAAGCTTGTTACTCAACAATGACTTGATACACCCCAATCCCAAATCCTCAACACTAGCAGGTCATATGGTTCGCAAGGGGGTGTAAGGCGCCGACAGAAAGTCGATGATGGAGATGTACACGGCCGTTGTTTGACCGGCCCTGCAATGTGGCGCATTTGGGTTTAGGGATTAAAGGTTTAGGGTTAGGGTTTAGGGTTTAAGGTGTAGGGTTTAGGGCTTACAGGTTTAGGGTTGAAGATGCAGTGAAGACCCGAGTATGACTGTCAAGGGAACTCCCTCGCCCATACGTCGGAGCTTCAACCCTAAACCCTAAACCCCCAACCCTTGATTTCCGGGCACCTCCGCTGCAAGATGCGCCAGAGTATGGTCCGAAGCTGCTAACCGCAACCTCCTCCGACTCCAAAAAGCACGCAACACCCGCAGAGCTGGCCTAGACTTTATCGGGCTTAGAGGGTTTACGTTTATAGAGTCCATATGTAGGGTTTATCGGGTTTTATGGAGTTTATAGAGCTTATAATAGGGCTTGCAGAGTTTAAATGTACATGTGTATGTAGAGAAATTTACAGGGTTTATGGAGTTTCTATAATCTGTAGGGCTTATGGGTTTATATGTATAAACAAATATATATATATATGTGCATATATATATATAACTTTTCTTATAGAGTTTATGAGCATGCTTGTAAGGTCTGTTGGGTTTAGGGGAGCCGCCTTCCGGGCTGGATGTAAGGTCGGCCGACGCGCGGCGAGAAGTCGGGGCCCGTCGTCTCCTGTCGAGACGTTTCATCGAGGTTGGGGTCCCTAAAGAGGGTTTAGGGTTTTGGGTTAGGGATTGGGGTTTAGGGTTTAGGGTTTAGGGTTTAGGGTTGAGGGTTGAGAGTTGAGAGTTGAGGGTTGAGGGAGGCCCTCTGAAACATATCCTGGGACTCACTTCCATACAGCTGATTAGTCATTCATTCGTTGGGTTAACGCATGAAACTCCAAGTAGACAAAGTCCCAAGATATTCCCAAAGAGGATCCTCTTAAGCTAGGGTTGAGGGATATATAGGGTTTATAGAGTGTTTAGAGAGTGTATAGGGTTTATGGGGTTTACAGGCTTTATAGGTTTTATCTGGTTTATATGCATATAGGGTTTGTAGGGTTTACAGGGTTGACGGGCTGACAACCTCTCGCAGGGGCCTACCCAGTAGTGTAGGAGCCACCGCCACAACATTATGTAATTGAACCCACAACCTACTTTCTTCAGGTTATTTCGAAAAACCATATAGGATTCCTTGGTAACCTACACCAAATTAAGTTATGGGTTCTTAAGGTACCTTAACCCCGAACCCTGAATCCTAAACCCTAAACCCTAAGTTAAACAAAAAGGGTCAAGCTTAGGTTTCAGGCTTCGGGGTTGTTTAGGGTTTAATGTTTAGGGTCTAGGGTTTCGGGGCTATGCCCCCTTTTTTTGACAGCAACCCCAAGTCCTTGATGCCCACCAGCAGGCCTCAACAGGCAGACAACATTTCTTGCGCCGCTGGAAGAATCGCAGAACCCGCTTAGCGGCGCAGCCCCCTGTTTCTTAGCAGGGAATAAGGGAATCAGGGCCCTATGTGTGTCCATTTCTATATACATATATATATATATATATTCCCTTCAAGAGACATGTAGGGTACGTCATTCCCTCATTCCCTACTAAGAACCAGCCAGGCATTGAGGGTTTGGTGTCTAGGCTGCTTTCGGGCAGTGCTCAGAAAATGAGGTACTGCGCGTTAGAGGGAGAAGAGATTTAGGGTTTAGGGTTTAGGGTTTAGGGTTTAGGGTTTAGGGTTTAGGGTTTCTTTTCTTATGGGGACTATCGGGAGTGTTTGGGACATTTCAAGGGCCCGTTTGTTCTCCCTCATGATGCCTGTTTGGGTACCCTCAGCTATACTAGGCCCGAGACTCACCTAGGAATGAAAAGGGTGCCCTTTTTGGGGGGCTTATGTGGGAACCTAAACTCTAGACAAAGGGAATAAGGGCCAACTCTGGGTCCTAGTAAAATGGCATCTCTATATGCATAGTATCCACGCACCCATGCATGAACTTCGGTCCAAAACCAAACATGTGCAGGGTTTAGGGTTTGGTTTAGGGTTTAGGGTTTCGGGCTACAAGAGACGGCCAGCCCCCTGGTGCATGGCGGGTGGCTGTAGTCCATGAGCTGATGGCCCCCGAGCCAGGACACCTGGCTATCGCAGGAAGCTTCCTGAAGTTAAGGGTTTAGGGTTTAGGGTTTAGGGTTCAAGGTTTAGGGTTTAGGGTTAAGGTTTTGGGTTGAGGGGCAGGGGGGGGGGGGGGGGGGGGGGGGGGGGAAGGGGGGGGAGGGGGGGGAAGGGGGGGGGGGGGGGAGGGGGGGGGGAGGGCGGGGGGAGGGGGGGGGGGGGGGGGGAGGGGGGGGGGAGGGGGGGGGGGGGGGGGGGGGGGGGAGGGGGGGGGATGGGGGGGGATGGGGGGGCGAGGGGGGGGGGGGGAGGGGAGGGGGAGGGAGGGGGCGGGGGGGAGGGGGGGGGGGGGGGTGGGGGAGGGGGGCGGGGAGGGGGGGGCGTCGGATCTTATGCAACCCAACGCACAACTCATACAACCTACGCCTTGCTGCTTCAGTTTGGTTTTGAAGACTATGGTGGGGTTTTCGGTTGCGGGTTGAACTCCTTGCTAACTGCTAACCCTACTTGATGCGTCCAAAGGGCTTCCACGTATGTTGCCCCCTAAACCCTAAACCCTGAACCCTACACCCTAAATCCTAAACCCTGAACCCTACACCCTAAACCCCAAGTCCTGAACCCTCGCTCCAAAATGGCAAATGGCTCGTTTTTTGTCCGGCATTCAGCTTCTTGGAGGTTCAGGGCACTTATAACCCCTCTATAAGTGTAGATATGACTCACGTATAAGCCCCTTAAGTACCCTGATAGGGTCTCAATTGGGTTACAAGTACAGTTATAACTGGGTTCAACCCTAAACCCTAAACCCTAGACCCTAGACCCTAGACCCTAGACCCTAGACCCTAGACCCTAAACCCTAAACCCTAGACCCTGGACCCTAAACCCTTATATTTGGGTTACTAAGTACCCTGAACCTCCAAAACCTCGTGGCTGCCAGGGCACGTCGCGTCGGAGGGCTTCTAAGAATGCGTCCCGCTGGCGAAGAAGCAACGGGATCTTGACCTGTCTTGGTTGGGTGGAAGAGAAAACTTGGGTTTTTGGGGTTCAGAGCTTTGGGTGGAAGGGTTTTTGGGTTTTGGGGTTCAGAGTTTAGGGCTTCTAGGGTTGTAGGGCTATAGGATTTTTAGGGTCGGAGGTTCTGGATCTTGACCTTGGTTTGATTTCGATATCTGGTTATGTGCTCTGCATGTGACTCTTCTTTTCCTCTGTTTTATCCAGCTCCAGCGATGAACGCCTTGAAGTCTCGGATGTCATGCTCTACGAAGGTGAGGCCCATCCTTTCAAGATATGCCACTTCGGCAGTCTGAGAGGCACCCAGGCCGCTCTTCTGTCGAGCTCTCTCCTTCGCAGCTTCATCCGAAAGATGATCCCAGGGCACCTTTCCTTGGCCCTTGCGCTCTGCAAAGTAGAACACATGAAGCTCCTGCCCGAGTTGTGCTGCAAGGTCCAAGTTCTGCTTCCACTTCTCGAACCACTGACACCCCCACGGCGCTCGTCCATCTTTCTCAAAGCAGAGCTGTTGCGCGTTCTTTGCAGCCTGTGCGAGCTGGATTTGCCACTCGGTGTCAGACTGGTCACTCTTGATGACCAACAGTTGGCCCATGGCGGAGGCATCGCTTCGCTTGAAGGAAAGCAGCTGCCGGTTGGCTTGACAGTCAATGTGTTCTGGCTCGACCTCCACTACACAGAGATATGTTTCGGCTGGAACTCGGCCGTAGATGCTGTGGCACCAACACTTCCCTGGTGTGTCCGGGTTCTCCGAATGTTGCCCAAGGCCCGACTCGGCATCGGTCAAGAAGACGCACGCCAAAGACCACGGCTCCACCGCTGCTTTCACGTGATGCGACGTCACAGCTGAAACAGCTTCGTCCCAGAGTTCACTGTACTTGCCTGGAAACGACACGACGCACTTGGCAGCCGTCTGGTTTATATGTCCAGGAAACGCAATGCGCTTCGATGCGAAGCCGAATCCAGACAAGTCCGCGAGCCGGCGGAAGGCATCCATTGGCCGATTCCATTGCTTCGGCCCGACCATCCCGCTCAGTATCAAGGTATTGCAGATTTGAAGAAAGATGTCCACCGTCAGCCATGTCGACCACTCCCTTGTTTCATATGTGTCATCAGACAGCCAGTATCTCATCAAGGCCCAAACACTCAGAGCAGGCCCTAGAAGAACCAGGAACGCATTCCCGAAGAGCAGAACTGCCGTGGACGCGACGGCCAAATCGTCACCAGAAGCCCGCAGAGCTCTGCATGCCACAATGCACAGGGTGCAAAACTGGATGCATACAATCACGCATAAGCATAGGAAGGACAGCAGCCCCAGATTCTCAACTGACTCAGGCAGATGCCACAATGGCTCAGACATGAACATAGCGAACCGAATTCCAAACATCAAGGTGAACACGATGCCCGTCACGGCGAGGATATGACAAAGCTTGGCCGCGAAACGTCGGCCGAGGGCAAACAGCTTAAGATTTGTCATGTGCACCTGCATGAAGTTGCACGCAACCTCCCACAACAGTGTACCTCCTTTGCAGACAATGAAAATTGCCATTTCGTCGTTGAGGTGGGGAACGGAAAACACCAAGCCTCGGAAACCGTCATCACCCACACAGAAGGCCAGCCAAAAGATCGCGCGGCGACTCCAGATGTGTAGCAACGACTTCTCCGAGAATCGGTCGTTCTTGCGAAGGAAGAAATAGATTCCCAATGCAGTCATCACTGGCCGCAGTACAGCATCGCACGTCAAATACAAACCGTCCAAACCATTTACGCAGAGATTCGCAACGACGCGTGCCAAAGTGTAAGCTGCCAGTGCCAATCTGGCTGTCCTCGTAACCCTGCCAGGCTCCGAATTTGTCTCCAGATGCTCGCCCAGCTCCTAGTTCAGGGTTGGGATAGTATTAAAATTTATTGAATTTATTTCCTTATTGGGTTTAAGTACCCTTAAAAATGCAAAATGTTACCCAACTATGACAGAGGCTCTGCCAGAGTTGTCCTTCTGCGCCCTGGCCTTTGTGGCTGCTGCATGGCAGCCACACCTTGGTCGCCCAGTCACCATACTACAAACAAGGGCACCCCTTTTTTGGGGGTTGGCGACTGAAAAAGACAACCCAGAAGCAAAACAAAAAGAAGAGCTAAAGGGCACCACTGGGCTATATAACCCCCAAATAGCCCCTCTACTACCCCAAGACATACCTTATCATGTCTCTCTGTGTACTAACCACTGGGCTACCAAGACACTGGCCCCCCTGAGTGGCAGCTCCACGCCTTCACCCGTGAGATCTCGGGCCATGGCTTAGCTTGTCAGAGCTTGGGCTGATTTCCATAAAGAAGTCAAGAAGCCCTAAACCCTAAACCCTAAACCCTAAACCCTAAACCCTAAACCCTAAACCTATTTCACCGGCCAATGCATCTCACCAAGCACTGTGAGTTTTGTTCTTGTGTGCAGGAAGTATACATGAACCCTACAGCATGTGGTTTGACCACCGGTCGTGCAGACACCACCCCACCCTGCTCATGAATCTGCGTAGCGTCTGGGGATACCCCTGCTCTGCAAAGCTTGTTGCAGGTGAAGGACCCTCATTAGGGTTTAGGGTTTAGGGTTTAGGGTCTAGGGTTTAGGGTTTTTCCGAACCGTTACCTACGTCAGCAAATCCTTCAAAGTCCTTGCAAAAAAAACACAAAACTGGGCATTCCCGTAGAGATATTCTCCTCTTAGGTACTCCAAAGCGCTATTAACCCTTATTCTCGCAGCAAATACCCCCCCCCCCCCTAAACCCTAAACCCTAAACCCTAAACCCTAAACCCTAAACCCTAAACCCTAAACCCTAAACCCTAAACGTTGAACCTGAAGCCGCAACGCCCTGCGCCCTTGACCTTAAACGTTTAGGGTTTATAAGGTACTCGTACCAAAAGGAGCTCCCAAGAGACAACTAGCAACAACAAGAGAGACCCCAAACCCTAAACCCTAAACCCTAAACCCTAAACCCTAAAATTTCAACTTTAAACAAGAGACCCCACACCCTAAACCCGAAATTTCTGCACTTCACCCTGTTCAGTTGGCCTGCCGGGCTTCAACTTTTCCCGCGTAGTAGCGGCGTCTCGCCTGGCGGAAGCGCTCAGTTTCGGGCTTTCGGGGGCTTTTTGGGGTGTACAGGACGTATATCATAATCGGCCCAGAGTATCCCGAAAACATGTCACTGGAGCGCCCAACCCCAGAGTATCCCCACAGTTTTTGTGCAGTGCGCAACCCCACAGTCGGACGGCCCACGATTTCATGCCCATGTTCTCTTTTATAGAACTCTCCAGGGCTTTCGGGATCAGACCTTTCGCAGGTGAACCCTGTAACACCTACACCCCAACAGCACATGGACCAATTAACCTCCCTTCCCTAAACCCTAAACCCTAAACCCTAAACCCTAAACCCTAAACCCCGAAATCCTTCCCTGCCCACGTAAGCCTGGCTCCAGGTGCATGAGCACCACATGGGAAGATTCCTTGGCATGCCACAAAGACGCTTACACCCTAAACTCCAAACTGTATACTATGGTTTAGGGTTTAGGGTTTAGGGTTTAGGGTTTAGGGTTTAGGGTTTAGGGTTTAGGGTTTAGGGTTTATATCCCTAAAACTAAGCCCTAAACTAAGAATAGCCTAAACCCTAACCCCCATACAACAACCCTCAGACTCTAGAAAACACTACGCAATATGCCAGAGAACCCTCAACCGGATTAGACCCCCGAAATGCCCCAAAGCATCCTCCACTTGAGCACCCTTAGGCTCTTGTTGCTTTGGTGTGTTCCAGAAAGCCCTGACGCTTTGTCAAGAAAACCCAAACGGATCTAGGACTTGTCCTTTGCGGTTATGGCATACTAACCCAAAACCCTAAACCCTAAACCCTAAACCCTAAACCCTAAACCCTAAACCCTAAACCCTAAACCCTCCTGAGACTGAAGGACTTGGGGTGAGTTTTTGGGGCCCCCTCGACTTGCTAACTTCCTTTGGGCTCTAGAGGCCAATTGAACTTTAAAATTTCGGATTCAAGAAAAGCCCTTGGTAAACCCTGAACCCTTCTCAGGGAAACCCTAAACCCTAAACCCTAAACCCCAAACCCTAAACCCTAAACCCTAAACCCCAAACCCTAAACCCTAAACCCTAAACCCTTCTCAGGGTCTTTCCAAAGAGTGTTTCGGGACATGAGCCACAGCCACAGTGGTGTAGGGTTGGCTTGAGGGGTTAGGGCTTAAGGCTTCGGTTTTCGGACCTAGAGGCTTTGGAGGTTTAGGGTTTAGGGTTTAGGGCTTAGGGTTTAGGGTTTAGGGTTTAGGGTTTAGGGTTGCTAGTACGGCGTGTATGCGTTGTATTCTGGAGGGTTGAGGGGAAAAAGGTTTGGGGTCTAATTAGGGGCTTCCTAGAGCACCCTTGTACCACAGCAATATGTTTCGAGGTTACTCCAGGTAGAGAACCCTAAACCCTAAACCCTAATTAATCCCCAAACCCCAAACCCTAAACCATGTAGGTGGCGGGCAATGGGAGTTGAGATTGCCAGCTACGTGAGTACGTAGGGTTTAAGGCTTAAAGCTTTGGCGAGGAACGCTAAACCCCAACCGCTAAGCCTCAAACCCTAAACCCCAAGCCCTAAACCCAAAACCTCAACCCTAAACCCCAAACCCTAAACCCTAAACCCCAAACCCTAGACCCCAAATCCTAAACCCTAAACCCCAAAGCCTAAACCATAAACCATAAACCTCAGGGCTTTGAGCATGTGCCTGCTTAGTACAACGAGCTGACAGAGTTTCCACACGCGCTTGTGAACCGCAGGTACTTTGAGGCCGTCCTTCTCCTTGGCACATGCGATTTTGATGTTGGCTGTGTGGGCCTAAACCTTAAACCCTAAACTCTAAACCCTAAACCCTAAGCCTCAAACCCCAAACCCTAAACCCCAAACCCGAACAAGTGGCTTGTGTCGGTTGATCCCCTGAACTTCGGGTCCAACAAACTCAACATCCCCTCAACCCCAAACCTAAGGGTTTCGGGTTTCGGGCTGAATAAGGCTAACATAAGCTAGCCATTCGGAACGAAGCCAGAACCAACAGAAGCCAGTTTAGGCTATTGGGTTTAGGGTTCAGGGTTTAGGCTTTAACTAGGGTTTAGGGGCGAAGGTTACCCTAAACCCTAAACTCCAAACCCTAACCCCTAGACCCTAAACCCTCAACTTTTAAGGAACCCAAAGCTCCCAGAACACGAGACATGTCTGGCCCAGGACTCCTGAGAGGTGCGAAAAGATCCCCAGAATCCACCGAAAGGGTTTAGGGTTTAGGGTTTAGGGTAGATCCCCATGCAGATACCTCCGTGCATCCAGGTTTGGAGCTTTAGGATTGTAGGGTTTAGGTTTAGGGCTTAGAGCCCAAGCCACAAGAGGCCTTGTAAGAAACCTCCACGCCCTGCACCCTGAAACCCTCAGCCCTAAGCCCCAGTGCTGCCAGGTGGCTAGCAGCTTGTCGTCGGCGCAGCCCTTGAGGTCATAGAGGACCTTGCGAAGATCACCCGAAAACCCTAAACCCTAAACCCTAAACCCTAAACCCTAAAACCCTAAACCCTAAACCCTAAACCCGAAACCCTAACCGTTAAGGCCCCAGGGCTGGTTCAGTTTGGGGCCTTTGGGTTGAAGGTTTGGGGTTTTTGGGGTAGTCTAGAGGTAAGAGACTTCAGTTAGGCCTCGGCGTGCGTTGACCGACAATGCCTCGAACTTCTGGCCCCCTGAGCACTGAGGCCTCTATCCTACAGACACTCCGAAAGGAGAGTTGGAGTGGCCACAAGGGAATCCTAAATGAAATACTCCGCGTGATGGGTAAAGCGGATGATAGATAGAGCAGGGTCTTGGAAGCATGGGATATCCAGGCACCAACCCTAAACCCTGAGCCCTGAAGCCTTAACCCTAACTTGGTAATTAAGCCCCGCAGCCATACTGCAACAAGCGTGCCCTGTTTTGGGCTGGTTACTTTACTAAAGGAACCTTGAAGCAAGAAATGGAAAAAGGGCACCACTGGGCCCTAAACCCTAAACCCTAAACCCTAAAACCCTAAACCCTAAACCCTAAACCCTAAACCCTAAACCCTAAACCCTAAACCCTAAACCCTAAACCTAAACCCAGTGAACCCCCAAGCTGATTCAGGGCTGCAAAAGCGCGCGCCAGGCTGCTTTGAAAGGCCCGGATCCAATTGCATTCCTTGCTTTCTCCAGGCTTCAAACGGTTCTGAGAGTTTAGGGTTTAGGGTTTTAAGGTTCAGGATGAAGGTTTAGGGTCAGGTTTTGCGGTTTTCGTGGTTTGAGGTTTAAGTTCGGGTGAATGCATATAGGGTTCAGTTTTCCTAAATCTTGGTGAGTGTGTGTTCTTAGAGTCAGCCCCCTACTTCACCAATCTAGGGTACGTAAAGAGCCTATGAGTGGATTTTAACAACACTTATACTTGGGGGGCTGCGGGTGCAAAACCTGAAAACTCACTCCTCCACATGCCTGGTCCCCTTCGGCAAGTACCCCTACATACACGGGGCCGAATTTATGGCAGGGAATGAAGCAAAAATGGGGACCATGCTTGCAAGAGCTGACCGCGTAAGTAGGATTCAGGAATGGGTTTAGCCCTTACACGCACCATATGAGTATGTACTTGGGCCTGCAAAGTCCCTTTATGCGCAACACTTGAAGGCTCAAGTACTCTCCACTAAGGTACCATGCACCTTCAAATTAGGGGGTTTCGGGCATGTTGCGGGGCTTCCGGCTTCTGGAGCTTAGGGATTCGGGGTTGTCTAAGGGTTGTGACATGGACCCCTTCTATACCCCTTATACACCCTAGAAAACCCAAGGGCCCATACTTCAGAACCATTTTGTAAAGGTAAGGGACCATGTTTAGGGACCGTGTAGCTACTTTAGGGTTTAGGGTTTAGGGTTTAGGGTTTAGGGTTTAGGGTTTAGGGTTTAGGGTTTAGGCCCCCCCTCTCTGCTAGATTCGAAGCTAGCTGCCCCCTGAGCACGCTAAGATGTTATCCGGAAGGTATGGAGTTTTCAAGCCTGTCCCCCACGCCTGGATCCTAGAAACCTGAACTTCGACAACCCTCTTAGGATACTCAAGCGGCTTCGAAGTGGGAGTGAGAACTACACTTAGAATTGGGATACTATGTACCCTGAACTTCCAAGTAGACCCTGAACTTCGTAAGCACAGCTGCTGCATGGCAAAGAAGAAGCGATTTGTGGTCACATCTCCTGCAAGACAGAGTCATCCGCACCAAGGGCTTCGTGTACTCTAAGCCCCTAAACCCTAAAACCCGGTATGCCCCCTATATGTTCTCAAACCCCCCTAAGCCCCAACCCTTCAACCCTCAAACCCTGAAGCCTAGAGCCCAGAGCCCT
Organism: Symbiodinium natans; assembly: GCA_905221605.1. Classification (NCBI taxonomy): domain Eukaryota; class Dinophyceae; order Suessiales; family Symbiodiniaceae; genus Symbiodinium; species Symbiodinium natans. Next base: position 1,505,240 of record CAJNDS010002079.1, on the reverse strand, counting down.
AAACGCAACAGCATGCAAGGATCATTGTCTGGGCCCACAAAGCCTTTCACATTTTTTGCGGGGACTGTGAACGAACCTCTTCTTTTACCTCGGGTTTAGGGCTTAGGTTTCGAACTTACAGGCGGTCTAAAGTGGGCTTTAGGATCCAAGGTTTTAGGGTTCAAGGGTCAGGGCCTAAACTCCAAAATCAAAACCTTTTTGACCCTGCCCCCCCTTCTCCCGAAAGAAGGCGCACAGACACCAACACGTGGAGCTCAGGGGTTACAGGGCTTTCAGCGTTTAAGGCTTAGGGACCGCCAGCTCTACTTCCAAACACGCATGCCTTAATTAAAACAAATACTGAGTTGCTGAGCTCAGAAGCCCCAAAAAAGTGTAAAGTGTGTTCATTCAGCTACTAAGAATGCCCCCTCCCCCCCCTCCCCACACATGCCCACTGCACACAGGACTCTAACGCTGACGGAAGGGCTCTGAAGACCTAAATCCCTTCAGGGATTTTTGGGTTTAGGGTTTAGAGTTTAGGGTTTGGGATTTGGGGTTTAGGGTTTAGGGTTTTGGCTCACCGAGGGGCTGAAATGGAGGTAGATCGGGCAGAGCAAGGACGGCCCACTCAAGATGTGCTCGCCTCGTGAGGCTTTGGAGCTCTTGGTGCGTCCTAAACCCTAAGCCCTAAACCCTAAACCCTAAACCCTAAACCCTGAACCCTAAACCCTAAACCCTAACCCCTAAACCCTAATCTTCCGACACCTAGGGGCTGCTTGAGAACAGGGAACTCATAGGGTTCAGGTAGCTGACCGAGATGATCAGCGAACATGATCCCTTAATCCTAAAGAGTTTATAGGGCCTAGGGGACCAAGTGAAGTCTACACCCTGCACCACAACTATGAAATCCCCCCAGCCTCCCCCAAAAATCCGAAAAGGGGCACTCCCAGAAATTCCAGATCGCACACCCTAAAGCCTAAACCCTAAAGCCTTAGGGTTGAAGGGTTTTCGGGTTGAAGTAGGCTTTCGGCTTCCGCTTGGGCTCAAAACAGCCCAGGAACCTGCTATCGCAAGACCTCTGGACCCCAAATCCTCGAAACTAACTCTAAACCCTAAACCCGAAGCCCTTAACACTGGTGAGCTTGCAGCCACAGGACAGAGGCTCCCGGAGACGTCTAAGAGCGTGTGGTGGTCGCCTTGCAGCATGGAGAGTGATGGGTTTAGGGTTTCGGGTTTCGGGTTTACGGTTTGGGCACTTGGGGCTGAGGAGGTTGAGGGTTGAGTTGAGCTTGGGGCTTCGGATTTAGGAGTTAGGGTTAGGGGCGAGGGTGCCACCCTTTTGCACCAGGCGGGGTTGGCGACGTTGATGCAGAGAAGTCCCAAACTGCAGAGTTTGGGGGTTGGGATTTAGGGTTTCGGGCTTTTCCACAGATCAACCCATCGCCCGCCGTGCTTTAAGCACCACCCCCTCTTTCTAGACTCCAAGTCTACAGCAGATCCAGCATGCTCTCCTCACTGCTCAATGGTTCCTTTCGCATTCACCCAAATCACAGCAGCCGGATGTTGTGCGAACGCTTCATGAGAAACGGACATTCGTAAGTTCTGGCACCAAATTGAGTGGGACCAGGAGCCTTGGAGAGAACAGGCGAAGGCCGGAAAAGGATCTCCGATTTCCGAGGGGGCTACACATCACCCGATGTATCGAACTCGCGGCATTCTCAGAAGGACATTCTGTTACGTATCAACACATCATGCAGCGCTGCTCTTAGAACTGAGAAAGGTTCTCTAGCAACCCCAATCCCCCTGAAAGGAATGGGCTGCAGCACCTCTCTTGCCATAAACCCTAAACCCTAAACCCTCAACTCTCAACTTTCAACCCAAAACCCTAAGGGGCCCACGTCGGGGGTTTCGGACCTTGGGGTTCAGGGTGCAGGACTCGAGGTTTAGAGCTCTTGGTCCTACGACTTGGGTTTCCATAAAGCACTCTCCATGGGAGCCTCTTCTTCGGGTTTAGTTAGGGTTTAGGGTTTAGGGGTTTAGGGTTTAGGGTTTCGGGCTTAGGGTTTAGGGACTACGACGAGGCTTACGAATGACCATAGCTACCACGGTCGCAAAAAGACGACCATCAAATCGACACGGTCCACCTAAAAAAGAAGCCCTGAACCCCTGAAGCCCTATAAACCCAAAGCCCTAAGGTTTAGGGTTTAGGGTTTAGGATTTAGAGTTTGGGGTTTAGGGTTTAGGGCTCTAAACGCTAAACTCCGGAGACCTGAGCTACTATAAACCCCATGTACGCCCTGAAGTCCTGCTAAGCTGGCCTTTGCTGAGTTCCTTCACCACGTAGTCCCCCACTTTCGCCATGAGGGTCCCGCCTTTCCCACCGCCTGAGGGCGTGGGGTTTAGGGTTATAGGGTTTAAGAGCTATAGGGTTATATAGGGTTATAGGGTACGGTTTAAGGGTTTCGGTCTTAGGGCTAAGGGCATAGGGCTTTAGACCCTGATCCCCAGGAAGAACGAAACTAAACATTCAAGCTTGCCTTTGGGATTGCTGCTGGGCGGCCTCTCACTTGGGCGGCTTCCACTTCCTAAGCCCTGCCCGACTGAAGAACTTAAACCCTAACCCTAAACCCTAAACCCTAAACCCTAAGCCCTAGCTCCCCAGTCCCCCTTTCTGGTTTACAGTCATCCTGGAGTAGATGGCATTTGCATACTTTGAAGAAAACAGGTGGGTTCCCCAAATTTTGAGATAGAATATGGGTCAGGGGCTTGTTGGGCCCTCCAACATAGGCTCCTCTTCCTGTCTGTCATCTTCCCTCTCCTCTTCCCGTCTCCTCTTTCTCCCCTCTTCCTGTCCTCTCCCTGTCCTTTTCCTGTCCTTCCTCTCCTCTTCCCGTCCTCTTCCGTTCCTCTTCCTCTCCTCTTCCTGTCCTCTTCCTCTCCTCTTCATCCCTTCTTCCTCCTCTTCCTGTCCTCTTCCTCTGCCTTTCCTAGTCTCTTCATGTGCTCTTCCTCTCCTCAATGGCTGCTCTTTCTCTCCACCTCCTTTCCCTTTATGCAAGCATATTCTATCTATGGGGTTCTGAAAACAGCAAAACATGTGCGTATATATGTATATATACATATGTATATAAATGGAATGCCATCTACTCCAGGACTATATTCGGGGAAAAGGAGGGACCCCTAGAAGGGACCCTTAAACAAAATTCCCCTAAATAACCCTTATATTATATATATATATACACCTTATGTAGTCCCTCTTTTACCTAAGCCCTAAACCCTAAACCCTGAACCCTAAACCCCAAAGAACCCCTAAGCACCCTTCTAAGGGTCCCTCCTTCGGTCGCTTGACTATAGTGTGTTCAGGCCCCAGGATGAGCCTTGCCACCGAAAACGCAGACCGAGCGCGACCACAGCTACTAAGTGTATATAGGGCCTTACATAGGGTTTGGGGTTTAGGGTTTAGGGTTTAGGGCTTAGGGGTTGGGGTTTAGGGTTTAGGGCTGATTTAGGGCTCAGGGTTCAGGGGTTTCAAACTACACGAACTACGGCTTGAAGGGACTTCATACCTGATGTCCAAGCCCCAAAGCCTGTCCCCCAAACCCTACAGCCCTAAACCCTAAACCTTGGGATGTTCCCCATTATACTACCAGTCCTTAATCAGGGATTAGAATCGGGGGCTCTATCATCCCTACTAAGGACTGCTAGTAAAAGGGGGAGCATCCCAGCCCTAAACCCTAAATTCCAAACGCTGTTCCACCTGCCTCCTGCGAGGCTCTCGAAGGACCAGCCTTCGTTGACGAAGTCGTCGGCCCTGGGGGAGCGGACATGTCGTTGGGGTGGGCTTTGGGTCTATCGGGCTTCGGGGACAAGAGCGGTTCTTTGGCGGGTCGGTTGCAGGACTCTCGGGTTTAGAAGTACTGGAGTAGGTTTGGAGGTCCTGTCAAAATTAAGTTTTTATGGCTTTATAGGGATTACACAGGGGCTTCAGGGTAGTAAAGAAACATTTAAATATATGTTCTAACCTACCCCTAAGTAGAGCTTGCGGGTGGAAGGGGGGGGAGTCTGAGAGGACCCTGGACCCTAAACCCGAAACTAGTTTGACCCCAAACCCGAAACCCCGAAACCCAAAGCCTCTACCCCCCCCCCCCCCCCCCCCAAAGACCCCCAAAATCCGCCCCCAAAACCCTGCACTATGGCTTTATAGGGATTATAGGGACTAAGGACAAACAATTAAGACGGCCCTAATTTCTTAGTGGGGGTTGACCAATCCCTCCCTGCAATCCCTCAGAAGTTGAAGAACACTTGGAGGTTATAAGTGGGTCATAAGTATAAGTGCAGCTATAACCCCAAAACCCAAAACCCCAAACCCCAAACCCCAAACCCCACACCCCAAACCCCAAACCCCAAACCCTAAACCCTAAACCCTAAACCCTAAACCCTAAACCCTAATTTGAGAAACCCTAGTTGGGGTTACTGAGTACCATTAACCTCCAAGTACTGAGGGCCCCGGGCACATCTGCGCTGCGCCGCAATAGCGAGAATCGCTCCTCATTGAAGAGCTCCTTGGAAGGCAATGTAGGCTTTAGCGTTTAGGGCTTATAGGGTCTAGGGTCTAGGGTCTAGGGTCTAGGGTCTAGGGTCTAGGGTCTAGGGTTTAGGGTTTAGGGTTTAGGGTTTAGGGTTTAGGGTTTAGGGTTTAGGGTTTAGGGTTTCTCCGAATGCTGCTCCGAATTAGGGTCTGTTCTGTAGACTACGGCGCCTTGAAAAAACCCTAAAGCCTCCAAAATGGCCCAAGGTTGGAGAACTGCCCGTTTGCTCTGGCCACAGGGTTTTTAGGGATGAGCGTCCTCTCACTTACTTCTCCAATAACCAAGGGGAAAAAAGGTTAAACTTTAATATTCCTACTAAATAAGGAAACCCAAAAAGTTTAAAGTTCAACTGAAGGCGAAGTGAGCTCAAGATTGCGATCTCTTTTGGGATTCCTCGTCTAACAGGGGGGGGGGGGCCTTCTAAATACTTGGCTGACTTCTGAACCACTTTGAGGCTCCTTGTATTACAAAACGCAAAGGTTAGAGTCCTAAGAGCCAGCCACAAGAAAGCCACGAATACGGGCACCCGCTGGTTTAACCAAGATGAGCTAGGGTTTGGGATTAAGGGATCATCAGATGCTACTCATTGCTTCAGAACCCACCCCGAAAAGATCTTCCTTACAAGGGCAAGATGGGGATTCTTACTATTTTTTGGGGGGGGATCTAAAGCAAGAGTAGGATGCTGTTGGCTTCTGTTGACCTGGCATGGGTGTGACCTCATGCTGCTTACCCCTGATGATATAAGAGCCCGAAATGAGATCATAACTCCCTAAACCCTGAACCCTAAACCTTAAACCTCTGTTGGCTACCCCATACTTGCCGTTGCCACCCTTAAGCCTTCAAGTAGTTCCATTGTAGTACACTCCAGTCATCTCAGGACTTCAGGGCTTGGGGTTTAGGGTTTAGGGTTTTAGGGTTTAGGGTTTAGGGAGGGTCTGAGATAAACCCTCGAAATCGTGGCTTTGCAAGTTGAGACACCACATTGCGCCCAGCGGGCCGTACTGTCGACGACACCGTCGTTGTTGTGGGCTGGCGGGCAATTTTTCCCGTACCCTTCCAAGCCCAAAACCCAAAGCCCGACAAGCCAACACAAGCCCAGTAAGTCCTAAACCCCTAAACCTCTCGGAACCCGGGCTATCCTCCTGAAGCCCTCTTTGATAAGCGGCTCTACTTGGAAGCTCTTCCGACTTAAGTCATTATACTTAGTATCCCGTAGACACCCAACTGTAAGGGAAAGGACCTCGAAAGGGTACCCTAAACCCTAAACCCTAAACCCTAAACCCTAAACCCTAAACCCTAAACCCTAAACCCTAAACCCTAAACCCTAAACCCTAAACCCTAAACCCTAAACCCTAAACCCTAAACCCTAAACCCTAAACCCTGTAGAGTTCAGGGTCTAGGGTCTTAGTATAGGGCCTTGGGGGCTGGGGGGCTGGAATCCCGACGGTGCAAAGACAGCACCTAAGTTCCCCGCCCTCCCCTTGACATGCGAGCATATTGAACGTTGCAGAGCCTTGCGTACTAAAATGGGTACTTACAACTACCCTGTAGGCAAACTTAGAATCCCAGGTACGGAGACTTTATAGGGTTCTTGAGGGAGGGGGGTTCAAGTGGGGTATCTAAGCCAAGGTTCCCCTAATCCCCTACTACTCCCTAAGGCTCCCTAAGCTTCCCCAAGGAGGCCCCCCCCCCCCCCCCCCGCCCCCCCCCCGCCCCCCCCCGCCCCCCCCCCCCCCCCCCCCCCCCCCGCCCCCCCCCCGCCCCCCCTGAACCCCTTGCACCCTAAACCCTAAACCCTAAACCCGAAAACCCTAAAACCCTAAACCCTCAAGAAACACTAAAAACCCTAAACGCCCCCCATGAGCCCCGCTCCCTTAAGCACCCTATAGACACTGCTCAACCCGACCTCTCTCTGCTACTCTCTCTGCTACTCTCTCTTGCTTGCAGCACGAGGCGCCATGTCTCTACGGCGGCCAGCAGCCCGAGAGTCAGTTCGTATGCAAAGGAAGACCCGTAACCGCTACACTGCTGCACCCCTAAACCCTAAACCCTAAACCCTAAACCATGGAACCCTAAACCCTAAACCCTGATGGCTGACAGAACAGTCAGATTTTCGACGCTCTTGACAATTTCTCGTGCGAGGAGGGGGGGGGGGGGGGGTGGAGGACTTGGAGTGATGGGTATGAAGCCTGAAGCCTTAAGCCCTGTGTGGAGCCTGCAGGTTTCAAAAGCTAGAAGATTGAGGTGGAGAATGAGGGTTAGGCGTGCTTCAGGAATCTTGGAAATCCTCTTCAACCTAAACACGGTACACCTGCCCGGCCATGAACAGAACATGACGCATTGTACTAATCATGCTCCGAGCCAAACAGACAAACGGCGTGTAGGATTTAGGGGTTCAAAGATGAACTCCCTACAGGTGGCCTGAGCATTTTGGGTTGCAGAATTGCAGTCTAGTCTAAGGCTGAAGGATAGGGTTTGGGATCCGAGTTCAGGGACATTTGCGCGTCAACGCGTAGAACACAAAATGGAGGCTTAGTGGGCTGGGGGGCTGCGTGAACTCGCCTACTCAAAGCTTCGCATGTTTCAAGCCCCCTGAACCTCGAAAACCCCAAAGCTCTAAACCCCAAAACCCAAACCTTCAAACTCCAAAGCCGTGCAACCCTACAACCCTAACCCTAAAACCTAAACCCTAAACCCCAAACCCTAAACCCCAAACCCCAAACCCTAAACTCTGAAACCGCTCCCTCCCGGAACTCGGGTTTTTTCGCCCGCCAAACCTTCATGCACCACGCAGCCCGACATCCCAAAACGAAAGCTCCTGTGATCAGGGTTTAGAGGGTCTGTGTGGTTTCTAGAGTATATATATATATGGCTCATAAGGATTACAGTCGGAACTATGGGGAATATAGGGAATATCGGGATTGTAGGGTTTACAGGTTTCACACGGTTTCTAGGATACATAGTCGAATTCATAGAGGACTGTGGGCAAAAACAGGGTTTAGGGTTTTAAAGCCCTAAACCCTAAACCCGAAACCCTAAACCCAAACCCTAAAGCCTAAACAGGGGGTCATTCTGTGGCTGACGGCTGACGGCTGCAGGGCTTGCGGAGTACCAGGTTGCGTGGGCTCATGGTGCTCGAGTTTAGGGTTTGGGGTTCACTGCGGCCCTAAACCCTAAACCCAAAACCCTAAACCCTTAAAACCATAAACCATAAACCCCAGAACCCTGAACCCCTAAATCAGCCTAAATCCTTCCATCCGAGCCCCTGAAGCCCCGATTCCGAAACCCATATGAGCCCCAACGTCCCATGAACCCAAAAAACCCTACACCCTACACCCTACACCCTAAACCCTAAACCCTAAACCCTAAACCCTAAGCCCTAAGCCCTAAGCCCTAAGCCCTAAGCCCTACCAGACCTCAGCATCATGGGACAAACCTAGGGTGCAGACCATCCGAGGCACCACCAGAAGCAGCCTCTGCGCACGTCATGACGAGTAGCAGGACTAGGGTTTAGGGTTGAGGGTTTAGGGTGATACATACATGGAATGGCTATATATATATATATATGTATATATATATATATATAATCGGGTTTAGGGTTTGGGGTCTAGGGCTCATGGTTCAGGGTTGCTAGGGTTCAGGGGTTATAGGGTTTAGGGCTCAGGGCTTACAGGTCAGGGCTCAGGGTTCAGGAGTTAGGGCTTTCGGGGGAGTTGGGGGATGCAGGACGTTCAGCCTCCCAAGCCCTGAGCGTAGTAAAGTGTAAACCTAAACCCTACACGCTAAGCCCTCAACCCTAAATATGAGGGAACGAGGATTAATAGCATCCCTTGCGGGAGAAAAGAAAATATCTACATGGTATGTGTATATGTACGCATAGTTTAGGGTTTAGAGTTTAGGTTTAGGATTGGGGGTATATACATATAGGTACGTAATTCCCTCATTCCCTATGAACAAGCAGTAGGTACGTTGCTGAGACGCAGAAAACAAACAACTCCGAGCCCTCGAAATGTCCCTCAACACTTCGGATTTAGATGCCAGGAAGAGGATTTAGGAGGGGGTGGGAATTCGGGGGTCCGAAAGCTGAATCCTGAACCCTAAACCCCGAAGTATGAGGCACCCCATCCCTAAACCCTAAACCCTAAACCCTAAACCCTAAACCCTAAACCCTAAACCCTAAACCCTAAACCCTAAACCCTAAACCCTAAACCCTAAACCCTATCCCTAAACATATATGGATGCCTCAGGGGGTTTCGGGACTGCAGTTTTCGGGGGTGTCGGGTCTGGAGTCTTGGGGCCCCGACATGGGTGCAGCACTACCGAAGGTGCAGAACAGATCTTCAGGCCCTTGCACAGTAGTGTTGAAACTGTCGGGGCTTCGGGATGTAAGCCTCAACCCTCAACCCGCGCCCTAAACCCTAGACCCTCAACTGAACCCTCAACCTCCTAGCCCTAAGCCCTAAGCCCCAAGCCCTAAACCCTAAACCCCTAAACCCTAAACCCTAAACCCTAGACCCTAAACCCCAAGCCGAAGAAAGTCTTCCGCCGAGCCTGCCCTTCTTGATCGTTGCTAGGCTCCTGAAAGCTCCGGTGGGCCTTTAGCCTTCTGGCCATTTCGGGTTTCGGGTGTAACTTTTGAATCTTAATAGGGAAAGGGCTTAGGGTTTAGGGTTTAGGGTTTAGGGTTTGGGTTTAGGGTTTAGGGTTTAGGGTTTAGGGTTTCGGGCCTCGGGTGAAATTTTAAATTTTTATAGGTTGGGATGTTCCCCCTTGTACTAACAGGGATTATGGTACCCCTTAGCATTATCCTGACTAAGGACTGTGAGTATAACTCCCTACGTGGAAGTTCAGGGCACGTACAACCCAAACATCAGTGTAGTTATAACCCACCTATACGCCCCTCAAGTACCCCCTAAACCCTAAACCCTAAACTCTAAACCCTAAACCCCAAGCATTCTACTTGGGTTATATGTACAGTCATAACTGGGTTACTGAGTACCATGAACCTGCAAGGGGGGGCCTGAACAAGTAGAATAGGGTTTTCGGATGCTATGAAAAAATTCGAAAGGGACAATGAGGGAAAATTATGAGTAACTGTTCCGACGCCTATTCGAGGTTAGGGTTCTATGGGCTTTGGGGTTTATGAGGTTCCGGGTTGAGGGTTTAGGGTTTAACCCTAAACCCTAAACCCTAAACCCTAAACCCTAAACCCTAAGGCTTGTGAGGTTTCGGGTTTAAGGGTTGTAGGGGTTGGGGGGGGGTATGAGGTTTCGGAATTCAAGGTTTAGGGCCCCCAGGCTGCCCCAAGGGTTTTGGGATTCGGTTTAGGGTTTAGGGTTTAGGGTTTTTAGGGTTTAGGGTTTAGGGTTTAGGGTTTAGGTTTTAGGGTTTAGGGTTTAGGGTTTAGGGTTTGGGGTTTGGGGTTTGGGGTGTGGGGTCTAGGGTTTAGGGTTGAGGGTTGAGGGTTTAGGGTTGAGGGCTCAGAGTTACTGGTGAGCTTACGGTCTACAGTCCTGCCCCGTGCCCCTTCAAGCAAAATCAAAGGCCCTCCCCCCCAGCCCAAGAAACAAGGACCCTAAATCCTAAACCCTAAACCCTACACCCTAAATACTAAATGTACATTCATATATGTACATATATATATATGTATATATACATGGGCACATATAATATATATATATACATATGTATATAATATGTATATCTATAGGTACCCCAAAAAACCCCGAAGCCGACAGACACCAAAGGAACTCCTCGCCGATGGAGGCAAAGGGCAGCAACTCCTGAGATCTTCTAAAGCCCTCAACCTGAACCCCAAACACTACAACGCCCAGGGTTGATGTTTTTGAGTTTAGGGTGTATATATATAATATAACAGTATGTATAGATAAATGTGGATTACGGTGTTGGGTCTGGGACTTTAGGGATTTAGGGGTTGAGAGGTCCTTCCTGTATCAGGCTTTTGGGGGATATATTTGGGCCTCAGGGTTCCTCTTAGCACGTTGTGAGGGCTACAGGGCGTGTCTAAAATCACAGACCTTTTTGGTGTCTCTGTTCTTGCATGTACCCTCTCCGAGCCCTAGTACCCACAAAACGCAACACCCTAAACCCTTAAACCCTAAACCCTAAGCTCCTCAACAACACCAAAGGCTAATCTTCGAGGCCCCAAGGAAGGGTATTGAGTCGACGAGATCTGGGTCAAAACCCTAAACCCTAAACCCTAAACCCTAAACCCTAAACCCTAAACCCTAAACCCTAAACCCTAAACCCTAAAACCCTAAACCCTAAACCCTAAACCCTAAACCCTAAACCCTCGAGTTCCCGAGACTCAAGGCTAAAACCCCCCCCGGAGACCAAGGGGCATCAAAGTGGTCCAGGAGAGTGCCGCAGTGTTTCGCCAGCACATCCTCGGAGTGCTATTGGAGAGGCCAGGCTTCGAGGGGTTAGGGTTTAGGGTTTAGGGTTTAGGGTTTAGGGTTTAGGGTTTAGGGTTTAGGGTTTAGGGATTTAGGGTTTAGGGTTTAGGGGTTAAGCGGGTTCATGGCCCCCCCAAAGCCCTCAGAGTTTAGGCTTCGGGTGGCTCCAGCTTCAGCTCCCTCTGTCGACGGCCGTGGTCGCGCCCCTATTGGTGTCCGGATCTAGTTCAGGGATTTATCAGGAGGGACCCCGAGAGAAGGGACCCTAAGTCTTCTTCCCCTAAATAGCCCTTATTTAGCCCTTATCTACCCTGCCTCCTAGAGTCAGTTTGTTTTAGTTTCGGAGCCTCAAAAGCAATTTCCCTCCTTGAGTCAGTCCCTTGATTTAGAGTGTCGGAGCCTCAAAAGTAGCTTTAATGCCTCACATTTCGAACGCCCAAAGTCTCATGCCCTAAACCCTTAACCCTGAAACCCTGAAACCCTGAAACCCCTAAACCCCTAAACCCTTAAACCCCTAAACCCTTAAACCCTTAAACCCCTAAACCCCTAAACCCCTAAACCCCTAAACCCCTAAACCCCTAAACCCTTAAACCCTTAAACCCTTAAACCCTTAAACCCTTAAACCCTTAAACCCTTAAACCCTTAAACCCTTAAACCCTTAAACCCTTAAACCCTAAACCCCCAGACCAAGACGCGAGGTGAAGGAGGATGAATGGCAGGTGCGGCTCGATCTCATCCATCCGCCTTGGGTTTGAGACCTCTAGGGGTTAGTGTCTGGGTGTTGGGGTCTAGTGTTTCAGAGCACATGCAACCAGTTGTGTATAGTAGTAGCCCAGTGAGGGGATATTCTTTTCATCAGGGTTACGGTTCAATGGTGCAGGGGCTGTTGTGGGCATAGCTCCAGGAATGTTGGGCCCACTCGAACGCCGCAGCTATAGTCGCGTTTCCGGAGTCTTAACCCCACCAATGCTTGACCAACAGCCATGGGCGTCAGAAGTTGCATAGGGATCGGAAACCTCCAAACCTTAGCTAAACCTTAAACCCGATGCCCAAAACCCCTTATTCCTATTCCCGAAGGCCCCTCCGAACTCCAAACCCTGAACCCGAAACACTCAAACCCCAAACCCTATCAACTCTGAACCCCTCACTCAAGCCTACAACCCCCCCAAAAGCCCGAAAAGAGCAAAACTGAAAGGGTCCAAGATGCTCCATGATCCGATCCAAATGGGGTCGAACCACCTGATTAGGGTTCAGGGTATCAGGTTTGGTCTTTCCGTGAACGGTCGAAGTTGATTCTGTCTCTTTAAACTGTTGGGGGATTGTGTATGGTTTTAACAGCAATGAGGTTTTGCAATGTTAAAGGGGCCGCGAGGCCCTTGCAGTGAATTGCAAGGGCACGCCACACGAAATTTCTTAGGACCCCCGGAAGACTGGGCCTAATTGCGGACCCCACTCTGGACCCCCAACCAGTCACATGGTCCTGAATAACCCGGCAAGCTTGACTCCATTCAGGCGGCCCCGGCGAAAGTGGGGTTTAGGGTTTAGGGTTTAGGGTTTAGGGTTTAGGGTTTAGGGTTTAGGGTTTAGGGTGAAGCCCCCAGTTCTCAACCCCGCCCTTCAACTGCAGAAATCGGGCCGTGTAGCACTTAGCGTAAGACTCGCGAAGCACGGAGCTTTCATGTCAGTTCCATGACGAAAACCCAGCAGGGATCCTAAACCCTAAGCCCTAAACCCTAAACCCTAAACCCTATACCCTAAACCCTAAACCCTAAACCCTAAACCCTAAACCCTAAACCCTAAACCCTAACCTAGGATGGTCAGGCCTCGAAGTAGGGGTCCAGGATGCGAACGATGCCTGGGCTCTTTACCCCCACAACTATGCTGTAAGTGCCTGACTAGGTGCCCTGCCCATATGCGAGGCTTCCCAACAGAGCGGTTTAGTTAGGGTTTAGGGTTTAGGGTTTAGGGTTTAGGGTTTAGGGTTTAGGGTTTAGGGTTTAGGGTTTAGCAGGAATTTCAGGCCTTGGGGGCGCACGCGGCTCATGTTGAGCGTTGAAGAGTTGGAGTTGTGTCTGACTAGTCGGGCACGTTCTCCTTTTCTACGGCTTTGAAAGAATAGTACGTAGGCCTTGAGGTTTCATGGATTCGGGCCATTGGTGCATTCTCCATTTTAGGGTACATAGCAAGGCCATGCTACCTATCGCGTGTTGCCTGCAAGATGCAAGCTGCAACCATCTGAGTCCGGAACCCTAACCCTACGTACGTAGCCTACCCTAAGCCCCAAATAAGGCGTCAGAGTTTCCGAAACCCGAAACCTGAAAACCCCGAAGCTCTCAAGCCGAAAACCCCTAAACCCCCTGGACCCCTAAACCCTGAACTCCCCAACCCTAAGCCCTAAGCCCTAAGCCCTAAACCCTAAACCCTTAACCCTAAACCCTAAACCCTAAACCCTAAACCCTGCAACCCTTAACCCTAAACCCTAAACCCTAAACCCTAAACCCTAAACCCTAAACCCGGCAAAATGGAAGCCCCAAGCTGCCCGGCACGTGAGGCTCTAGGATGCTCAGCCGCGTGTAGATGGAGGGAAGATGTGGGATGATCCTTCAGAGGGGGTTAGGGTTTAGGGTTTAGGGTTTAGGGTTTAGGGTTTAGGGTTTAGGGTTTAGGGTTTAGGGTTTAGGGTTTAGGGTTTTTAGGTTCAGGGTTCAGGGTTTCGGGTCGTTACCCTAAGCCCTAAACCCTAAACTCGAAATCCGTAGCGCCAAGCCCAAAATAACTCGTTGAGGGTGGTCAGGAACCTTGGCGAGTGCTCAGCGATGGAGAAAGCCAGGGCCGGTTGCTGCAGCAGGAGCAGCACTACCTTACGAGGTTCAGGGTTTAGGGTTGAGGTTTAGGGTTCAGGGTTTAGGGTTGAGGGTTCGAGGGATGAGGCTTTAGGGACCCTAAACCCAACGTCACAGTCTTCGCGTCTTGAAGTTGTAGGGTTCAGGGCTATGGGACAAAGCCCCCTAGCAAGAATCCAAAAAAGGCGGCTCCATTGTCTGTGTCAAGGGGTTTCCTAGACCCAAAAGTATCCTAATAGAAGGGAACCTTTTTGCTGTAAAGGGGGAGGTAAGGCAACTTAAACCCGAAAAATGAGCGAATCTGGGGTCCAGTTTCAGGTGAACCAACGCAGCAGCAACGCGGTTTTGCCAAAACATGAATGAGTATATCTCGAAGGACACACCATAAAGACACCTACAGCGAATCACGAATTACTTCTGGGCGATATTTGAAGCTGATCATTGAACCTAACTATGCACTCGCAGAGAATTAACAACAACATAAACTTATATAGACCCCCAGCTACCCAATCTGCACTCGTCGTCCGGCTCCTGCCAATTCATGCTGCCGATGTTGACATACCCTAAGCCCGAACGCTTCCCTGAACCCCACACCCCCTAAGCCCTAAACTCTCCCTTCGTCTCCTAACTCCTGAAACCCTAAACTCCTAACTGCTAAAACCCTAAACTTCTAAACTCCTAAACCCTAAACTCCTGAACCCTAAACCCTAAACTCCCAAACTCCTAAGCTCACAAAATCCTAAAACCCTAAACTCCTAAAACCCTAAACTTCCCAAACTCCTACCCTCCTAAGCCCTAAATCCTTAACTCCGAAACCCTAAACCATAAACCCTAAACCCTAAACCCTAAAGTCCTAAAACCCTAAACCCTAAACCTTAAACCTAAACCCTAAACCCTAAACCCTAAACCCTAAACCCTCTGAAGCGCAAAGGTGTGACAGATAGAGCAGCCCGACTTTGCCTCGGTCAAAACCGCAGCTCTCAGTCTGGCATTACACCCTGCAAGGAAGGTTTAGGGTTTAGGGTGTAGGGTTTGGGGTTTGGGGTTTGGGGCTTGGGGCTTTGGGTTCGGGGTTTAAGTTTAGTGGTTAAGGTCCGATTACTAAGAAGTAGCTTCCTGAGCAGACTTCCTGAGCGGGCCTTTATCAACGCGAACTCTCCGATTTGGGGGTCTGATAAAAAATTTTTAGAACTTGGAACTCCTAAACCCTAACCTCTCAACCACCCCAGACCCTAAACCCTAAACCCCCAACTACTTAGGCTTATTAAGACTACTGACAACTCAACGAACCCTACTCTTGAACGCCTAACACATCTACGTCAGAAAGACTGGAGCCCAAAACCCCCATGGGTTTAGGGTTTATGGTTTAGGGGTTAGGGTTTAGGGTTCAGGCTTTAGGGTTTGGGGGGGGGGGGGGGGGGGGCATATTGGAGTTAGGGTTGATAGGGTGTGATTGAGGTTTATAGGGTTGTAATAGGGTTCATATAGGTGTTAATTAGGGTCTGTGGGGCTTGTAGGGTTATATGGTTTATTTGGGGTTTATGGGTTTATAGGGTTTACAGATTTAATGGGGTTTAGACGGTTCAATTGGGGTGTATAGTAGGGTTCAATTCAATCAGGGTTTAATTCGGGTTTGCAGAGTTTATAGGGTTTGTACGGTTCAAGTAGGGTTCTTAGGCTTCAATCAGAATTTATGTTGCAGGGTTTAAAGGCTTCAACTAGGGTTTATGGGTTTAGGGTCTGCTTAGAGTCAAGGGACAAGGTGTGGGGTTTGGAGCTGGCGGGGGATAGGTTCAGCGTGGGTGTCCATGGCAGTTCCACGTCAGCAATACTCTATAGGAAATCCCCCCCGTGCAGCCCAAAGACTGTATACCCCAAAGCGAACCTGCTGTCATGAAGCCAGAACAGAAAGGCAATCGGGTCCGGCGCCACCGCCAGACGTTTGAGGAGGATCCGAAACCTCGGCGCAAGTTCGAATTAGCTTCGATATCAGGCTTTCTGTGGGGGTTGTTCGGGCACTTTCTTGGCCCCTTTTCCCTAAACTCTACCTAGGGTTTCCTCTAAACTCCCAAGGACCTCGGCTGAATGGGGGGCTTTCGGTTAAGGAGCCTCAAAAAAGGTGACCAGAGTATGGGTGCATACAGTACATAGCAAATCATAAGAGTCCCCCCCCACCCCCGCCCACCGGCACCACAATCTGGGTATTAAAACCTAAACCATAAAGCCTAAACCCAAACCCTCTCAGGCCATGGAGCGCGTCGTTCGGGACAACCCGGGCGCTCACCTGCTCAGACCCGCCGATCTTTAAGGGGGACCCATGTGCCCAGTAGATGCTGGGGCCTTGTGAAGGGGCTCATGGTCAGTAGTTTTGGGGCGCACGGCATTTCCCACTCGATGATTGAAAACCATGGGCACAAGAAGCCTTGGAGGACTCCCCTCGACGAAGGGATTAGGGATTTAGGGTTTGGGGATCAGGATCCCTGTTGAAAATTTTAATGTATACATATTCCCGAAAGAAGGCGTCTTGAAGGGACATTGGGGAGACACGCGGCAACGGCCCCCCCGGTCCGTACTGTTGGGGTCTTGGGGAGGGTGACCTAGTAGAAGTTAAGGCGTGTTCCCGAACTCAAAACAAAGCAGCACTCCTGCACGTGCTAGCTGTTCAGCATACATGTGCTACAATAACCTCAAAACCTACAAAGCCGATCAACCCTGCAATCATTAAACAAAACCTAAAAGCCCAGTAGAGCCTATACTTGCTATCAACCCTATAGACCCTACAAGGTAGGTGCCATTTGTGTAAGAACTAAATTCCCTGTAGGGGGCTCACTTGAGCCATTTACCAAGCGAGCTGCATGACCCGAAGCCCCAAAACCCTAATTTGGAGTTTGGGGCTGAAACCGACCCCCGCAAGCCCCAAAAATGCAAGGGCTTCCGATAATGGTCTATACCTAAGCCTAAACCCTACACCCTTAACCGTAAACCCTAAACCCTAAACCATTTATGGTGTTAGGGCATAGGCCGGCTGAGGGCTGGAAGCAAAATAAGCAGCAAGAAAACAGGGGCTTGCAAGCAGGTGCCCCGTTGGAACTGAATCACTAAACCCTAAATTACTAAATCTAATATCCTCAACCCTGAACCCTCCCTGTACCATGAGCGAAGCTGAAAGCTACAGGTTGAAGCAATAGAGAGGACTGCGGTCAGAGGTCCAGCCCCAACAAAATTCCATGAACCACCCTAAACCCTAAACCCCAAATCCCTGCACCCTACACCCTGAACCCTAAACCCTAAACCCCAAACCCTAAACTTGGACTATGGTGAGGCCCAGCCTCCAACAGCTTGCGCCGAAAAGTCTGCACGACCTGCAAGCAGATAAAGTGCAAGGATTTTGGGTTTAGGGTTGGGGGATAAGGGATTTTGGGCCTTAACCCTAAACCCTGAGCCCTAAACCCTAGACCCGAAACCCTAACCCCTAGTGAACCACAGAGAAAGACACCCAAGATAATGAAGGCAGGCAGCCCTTTCTCAAGGGATTATCGGATACCCTATTAATTTACAGGGTTTAGGGTTTAGGGTTTAGGGTTTAGGGTTTAGGGTTTAGGGTTTAGGGTTTAGGGTTTAGGGTTTAGGGTTTAGGGTTTAGGGTTTAGGGCTCAGCCCTAAACTGTGAACAACTGGACCATGAGCAAGGCTTTGAGGGCAAGCATACGCTGAAATGCGTGAACTGAGTGGCCGAAGCCTAAACCCTCCAAGCATCTTTCGCCTTAAGGTCCTTAAAGCCTAAACCCTTAGAGCCCTAATGTAGGGGCCTGAAAAGTTAGAATAGGGTTTGGGCTAGTATAGTAGAACGACAACGAGACCATAATGGAATATCATTAGTATAGATTTAGACCCCTATACTATAGGACCCGTTGCTCGACCAGCGGAGTCGGCCAACGTGGTGCAACTCTCCATTCGGGGATGTGCTCTGATCCAGGGTTCGTGCGTCGAGCGCTTTGGTCCGCAAAAATGCCCCAAACCCTGAATCCTAAACCCTAAAACCCTGAACCCTAAACCCTGAACCCTGAACCCTAAGCGACACACCTTCAGCGAAGTGGCCCACTCAGGAGGGAGCGGTGGTGCAATTCTTGCCCGCAGCTTAAACCATTGAACAGCAGGTCTTGAAGCTGTTTAGGGTTTAGGGTTTAGGGTTTAGGGTTTAGGGTTTAGGGTTTAGGGTTTAGGGTTTAGGGTTTAGGGTTGGCACTCATGCCTGCTTCTTGGGGCAAGATGGCAAGCACACCACAGAAACAATTGCAGCCGGCTTGGCTTGAATTCCTCATGAGTCGACACCTCGACGCGATCCTAACAGGTTTCTGGTTAGGGGATAGATAAGGAGTTTTAGGAGTTTACCCCCAACCCCTGTACCCTAAACCCTCAAAACCCCTAAAAGCCCCCAAACCCCAAACCCTAAACCCCAAACCCTAAACCCCAAGCCCTAAACCCTAAACTCCGCCCTCCCCCCGCCAACCGCCTCTGAGTTGAACCTGCCCTGCGCCAAAGGCTTCAGCCCGGAGATGATGTGCGAGTAGAGCTCGATCTCCTCCTTCGTAGCCAAGTAAACATTTTATGATAAGGGCACCCTGTTTTTTGGTTGGCTACTTTACAAGGGAACCCAGAAGCAAACAAAAAAAAAAAAGGTAAAGGGCACCACTGGGCTACAGAGCCTCCTGAGTCTTTCTGGGTTCTTAAGAGGGTTTGGAGCAGGTTCCCTGCTGGTTCGGGTTTAGGGTCTAGGGTGTAGGCTTTGGGGTTTAGGGTATAGGGTTTGGGGTTTAGGGTTCAGGGGTTAGGGTTTAGGGTTTAGGGGGTTTAGGGGGTTTAGGGGGTTTAGGGGTTTGGGGTTTATGGGTTTATAAAGTTTAGGGTTTAGGGGCTCATAGGTTTAGGGTTTTGGGGTTAAGGGGTGTTAGGTGGGGTTGAGGGGTCCTATACTCAGGTGCCTAAACCCTAAACCCTATAATAAGGTGCAGCAAAGGGACCCCTGTGGTGGGCAATGCCCAAAGACTTGACGCAGAAATACGTCCCGGGACTTCAATTTGTGTTGGGGCTTGCAGGGTGGTGGGAGGCCTAAACCCTAACCCCAAACACTAAACAATAAATCCTGAACCATAAGCCCTCAACCCTAACCCCTAAACCCTAAACCCTAGGCCCTGAACCCTAAATACTAAATCCTGGTCTGCGGCCATCCTTAAACCTCGTGAACCCCCCCTACTTGGAAGCCCTTTTGAAGCCCAAGTAGGGTTAACAAGGTGGGTTATGGGGATCACATTCGGGTTTTCTAGGGGATGCTAAGAAGAAATACTAAGCCAAACGAACTTCTGAGCAACCGCCATTCCAAACCCTACCATAAGAACCACAATCCTACTTTGTAGGATAGCCAAGATTCCTTTTACCCTACACCCTACACCCTACACCCTAAACCCTAAACCCTAAACCCAAGTAGGCTTTGGATTCTTAAGGCAGATCCTAGCCCTATGAGCCCTAAACCTCTGTGGTCGCCCACTGAATCCAAAACCTCGAAAAGCTGGCTGGTTCTGAGTAGGGACTGAGGGGATGAGATACCCTATAGAATCCCTTAACGGGTATATATAGGGCCATACATCCCTCATTCCCTACGAAGAACCAGAAGGAAAGCCCAATGCATCTCCAAGCCCAAGCTGCAAATTTGCCACGGTCGTCTCGGCCAGCGTCGTCGATGACCTCTGACAATCCCTAAACCCGAAACACTACAAACCCTAAACCCTAAAAACCCTAAACCTAAACCCTAAACCCGAAACCGCACACAGGGGCCCTTTGGCCTCGGGAGCACCCCCCCCCCCCCCCCCCAGTTTGGGACGCAATTTTCTTCGTTGTTTGGCGACTGTGTATGGCGATCTTAACGGTGTTCAAACATACGGATTTAAGTTTAGGCTTAGAGTTTAGGGTTCAGGGCTTAGGGTTTAGGGGTTGGTTGAAAGGCTTGGTTGCAGGTTCCGGGGTACAGGGCTTCGAAGAGCCCAATTGCAGTCAGCGTTTTCACGAGCAATAACCAAGAATACATCACTGGCAACGCCAGACTGTACTTACTTGTGCACCTCTTTCCCTAAGCCTCTAAGGGTTCTTATCTGAATCTGAAGGTTTTTGGGCCCAAAGGCATTCGTATACAAGGTTCGTAGGTCTGTGTTCAGCCTAAGGGTGGGGGTTCAGTGTTTGGGGCTGAAGTAGACGTGAAGGCTGCGCATGAACTCCGAACCCAACATACCAAAACACTCCCAAAAGCCCTACACCCCAAATCCAAAACCCCAGCCGATGAACCATCAGAAACAGGGTCGATATTACTGTTATTGGTGAGTGTATGTAAGGTTCCTGTTTAAATTTTGGTGGGTATATATATTTGGTGTCCTTTTGGGGGGTACAAGAAACATATACCCTACTTCATATCAGAAACCCGAAACCCCTAACCCTCAACCCTCAACCCTCAACCCTCAACCCTCAACCCTCAACCCTCAACCCTCAACCCTAAACCCTAAACCACTCCCAGTCGGTAACTCTAGACGCCAAACCCTGCCACCCCTACTCCAACAAAACCGGAAACCGGAACCGCAAATCCACAAACCCTAGAACCCTAGAACCCTAGCACCCTGAAATCCTGAAAGCCTAAAACCCTAAAACCTAACCCCCTCCCCCCCCCAAAAAAAAAAAAACGGGATATTGCCTGATCCCTGCAGCATTTAGGGTTTAGTTCTTCGTATCCCCCAAAGGACACGTAAATATGTACACCCTCCCACACTTACAAGGCACCCTGTGTACACTCACCAATAACGGTCACCTGATCATGTGGTCTGAGCTCTGTCTATACCCTTTAAGAGATTATATAGGGTACCTCATTCACCCGTTCCCTACTAACATTAAGCCAAAGAGCCCCCAAAACCCCTGAATAAAGGAATCTCCTCCTTGCAGAACCCCGAACATGCCATAAAGATGCTTGACATGCGGTGCTGTGGGGTTGGCGGTGAACGTGAGGTTTTCTGCGCAAGCCACCCAAATAAACCCTAAACCCTCAAGCCTATAAACCCTAAACCCCTAAGCCCTAAACCCTAACCCCTAAGCCCTAAATCCTGAACTGAAACTGACACCCTAAACCCGGTTTTGAACATCCCCCAGACTCTGCGGAGCTTGAAAATGGCCACCGAAAGTGGTCAACCTGTCTAAGGCCACGCGCAGCTGGCCAAAGACTACAAGGAGGGGCCCCCTTACTATACTAACTAGCTATAGTTCAAGGACTTATAACCTAAGTTACGATCCTTATAATCCAATTTAGGATCCTTATAACTCTACTTATAACTAGGGGGGCCCCTTAGGGGGGCCCCTCCTTGTACTGGGTTTGGGGCAAATCCTAAGCGAGCCTAAACCCTGCATGCCTGAATTCTAAGCCTGAGGGTTGAAGGCTTTGGGGTAAATCATGAGCCTTGTGAAACCTATACATAAAACCTACTCGACGTACCCTGAGCGCTGACCTTCCCTGGGTTTCCCAAGCTACCGCGAACCACAACCTCTATGCCGCGAACCACAGCCTAAACTCTAAACCCGAAACCCTAAACCGTAAACCCTAAACCCTAATCGTTCGACCTTCCATTTATCCAGCTCCTGCCATGAACTCCTTGAAGTCCCGGATGTCATGCTCCACGAAACTAAGGCCCATCCTCTCCTTGGTAGCCCAGTAGCCAGATTCTAATAAAGGCTTAGGGTTTAGGGTTTAGGGCTTAGGGTTTGTAGGATAAGGGGGACCCTTAAAGGCGAGCCCTTCTTAACCCTCTTCTGGCTCTCTTAAACAGGGACCTTAGGTCTATGTCCCCAAGGGTCCCCCTAATCCTATCCCCTAGTAGCCCAGTAACCATATTTAAATAAGGGCACCCCTGTTCTTGGGTTGCTTACTTTGTAAGGGAACCCATAAACCCCCCGAAAAAAAGGGTAAAAGGATACCACTATAGGCTACCAAGTTTCAATATACGCCACTTCGGCAGTCTGAGAGGCGCCCAGGCCGCTGTTCTGCCGAGCTCTCTCCTTTGCAGCATCATCACAAAGCTGATCCCAGGGCACCTTTCCTTGGCCCTTGCGCTCCGCGAAGTAGAACACGTGAAGCTCCTGCCCGAGCTGTGCAGCGAGGTCTAAGTTGCCTTAGCTTTGGAGTAGACCCTGGAAAAAAAGTATACACTTTTTAGGTTTAAGTATAGCTATTATAGCAACCCAGAACCAAAAAACGTATTAAAGTGTAGTACTCCAAAACCCAGTTGCGCTTCCATTCCTCGAACCACTGGCACCCCCAGGGGGCTCGTCCACCTCTCTCGAAGCAAAGCTGCTGGGCCTTCTCGGTGGCCTCTGCAAGCTGCAGCTGCCACTCCACGTCAGACTGGTCACTCTTGATGAGCAAGAGTTGGCCCATGGCTTCGGCATCGCTTCGCTTGAAGGAAACCATCTGCCGGTGTGCTTGGCTATCAAGATGTTCCGGCTCCACCTCTACCACGCTGAGATATGTTTCGGCGGGAACATGGCCGTAGATGCTGTGGCACCAGCACTTTCCTGGGGTGTCTGGATTCTCCGCATGTTGTCCAAGGCCCGAGTCGGCGTCTGTCAAGAACACACATGCCAAAGACCATCGCTCCATTCCGGCAATCTCGGCCTGGGACGTCACAGCTGACACAGCTTCGTCCCAGAGCTCGCTGTACTTGCCTGGAAACGACACGACGCACTTGGCGGCCGTCCGGTTGATATGTCCGGGAAAAGCTATGCGCTTGGACGCGAAGCCAAATCCAGACAGGTCTGCGAGCTGGCGGAAGGCATCCATGGGGCGATTCCATTGCTTTGGCCCAACCATGCCGTTCAGCATCAATGTATTGCAGATTTGAAGGAAGATGTCAACAGTCAGCCATGTCCCCAGCTTCGCATTCGTAGTAGTTGGTCCACTCCTCCACATGACGACAGTGGAATGCCCGTAGCGGAAGTATGCGAAAAAGCTCAGAGATGGTCCCAGAATCACCAGGAGCGCATTCCCCAAGAGGAAAAACGCAGTGGACCTGATGGACTCATCGTCACCAGGGGCCCGCAAAGCGCTGCAAGCCACGATGCACAGGCTGCAACACTGGGTTAATAGAGTCACGAGGCAGCACAGGAGGCTCAGCTGAGCCAGAGAATACACCTTGCTAGCCCAGTAAACATATCCTATTGGGGCACCCTTTTGCTGGTTGGCTACTCTTTAAGGGAACCCATAACCAACAAAAATGGTAAAAAAAGGGTACCGCTGGGCTACCAAGACACAAGAGAAAGGTCATCGTTGCTTATGCTCGCAAGCCGCCGTACGACCACCAAGCCTCCCGAGATCAAGATGGAAACGAAGCCAGTCACGGCCACTGCGTGACAAAACTGGCCCGTGAAACTTCGGCCCAAAGCACGGAGCTTCAGGTTCGTCATGAGAACTTGCATGAAGTTGCATACAACCTCCCACAGCAGTGTACCTACGAGACTCACAAAGCCCGCTGCCCAGCGGTGAGAGGGCGCATATCTCCTCAGCGCGTAGCGAAAACCTTCGTCGGCTATGAAGAAGGCCAGCGAAAAGATCGTGCGGCGACTCCAGATGTGCAACAAGGACTTCTCAGAGAATCGGTCGTTCTTGCAGAGGAAGAAGTAGATCCCGAAGCCAGTCATCACCGGCCGCAGTACAGCATCGCACGTCAAGTGCACGTCATCCCAGCCCACTGCGCAAAGATTGGCAAGGACTCTTAGCGAAGTGTAGGCTGCCAGTGCGAGCCGGCCAGTCTTCGTAAGGCTGACAGGCTCTGAGTGGGTCTCCAGATACTCGCCCAGCTCTGCGAGCGTGGTCCGTCTGCGTTTGGGCCCTTGTGGCTGATGCTTTGCAGCCGCACTGGCCACGAGACTGGCACCTCTTAGGGGCAGCTCCAAGCTTTCCCCCGTGGGGTCTCTGGCAGACATGGCTTTGTTTCCGTTCCCTACACACTAACCCCTGAACCCTGAACCCTGAACACTAAACCCTAAACCCTGAACCCTAAACCCTAAACCCTAAACCCTTAACACTAAACCCTGAACCCTGAACCTTAAACCAGGTCGGCAGTGACTGATGTCGCAGCGTAGAGGCCGCGCATGTTGCCCAGGGGAACCATGGCGGATCCAAGGCAGCCGCGCAACGAAATAGGGTTCAGAATTTGGGTGTCAGGGTTTAGGCTTATAGGGCTTATAGGGCTTATAGGGTTTAAGGTTTAGAGGTTTAGGGTTTAGGGTTTAGGGTTTAGGGTTTAGGGTTTAGGGTTTAGGGTTTAGGGTTTAGGGTTTAGGGTTTAGGGTTTAGGGTTTAGGGTTTATAAGAGTCTAGGGTTTGGGGTATGGTCAAAGTGTTCCGTGGGAGCTGCTTCTCGAAGCCAGAGCATGGCATGGACTGGCAGGGTTGACCCAAAATTCCCCTCACCAATAAGCTGAGGGTTAGGGTTTAGGGTTTAGGGTTTAGGGTTTAGGGTTTAGGGTTTAGGGTTTAGGGTTTAGGGTTTATAAGAGTCTAGGGTTTCTACACAGCTTGCGCTGCAACAAACTCCGTCTCTATGGACTGTTGGAGTGAAGTGCTCTTCTGGACACGCTAAAAAACGAATATTCCAACGCCTCCAAGTGATTCTACAGGAGGCGCTTGAGAGCCCAAGTCCCGACACCCTAAACGCTAAACCCGATACCCTAAGCCGTAAGTCAAAACCCTATTTAGGTACATGGGCCCCTTAGGGTTTAGGGTTTAGGGCTTAGGGTTTAGGGCTCAGGGTTTTCATAAGAGGGTTTGCTTGGCAGAAACAGCTTCCAGCGAACCCGGGGTGGCCCCCCTGAAGCTCCACGGTTGGTAGGGGCCCTTGGGGGGTTTAGGGTTTAGGGTTTAGGGTTTAGGGTTTAGGGTTTAGGGATTATATACGGGGAATATAAGGTCCCCTTTTAAGGGCCCATACTATAGGGGACCATGTCGCTACCCTAAGAGAAGCCCTGAGACCTCAAGCCCAGGGGTTGGCGTGTGGGAGGTTTGGGAGGCTTCCTAACACTAAGAAGCTCTACGGTTCAGGGCTTAGGGTTGAGTGGGGGACCCTAAACCCTAAACCCTAAACCCTGAACCCTAAACCCTAAACCCTAAACCCCAAAACCCTAAACCCTAAACCCTAGACCCTTCGACTGCCGCCCGCCGGCCGTCTTCACGCGCTCCGCGTAGAGGATGTCGCAGATGGTGGAAACTCCCAAGCCTACAGGCGTTTCGGGTTGAGGGCACAAGGGATAAAACTGGGTTCAGGGTTGGGGGTTTAAGGCTTCGGGTTTAGGGTTTAGGGTTTAGGGAAGGGGGCAAAAAATGTTCAGGTTTAGGGTTTGGGATCTATATAGGGTTGAGGGTTTAGGTTGTTTGTTTGAGCCATATAGGACTTTAGAGGGCTAAAGTCTTCAGAGCTTGTAGGGCGTAGGGCGTCTATGGGCGTTGGGATGTGGGCTAGCAATGGGTTTCGAAAACCTAAACCCCAAACCCGAAACCCCAAGCCCTAACCCTAATTTAGGGCCTGCAGGGCCTAGTACATCCTACAAACACTTCAGGTTTAGGGTCTAGGGTTTCGGGTTCTGAACCCTAAACCCTAAACCCTAAACCCTAAACCCTAAAACCCCCAAAATACCAGAGGCCGGGCCTTGTTCATGCCGCTGGCCGTTGATGGTTGCATCGTTGACGAGCAGAGCAGGATAGATCCCGATCAGCCTCAGTGGGAGCTCAAAATAGCCCTGAACCCCAAATCCTAAACCCTAAATCCTAAACCCTAAACCCTGAACCCCTAAACCCTAAACCCTAAACCCTAAACCCTCAACCCCTATACACTAAACCCGGGTTCGTGCTTGGGACGTTTATGGCTTAGGGTTTAGGTTTAGTGGGGTTCGAGGGAGCCAAGCATTCAGGGAATTTAGGGAACCCCTCCGCCCCCAACAGAAGCCCTTTTAAACAGGGACGCCCAAGTGAGACCCGACCTATAGAGTTTAGGTTTTAGGATTTCGGGTTGAGGTTTTAGGTTTTAGAGTTTAGGTTAGAGTTTAGGACAGTCACGTTTATACACCCTGAAAGAACTGGAAGAGTTGCCACCAACCACAAGGGAAGATTTGCCACACAACCATTGCATTGATTCCCAACCATCCGCTGACTCCGCGTTTAGGAACCATGCTACTTCTGAAGCCTCTCATCCCCTGTCTGTATAGTCACTCCCTGTTCCTCTCACTGCCTCTCGCGCATAAGAACATGCCTCAAGCCCTATAAGCCCCCAAAGCCAGCATCCTCGAAATCCTGCAGGCCTTGCGAAGCGCACACCCTAAGCCCAACACCCTTCAACACCCTTAAGCCACGAGCCCTAAACCCTAAACCCTAAACCCTAAACCCTAAACCCTAAACCCTAAACCCCAACATCCCCAACCCCATGACCTGCTTGAAGAGTCTGGCGGCTCCAGTGCCTTCTCGCGAGAGGAGATGGCGGCCAAGCGACCTTTGCAGGATTTGTGGTTGCAGATGGGTTTAGGGTTTAGGGTTTAGGGTTTAAGGTTTAAGGTTTAGGAAGCTCAAGACCCCCCCCCCCCTAAACCAGGGCTTGTGTTTTAGGGTTTGGGACTTCCGGCTTCGGGCTTAGGAGTTGTTTTCAATGGGTGGAGGTTTACCAGGGGGGTAACCTCTGCACTCTCACAAGAAACGCAACCATTTACAATCTCTACCTTGGTTAAACTAGAGCACCCAGAGGTTCTCCTACACCCCAAGCCCGCAAACCCTAAAACCCTAAAGCCCTAAAGCCCTAAAACCCTAAAACCCTAAAACCCTAAAATCCTAAACCCTAAAACCCTAAAACCCTAAAACCCTAAATCCCTAAAACCTAAAACCCTAAAAGCCTAAAACCCTAAAACCCTAAAACCCAAAACCCCAAACCCTAAACCCTACGAGGGAAATCGCACCTTCATGTCTTTAACTTTGCTCAGGGGAGAGGCCGACTCAAGGTAGGGCCTTAGGGTTTTGGGCCCAAAGGCCTTCTTATGTGAAGGTTGAGGGTGTAAGTTCAGGGTTTTGGGTACTCTCATTTTGGGTTTTTTTGGCCCAAAAGGCCTTCTGATATAGGCTTTTGGGGCTATGTTGATCCTAGGTTGTAAACCCGAAATTGTTGGGTTTCTCTGAGGGTTGAGTCCCTAAACCCTGAACCCTAAACCCTAAACCCTAAACCCTAAACCGTCTTTAGGTTCGAGGGTTTAGGAGTCCGCGGCTTGCGCCAAGCCGCTCAAGACCTCTGCAACGTCGTCTGATTCCACGAGCCTTGGGCAGGAAACCCGAAACCCTCTAATGTTCCAGCTTGGACACAAACGTGCAGTCAACGGCCCACGATCTCTTGCACACCATCTAGATGCCTTGCTGCTTTCTTCACTTAATGTCACCTAATCCCAAAGGATCCATGTACCTATATAGTATATACTTGTTGGGTTTAGGGTTTAGGGTTAGGGTTTAGAGTTTAGGGTTTAGGGTTTAGGGTTTAGGGTTTAGGGTTTAGGGTTTAGGGTTTAGGGTTTAGGGTTTAGGGCCTATATAGTATATACTTGGGCCTTTAAAGGAGTTCCTATATAGTAGCTCTAGGGCCCTAGAATATACTATATATGTACATGGATCCTTTGGGAATATAGGGGTCGGAATCATTACTAGCAGTATTCCCTTATGGTCCCTTTATGAATATACCACCCCCCAAAACCCTACCTGAATTATTCAGGCCCCTGTATTAGACCCTCAGGGACTTGTTGAATGGCCATTGAGGGCCAACGATGCACCCCAAACGTTGAGGACTTGAAGACTCAAGACTTGGGGCTGGGTTTAGGGTTTAGGGTTTAGGGTTTAGGGTTTAGGGTTTAGGGTTTAGGGTTTAGGGTTTAGGGTTTAGGGTTTAGGGTTTAGGGTTTAGGGTTTAGGGTTTAGGGTTCAGGGTTGAGGGTTTAGGGTTTAGGGTTTACGGTTTAGGGTTTAGGGTTTAAGGTCTAGCATTCAGGGTTCAGCATCTCATATCGCTGGTCAAGAACTTTGTCAAGTGTTGGAAAAGATCCACCCAGAGAATCCCAACATAATATGAAGAAGATACAAAGTCAGCTTCTCCCCTTCTCTATGTTTTACAATCTGACATGAGGACTGGAGATCTCTAAACAATTGCAACATGCAGCACTTTCTGTTTGTGCGGAATCCTCCTTATGCTGACACCCAACAATCCTTAAATCTGAAAATGCTGGCATTGACCGAAACTTAACAGGACGCCAACACCGACTGACCGAAACTTGCGCAACACGGTGGACCGAATGATTTGAACACGGCTTGGGATTTAGGGTTTAGGGTTTAGGGTTTACGGTTTAGGGTTTACGGTCAGGGCTTTTGGATTTAGGGTTTGAGCTTTGCAGGCTTGTGTTTAGGATGAACGATTCAGGGGCTCAGGGTTCAGGGCTTTGATTTAGGGTTTAGGGTTTAGGGTTTAGGGTTTAGGGCTTCGGGTTTCGGGCTTAGGGTTTAGGGTTTAGGGCTTGGGATGATGGACTTCGGGCTTGGCGGTCCGAGCGTTTGCCTTTTAAACCCTGCGAATGTTTCGAAGCTCTTGAGAACGGGCAGCTATGCCTGACATGTCGGCTACTCACTTACATTGCTTGAGGTTCAGGGCGGGTGTGGGTTTAGGGTGAAGCGGTATCTACGCAAACCGCAAAACCGACTCCCTTAGCTACCTCCTGCCATGCTACAGAGGTGTAACGTCCGTCTTGACGATCTCCAGCGCCTGTGGCACTACACCCAAATCCCAAATCCTGAGCCCCAAAGCCTGAACACTCAACCCCAAAGCCTACACCCGATTCCCGAATTCCGAAACCCAAAAACCCAAACTCCAAACCCTGAACCCTGAACCCCATACCCTGGACACCTCCAAAGCCTACACCGCAAACCCTGAACCCCAAACCCGAAGAAGGATACACAGCAAAGTCAAGGCCCAGCTCAGCCCTCAGCCCTCAGCCCTCAGCCCTAAGCCCTAAGCCCTTAGTTTTTAGCCCTAAGTTTTAAGTCCGAAGCCCTAAAGCCCTCAGCCCCAAGCCCATAGCCCTAAGCCCTAAGCCATAAGCCCTAAGCCCGAAGCCCTAAGCCCTAAGCCCTAAGCCCTAACCTGACCCCAAAGCCCTGAAGCCCCTCCTCAAACCCCAAAAGGGCCTAAAACCGAAGGGTTTAGGGTTCAGGGGGTTTGGGGGGTTTCGGGGGGTTTAGGGAACCCCAAACCTCTAAGGGTCTAGGGGCTTTTTATTGGGGCTTAGGCATTTAAAAGGGCCTTGGGAGGTTGAGGGCTTTAGGGAACCCTCTAAGCCCCCTAAGGGAATAGGGCTTTTGAAGGTTTTGGGTTTAGGGCTTGAAGGGTTCAGGGTTCAGGGTTTAGGGTTTAGGGTTCAGGGTGCAGGGGGTTTAAGTTTGGGGGAAGCGACTAGGCTGACGAGGGTTTAGGGCTTAGGGCTTGAGGGTTTCACAACCCCTAAACCCTAAACTCAGAACCCTAAACCCTAAACCCCCAACTGCCTGGGTGGGAGAGGCCCCCAATGTTTGTACCAAGCGAGGCCACCGTAGGCCGAGGTCTGATCCTTGGCCGCGGATAGGGATATTAGGGGTTTTAGGGTTTTAGGGTTTAGGGTTTAGATAGGGTTTAGGGTTTAGGGTTTTGGGTTTAGGGGTTAGGGCTTAGAGGGGGCTAGGCTTTCAGGTAGAGTTCGGGATTTCGTGCTTAGAGGTTTTTGGGGTTTGGGGGATTTTAGGGGCTTATGGGGCGTAGGCTTTTGGGTTTCAGAGTTTGCTGTTTATGGGCTTAGGGATTTGGCCAAAGGGATTTAGTGATAAGGTTTAGGGTGTAGGGCTACTTGGAAGCCCTTTTGATTTAGCAACTAGGGTTAGTAAGTTGGGTTCTGGGATATATTATAGTATAAGGTCCCTTACTCAATCAAAAGAGCTTCGATGTAGGAGTTTTGGCTTTCGGGCCGGGTTTAGGGTTCAGGGCATTTCGTTGGGAAATGGGGCCTTCGGGCACCATGCAGGATTTCAGCTACAGATGTGTTTGGGGTTGTTGGAGAGCTCCGGCTGGGCTTAGGGGCTTAGGGTTTAGGGTTTGGGGTTCAGGGTTTTGGGGTAAGGGCGAGGGGGTTTCACTTTAAATCATTCGTTCATGTCACTCACGAGTTCAGCCGTCGTGTCATTGCAGACCGGTTCGTGAGTCATTCGTTCATTCATGCTTTAGTCGTACGTATACACACACACATACACCGAGCAGAGTGGCACCAACACGATCCGAACTTTATCCCAAGATATGTCAACAGTAACCTGGGCAGAAAGTCATCAACAACCACATGCAAGCATCCCGGGTTTTGGGGTCAGGGTTTTTTGGGGTAGTTTTAGAGCTTACGGCTGTAGGGCCTTGGTTTCGAGTTGCTTGCCCTTCTAGCGCTTCAGTGGCAGAATTTCATCAGGCACGCCGGGCCTTCTTCGGCTTCCACCTCTGCCCTCCGGGCAGTCTGTCGGTCTTCATCGGCCGCGCCTCCGCTTGGGCGGCCAGGAACTCCGCTTCCAAAACCTGGAACGGGAAAGTCTGGCGCGGACTGGATGATACCAGAACCGGTTTTGGGGGTGAAGTACTCGGTCCACAGCTGCCTCGGGAGCAAGGCCTTCTCCCCCGGCTTCGGCGTGTATGTCAGGCCACCGCGAAGACTTGTCCATCAGGAGACTAGACGGGATCTTCCAAATTCGGGTGCCAGTCTTACACCGCAAAGATGTTAGAATTGCCTTTTATAACGAACCCGCCGAAGGGGACCCCAAATGGTCGTCAACATTATGTGCCTTTTTAGTCGCTCTTGAAATGTACGCACCTGTAAACATACTTGCGGGTTTAGTGGTTAAAGGTTCAGGGATTAGGATGGCGTAATCTTTAGACAGATGTAGCCAGGCTTTGGGCACTTTCAACTCCGAATCCGAGCAGGCCCCTCATGCCATACACACCTGACTCCTATAAACCCTAAACCCTAAACCCTAAACCCTAAACCCTAAACCCTAAACCCTAAACCCTAAACCCTAAAGCCTAAACCCTAAACCTCCCCCCCGGAAAATTACATCCGTGCGTCTGTCGAAGGGCATGCCGAGGAAGACCTCCGCATCACTCGAAGCGCGTGAGATTCAAAAGATCAGGGCCTCTAGGAACCTGAACCCAACAAAGCCCGAAACCTCAAATCCCCCTAAACCCTAAACCCTAAACCCTAAACCCTAATAAACCAAAGCCCCAAGCCCAAAAGCGCAGGAGCTCACGCTGGCCTCAAAAATGGACGGCCTAAACCGTAAGCCCCCAAGTCACAAGCCCCACGACCCTGCACCCGAGTCCCGAACCCCTGAACCTGAGATCCGGAATTCACGATGGAAAGCCCTCCACAATCGCCAACTCCCAAGCAAAACTCCCATAGCCTGCCAACCTAAGCCCAAAGCCCCAACTAGAAATTTAGGGGTTTTAGGGTTCAGGGGTTTGTTTAGGGTTTAGGGTTTAGGGTTTAGGGCTTAGGGTTTAGGGTTTAGGGTTTAGGGTTTCGGGTTTAGGGTTTAGGGTTTAGGGCTTAGGGCTAGGATCCTGCTGGACTCCGAGGCCTTGTCGCGGGCCGCCTGAGGCAAGGGTAGCTTTGGGACCCTGAGCCCCAGGAACCCTCGCTAGGGGTCAGGGTTCAGGGTTCAGGGTTCAGGGTTTAGGGTTTAGGGTTTAGGGTTTAGGGATTAGGGTTTGGGGCTTAGGATTTTTTTTGTGCTTAGGGTTTAGGGTTTAGGGGTCAGGGTTTAGGGTTCTGGTCCTTTACCTTCCTTAAAGGCTTCTGAAGTATGGGCACTCGGGCTTTATTAGGGTATCTAAGGGGGTATATCTAAGGGGTATGTAGGGCTCATGCTAACAGACCATCTACCCCGTAAACCCAAAAGCCCTAGACACCCCACAAACCAAGTAAACCTACAAACCCAAAGCCCTAAAAACCCTAAACGCTACGGGCTGGGGCTTGGTCTCACACTCCTGGGTTGAGGTTGAAGGGTTTAGGGTTTCGGGTTGAAGGCTGAGGGTTTAGGATTGAGGTGTTTCAGGGCAGAGGTTGCTTCAGGTAGCGGGCCTCTTTAGGGCCTTTAGGGGCGGATGTCCACGCGGGCCGCGCGGGCCTCCTTTAGCTTCTCCTCGTCTGCAGCGACAGCCATCAGATTGGTGAACTGCGGCTGATCTTTCACATCCAAACTCTTGAAAGCTTTGATGATGTCGGCCGCGTGCCCTGTTCCCTTGCCCTGCCGATCCCAGGACTTTCCCGCTGTGAGCAATTGATAGGAAAGAATTGGCCTGTTGGCAAGGAAAATAGCCTGCCTGTCTCGACCAACCACAAAGCCACTGTGTGTGGCAATGCAATGAAGCAAGAAAACGCAACCAATGTGTCCGGAATCGTTGCATCGTACGAAGGCTTGGTTGGCGATTGTCTTGTGTTTTGGTTGGAGTTGTTTAGGGTTGAGGGTCGAGGGTTGCTGAGGCTTGTTTAGAACTATACTGAACTTGGAACCCGAGCAAAAAACTTCAATTTGTGCTGTCTCTGAAGAATTGTAGTAATTGCAGTACCTTTGTTCCCAAGAACCCCTAGGTAGTGGATTGTTTTTGGGCATCGTCGTTGAGTGTAATCAAGAGGCCTGATGGTTCAGGGCCGAAGGCCCCTGCAAGGGTTTAGGGTTTACAAGGCTTCTAGCGTTTATGGGGCTTATGGCGTGGAAGGGCTTAGAGCTTGAAAATAGGGCTTATAGAGGCTTGGGTTCATAGGGTTTATAGGGGCTTGGGTTTCTTGGAGTCTGGGACTCCAGGGTTTATAGGGTCGCAGACTCGTTTTTTGGGCCGAGAGCCTCAAACTCTGGCTTGCGAAGGCCGACAGTCCAAACACCCTAGGGTTTAGGGTTTAGGGTTTAGGGTTTAGGGGTTCAGGGGTTTAGGGTTTAGGGGCCCGAACCCTGAACCCTACACCCCAACCCCTAAACCCTTACGTAACCATACTAAGCTCGATTCGAAGTCCCAAAGGCTCAGCCACAAGCCCTGAAAACGCCGTTAACTCTTAGGCAGCTCAGGAAACACCGCAAGAGCCCCGAACCTACACTCCTTGTAGGTAACTACGATAAAGCCCCTGATAGATTCAGAGGTCTTCTTTGTAGGCAACTGCAAGAAAGGCCAAATTTGTGTAGTATTCCCTATAAGCTAACCTGCCCCAAAAAAAGGGGTTTGAGTTCTTAAGGGCTGTTGGAGACCCCATGTCTGACAAACCCCACGACAAAATCATCAAAATCCCGACGAAGGCCCCCCCCCAAAAAGGGCCCAACCATCCTCCCAAAGGATCCATGTACCTGTATAGTATATACTTGGGCCCTAAAGCTACTATATAGGAACCTCTTTAAGGCCCAAGTATATACTATATAGGTACATGGATCCTTTGGGCTAAAGCCCTGAAACCCTAAACCCCCTGAGACCCTAAACCCTAAACCACATGAAAACCCTAAACCCTAAAACCCCCTAACTGTAAACACTAATTGGGGCGAGGGGGGGGGGGGGTGGAGGGAGCCCTTACCCCTAAACCCCTAAACCCTTAAACCCTAAACCCTAAACCCTTAAGCCCGTGCCCTTGCAACTAGGTACCTCGGGATGCTGGCGACGCACCAGCTCCCACAACTTGTCCTTCTGCCGGCTGCCATGCTAGGCTTCGTAGGAGGTTCATAGGGCTTATGTAGGAATTGGGGGGGGTTTGGGGCTTGAGGCTGCGTTTAAGGCGTGATTGGTTGGGTCGAAGTCTGAAGGGCCTGGCTGAAACGGGTGTAGGGTTCCGGGCATAACAAGCCACGGGGCTGCAGGGGGTTTAGGGTGTAGGGTTTAGGGTGTAGGGTTTAGGGATTTAGGGTTTAGGGTTTAGGGTTTAGGGACTAGGGATTTTGCTTTTGGGCTTGGGGGGTTTTGCGCTGTATTCCAGGTTTCTGGGGTTTAGGGCTATCAATAGCTTCAGGGAATACATGTAGGGATTGAGGGCCTTTTGTTGATTTTCAGGGTTTAGGGCATTTAGGGTTATAACATATAGAGTCTTAGTGGCATGGGTCTTGAAGGTTTTCGGAAAGTTGCGATTTGTTGGACTGGGGCGGTTGACACTTTTAACGTGTTTCGGGCCCCAAACTCCTACACTCCTGTGCGTTGCCGAAACTGTGAGTCCTGCAGCCCCTTAACTCAAAACCCCCTGGCCCTTCTGCCATGTGAAGCCCAAAGCCCCCCTTAACACCTGAAGCCTTCAACCCTAAACCCTAAACTGCCCTCAACCCTAAACCCTCAACCCTAAACCCCTCAAGCCTGAACCTGAAGCCTACAACCCGCAGTACGGGAAGCCCTGCAGCCTTTCACCCCCAAACACTTCAAACCCAAGCCCTAAACCCATGAACCCCTAAAGGCCCTGAAGGCCCTAAAGGCAGCAAAGGCCCTAAAAACCCAAAACACCCCCAAAAGGCCCTAAAAGGCCCCAAAAACCCTGAACAAAAATTGGGGCCCTAAATGGCCCTAAACCCGAAACCCTGAGGCCTAGACCCGAAACCTTACTGGCCCAAAACCCCAGGAAATAGAAGTTTAAACTTTCAGAATAATCTACCTTAGAAGAAGACCAAAAGTTGAAAGTTGGGTTTTTGAGCCAGTAAGAAACCCCTACAACCCTCAACCCTACACCCTCCAGCCTCAACCCCACGCCCTTCACCCTAATGCCCGAAACCCTGAAGCCAGGAGCCCAAAACCCTAAACCCTAAACCCCAAACCCCAAACCCCAAACCCCAAACCCTAAACCCTAAACCCTAAACCCTAAACCCTAAACCCTCCAGTCCTGCAGCTCCGCTGACGGAGCATCCGGGTCCTCTCTGAGCACTAGAGAGCGTTTGAGGGTGTAAGGGTTTAAGCTTAAGGGCTAAGGCTCTAAGGGCTTAAGGGTGAGGTTCAAGGGTTGAAGGCTTTCAGGGTTAAAGTTTAAGGGTTAAGGGTTTAAGGGCTTAAGGGCTTGAAGGTTAAGTGCTTATAAGGTTTCAACGGTTTAGGGGTTAAGGGCTTAAGGGCTTAATAGATTGAAAGTTTAAGGGTTAACGGGTAAAAGTTTTGAGGGTTAAGGGCGTAAGGCCAAAGGGTTTAAGGTTTAAGGGTTTAAGGGTTCGAGGGATTTCGTTTAAGGGTTGAAGGGTTTAAGGGCTTGAGGGTTGAGGGCTGTAACGGTTTCAGGGTTTAGCGATAAAGGGGAGCAAAGCAGTGGTGTGACTAAGGTTGACTGGGCTTGGAAATGCAGCAAGAAGAAAAAAGGGGGTCTGGGGTAATTAGGGTTGACTTGGGGTTTAGGGTTTAGGGTTTAGGGTTTAGGGTTTAGGGTTTAGGGTTTAGGGTTTAGGGTTTAGGGCTGAGGGTTTAGGGTTGAGGGTAGATGACGAACCCTGCTGACGGAACCTGCTCGGCCGAATGAAGCTTCGCCCTCTTCTGCCGGCGCTGTTCCACAAAGTTGCGGATGGCGGTCATATTCTCGACCTGGGAGCTGATCCCTAAACCCTAAAGCCTAAACCCTAAACCCTAAACCCTAAACCCTAAACCCTAAACCCCAAACCCCAAACCCCAAACCCCAAACCCTAAACCCTAAACCCTAACCCTAAACCCTAAACCCTAAACCCTAAACCCTAAACCCTAAACCCTAAACCCTAAACCCTAAACCCTCAACCCTAATTAAACCTTAAACCCGCTTCCCGAAATTACACCGGAAGGTTACAGGTTATCTACTCAGCCACGAAGTCAACACCCTGAAACCCCCCCAACCCTGAACAAGGAAACCCAACAGCAAGTGCGTAAAGCTCAAAGGCTTAAGGAAACGTAAAGGCTGTCGACGTTGGGGGAAGAACCAAACCTCCCTCGGCATGAGGCTTACAGGGTTAGAAGGTTTCGGGTTCTCACCCTAAACCCTAAACCCTAAACCCTAAACCCTAAACCCTTCTAGCTGCGGGGTTGCGGGGTGGGGCACGAGAGTGTCTTGCTGCAAGGGGCTGAGCAATGTCGGGCTTGGAGCCCCGTTAAACCCTTAAACCATGGAGCCCTACAGAACCCTAAACCCTAAACCCTAAACCCTAAACCCGAAACCCGAAACCCTAAACCCTAAACAACACCACACACGAGAAGATGCAGAAGCCCTCAGCCCCAAACACAACAGACGCTAAATCTCGTAAACCCTCACCCCCCAGCTCCATAAGGCCGACACCCCGCCGGAGACACGGGAGATCCCAGAGCCCAACCCTGAACCTTTGACCCCTCTCAGCCCTCCCAAAAACCTAAACCCTAAGCCCTAAACCCTAAAACCCTAAACCCTAAACCTAAACCCTAAACCCTAAACCCTAAACCCTAAAACCTAAAACCCTAAACCCTAAACCCTAAACCCTAAACCCCACCAAAATCTCGCAAAATTGGCCCCAAGCCCCTGAAGGATAGGCCCGACCAGCTCCAAGCGGTACAAGTAGCGGCGAGTTGAAGACATGCGCTTAGACGAATTGTCCCCTAAGCAAGTACTGTGTAGCAGCATATGTTATATATATATATGTGAGTGTATGCAAACATAGAAGAGGGGGAAGGTCATAGTTTACATTCTTATCTTAACAAAAACTTTCAGGAAATCAATCTTCGAGCCGTCCGAGGAGCCATGGCCGTTGCAATGCGGCCTTCCACCGGGGCCACCGGCAAGAACCAGTGGGGCTGGCATTCCTCGTGGTCAGGGTTTGGGTTTAGGGTTCAGGGTTTAGGGCTTAGGGTTTAGGGTTTAGCTTTAGGCTTACCTTATACAAACCCCAAAACCGAAACCCTACTAGACACCCCATGTGCACACCCAGAGCCCCAAAACTCGAAATCCTGTTCGGGTTTTGGGTTTACAGTAAAGTCCAGAAAGTTGGAACATGGTTTACGGGCAAGCGGATAGGGATGTTCCAACCGTAGCCCCAAACCCTAAACCCTAAATGTGGGAGATACCCTTAAACCCCAAACCCTAAACCCTAGCTAACTGTAGGGTGGTCTCAGGGGTTGTTGCTTGGCGCAGGGCCGAGACACCCGACATTCAAAAACTCTGACGCTGCGGCTTTTCCTGAGCACGTACAAGGGTTTAGGGTTTCAGGACTGGGGTTTCCCTTTTTCGGGTTTTGGGCTGAGGGTTGAAGACCCCAACCCGGAGCCCTCAACCCAACCGAAACCAGGTACTTCGAAGCTCTTTTGACTTAGTAAGTCTACATGGTATCCCCTACAAAGCCTATTGCAATCCCCCCCAACCCACCTTACTAACCCTGCTTACTAAGTCAAAAGAGCTTCTGAAGAATGGTTCAGGCGCGCAAAAGGGGGTTAAGGGGCTTGGGGTTCATAGGGAATCTCGGGACTATGGTTCGGAAGCTTCAGCCACCTACCCTAAACCCTGTTCCAGCGCACTGAACAAGAGGATCCTGGGAATCAGACGGGTTCACTTCTTGGTTTAAAGGGGTTTATAAGGGAACCTATGCCCTGAAAAGAGGAATAAGGGCCTACTCTGGGTCCCAGTAGCCCTAAACCCTAAACCCTAAACCTTAAACCCTAAACAAAAAGGACCAAGGTTTCCCACCAAGTCTCGACCGAGAAGGACAGTCGCATCATGTCCTCACCGGGCGCTGCGCAGCCTGCAGGGTTTAGGGTTTAAGGTTTAGGGTTTGGGGTTTGGGGTTTAGGGTTTAGGCTTTACGGTCTAGGGTCCAGGGTATCTCCCACATTTCGGGTTTAGGGTTTGGGGTTACGGTTTCGGCTTAGGGTTTGGGGTTTGGGGTTCCGCTTTCGGGTTTAGGGTTCAAGGTTTAGGGTTAGGGGTGGGGGTTAGAGTTTGCTGGGTGTTACTTGAACATGTGAATACGATTTCTGGGTTTAGGTTTAGGGTTTAGGGTCTGGAGTTTAGGGCTTCGGGCTCAGGGCCATAAGCGGGAAACCCTAAAGCCTCTATATTCTGTGGGCCATCAACCGCTTGCAGTAGCATGATTCGCTTGCAAGGTGTCAGAAAGGAACTGAGTGCAGCCACTCACTCGCCCGAGCCAGAATGCCTAAAGGGTTCAGGGGTTTGGGTTTTACCGTGTGCGGTTTCGGGTTCCATGCTAAAACCCTAAACCCTAAACCCTAAACCCTAAACCCCCAGTGCACCCCACCCCCACCTCGCAGAGGCTGGAACCTCCAGACGCCTCGGTAGTGGACGAAGTCGGAACCTGGGGAGACACGGGTCTTGGGTTCAGGGTTTGGGTTTAGGGTTTAGGGTTTGGGGTTTGGGGTTTAGGGTTTACTGATTTGAGGGGTTGGGGTTTTGGAGTTCGGGGGTTGGGGTTTGGGGCTTAGGGTCTACTGACTGGGGCAGTGGGGGAGGGTTAGGGGTTTTTGGTTTTGGGGTTTAGGGCTTAGACCCTAAACCAAAACTCTAAACCCTAAACCCGAAACCCTAAACCCTAAACCCTAAACCCTTATACGCCCCTAAGCCCTAAACACCCCTGAGCCCTAAACACCCCTAAGCCCTAAACACACCTAAGCCCTAAAAACCCTAAACCCTAAACCGTACACTTCATAGCCTAAACCCTAAACCCTCAAAACACTAAACACCCCAACCTAAAATAGCCTAAACCCTAAACCCTAAACCCTAAACCCTAAACAATCGAAACACTAAACACTCTAAACCCGAAAACCCTAAACCCGAAACCCTGAAACCTAAAGTAGCCTAAACCCTAAACCCTAAACCATCGAAACATTAAAAGAATACTATGTTGGAGCTCTCATAACTCCCAAGTAAACCCTCAGGCCCAACCTTTTACACCCCAAACCCGAACTCTAAACTCTAAAATCCCTACAGGCTTTTCGGATGTGGTAAAGGCTCACCCCTCACCCCTAAACCTACAAACCCTCAACCCTAAACCCTGAACCGCCAGGGCGCGAGGTTTCCGGTTCTCTTCATCAGCTCAAGCCTGCCCTGCTGCACCAAATGGCCAACAAATTAGGGTTTAGGGTTTAGGGTTTAGGGTTTAGGGTTTAGGGTTTAGGGTTTAGGGTTTAGGGTTTAGGGTTTAGGGGGTCGCAGCTCGTGGCACCGTTTGCTGCCCGGGTGGGGGTCAAGGCCCTGTATGGTGCGGCAGACATGACCGCACTGCGGGCATCGAAGCTCCTCCGTCTAAACCCTAAACCCTAAACCCTAAACCCTAAACCCTAAACCCTAAACCCTAAACCCTAAACCCTAAACCCTAAACCCTAAACCCTAAACCCTAAACCCTAAACCCTGCTCCGCCCCGGCCTGGGCCTCGAAGGCCGCTGCCTCTTTGCCAGGCTTCTGCTGCCGTTTTCTCGGCTTCCGCTGCGGCTCTTTTGACTTAGTACGTCTACTTCGTGTCCCCTAGAAACCCGTCAATAATCCACATGAAACCCTACAGTAGGCCTAAACCCTAAACCCGGCCTACTAAACCCCAAACCCTGAACCCTAAACCCCAAACCCTAAACCCCAAATCCTTTGCTGGGGGGCGGGGGGGGGGGCGGGGGGCGGGGGGCTCAAGAAACCTAATCCCTAAATCCCAAGCTGCCTGAGGCCCCCGACGTGCATTAAGAACGTTCTGCATCGTGATGTCCCGTACAGGGACACCTGCAGTCTGGTTTAGGGTTTAGGGTTTAGGGTATAGGGTTTAGGGTTTAGGGTTTAGGGTTTAGGGTTTAGGATTTATATAGGGTTTAGGGCACGGGGTTCCGTCCTTACCCTTAGGCTGAAGCTAGCTTTCAAAAAACCTGATGTAAGAAGGCCGTTGGACCCTCAACTCTCAACCCTCAACCCTAAACCATCAACCCTAAACCCTAAACCCTAAACCCTAAACCCTATAAACCTAAAGTAAGAGTCCGAAGATCCTTCGGGTTGGGGTTCAGAAGATTAGTCAAGCCTAGCGTCTCCACCACCCTCAGCCCTGAACCCCCAAAATCCTCGCTTAGGGGTTTAGGGTTTGGGGTTTAGGGGTTCAGGGTTTAGGGGCTTAGGGTTTAGTTTAGGGTTTCGGGGTTTAGGGGTTTAGGTTTTAGGGTTTGGGGTTTATGGGTTTAGGGTTTAGTTTAGGTCCCTGCAACCCCAAACCCTCGGTTTTGGGGTTTGGGGTTTGAAGACTAAGCCCCCAAAAAACTGTACCCTAAACCCTAAACCCTAATCCCTAAACCCTAAAGGGGCTTTCAGGTATAGGATTTGGGGGCCATTGGGGGCCCATGACTTCCCCTACTCCAAAAACGCACCCGGAGCCTTTCAGTGGATTCCCGTAGGCCCTAAACCAAAAACAAACCCTAACCGGCAATCTGCAATCCTGGAATCCTCAATCCGAAAGGGTTTAGGGTTTAGGGTTTAGGGTTTAGGGTTTAGGGTTTAGGGTTTAGGGTTTAGGGTTAGGCCCTGAAGAACTTCTATCCCGGCCTCTATCCGCAATTGAAAATGGCCGAGGAAAAACGTCGCGAAGTAACGGAAGCTGGCGATCGTAGTCGCCTGCACTTCGGGAAGCCAGGGCTGTAGTGGGTGATGGGGGGATTAGAGGGTTTAGGGTCGACCCTGGGGTCTAGGGTTTAGGGTTTAGGGTTTAGGGTCTAGGGTTTAGGGCTTAGGGTTTAGGGTTTAGGGTTTAGGAAACCTAAACCCGAAAATGTTGCAGGCCCTGCTGTGTCCTACCTACGAAGGCCCCTCCTTCAGGGGCTCTCCT
The DNA here is from genome assembly GCA_905221605.1 of Symbiodinium natans. Classification (NCBI taxonomy): domain Eukaryota; class Dinophyceae; order Suessiales; family Symbiodiniaceae; genus Symbiodinium; species Symbiodinium natans. The sequence goes on along the minus strand of CAJNDS010002079.1, from coordinate 1,464,526 downwards.
CCCCCAGCCTTGATCCCTGGCCCGCAACTTGCGTCAGGTTCAGGGTTTAGGGCTTGGGGCTCAGGGGTTCGGACTTCGTGTTTTGACTACTATGTGCTTAACAGCCCCCAAGAGACGAAAAGACAAGTATCCCTATATCGCCCTTGCAAAGAAGAATATTTCTTTATTGTTGGGGGGGGGGGAGGGGGAGTTCTTAAGCAGATAGTAGCCCTAAACCCTAAGCCCTAAACGCTAAATCCTAAACCCTGTGCAGGATTCACAGTGTTGGAGTGACGGTGTTCAAGCTGCCGAGGGTGGCACGGTTTCGGGTTTGGGCTTGGGGCTTGGGGCTTGGGGCTTGGGGTTTGGGGTTTGGGGTTTGGGGTTTGGGGTTTGGGGCTTGGGGTTTCGAAACACATCGTCCCCTTCCCCCCCCCCCCCCCCCAGACTACAGGCATAGCAGCATTGAGGCGCTCTGGTTTCTCAGACTCTACACCACCAAACCCTCAACTCTTCAACCCCTGCACCCCTACACCTCTAAACCCCAGGGTTGAAGGTGCCATTGATACAAAAGTTCCCGAGTCGTTGGATGTAGGCAGGCAATAAGCCCCAAGCCCTACACTCTAAAAGCCAAACCCTAAACCCTAAACCCTAAACCCTAAACTCTAAACCCTTTTGTTGACACCTCATTCTAGCTGCACATGGGCCTCCAGGCAGCCCCTCTGAACCCTAGAAAGCGTAATCTTTAAATCGTAGGGCTTAGGCCTTCGGGTTTAGAGTTGAGGGTTGGGGGTTTAGGGTTCAGGGTTTAGGATTTAGGGTTTAGGGTTTTGGGTTTAGGGATAAAGAACCCCTAAGTGGCCAGATGCGGTCGAGGGGGCGGACTTCCTCGGTGCTGGATGCGCACATGTCCTGCCCTGCATCGCTTGGCATTGGGGGTTTAGGGTTTAGGGTTTAGGGTTTAGGGGTTCACGGGTCACACCGTAGCCGAAGACGCCGACCGCCCTGAACCAACCCAGACCCAAGATCCTCCGCACGCTGCCGCAACAGCCCGCGGGGAGGAGCAGACAAATGTTCACGTGTTCGAGGAGGAGCACACGAGAACTGGGATGGGCCTTGAAACCCTCTGACAAATATGTCCTGAAGATGATCCTCTTAAACCCGCGAACTGAAAATATTGGGGGGGGGTTTACGACATTAGCGGTACCTTATTGGGGGGGTACTTATTCTCTAGACTGTCCAGAGGGCGCCCTAAACCCTAAACCCTAAACCCTAAACCCTAAACCCTAAAACCCTAAAACCCTAAAACCCTAAACCCTAAACCCTAAACCCTAAACCCTAAACCCTAAACCCTAAACCCTAAACCCTGGGCATGTGCAGATGCTGGGAAGTCAAGGGTCAGGGCCGAAGAGCGCTGAGGGAGCGAGACCGCTCATTGGAGTGGAGGAATTGAAGTCGAACAGAGCTTGAGGGGGTAAGGTCCGCACAAATAAACAAATAAACAATAAATAAATATGCATATATATATATATTATATGTATACATTTAATATATATATATATATATCTTCATGTATTCATTTGCTTATATATTAAAGATCATGCGGACCTAGAGTTGGAGTCTAGAACCTTTTTTTCACCCTGCTGGATTGTTCTCCCCTAGATGAATATGATGTCTCAGAACTCCTTAAGGGGTGGGAGCCGGGAGCCTTTGGACACAACAGCCAATGCTGAGCCCTAAGCCCTAAGCCACAAACCCCAAGCCCTCACACACCCTAACCCCAAACCCCAAGCTCCCTAAACCCCAAACCCCTAAACCCTAAACCCTAAACCCCTAAACCCTAAACCCCAAACCCCAAACCCTAAACCCTAAACCCCAAACCCCAAACCCTAAACCCTACTAAACTCCCGAGCCCTGCTCTCTGCTGGGAGCCGCTGCCTGCCGTCCTCTCCGTGGGTAGCCCGTCCGGATGAAGATGGACATCCTAGGGTACCCCAAGGGTCCATGTACCGTTTTGATCAGTTCTCAACAGGGTTTAGGGTTAGGGCTCAGGGCTTAGGGTGCAGGAGGCTCCATGTACCGTTTTGATCAGTTCTCAACAGGGTTTAGGGTTTAGGGCTCAGGGCTTAGGGTGTAGGAATCGGGGTTTAGGGTTTAGGCTTTAGTTTGGGGAGAAATCACCATCAAGTATGTATTTGGCCCTGAAGCTAGTACATAGGAACCCCTTTAAGGCCCAAGTACATACCATATGTGCACATGGATCCTAAGGGAGAACTGCATTGTTGTTTGCCAACATAGCAGCAACCCAGGTAAGGTTAAGTTAAGGGGTTCAGGGTGTAAGGCTCAGAGGCTTAGAGCTTCGAGGGCTCAGGGCGTTGGTGGTCGACGAGCTCCAAACACAAAGCGACGTCAGGGGTACACAAGAGCTGAGTGCCGAGATATTGGGGTTGATCGCGTTGCTGTATTGACCCCTGATCTGGGTGTAGGATTCAAGGTTGAGGTTGATTTACCCTTCGGCTCAAACTGCCCTAAAACCTTAAATAAGAAGGGCCCGAAAAACCATCAAATAACAGCCCTTAGAGCCTTGGGGTTAGAGTGCCAGGAGTGGAATGCTTTGGGAAGTTAAAGAAGTTAAAGGCATCGGTGCTGAACTTCCGACCAGCAGCGAGCGTGGTGCCAGCGCGGAAAAAGAAGTCCCTGCCTGAACTAGTAACGGTCATAGTCAGAGCCGTAAAAAGTTAAAGGTGGTACTCGCAACAGAACAAATAGTGCTTGAAAGAGTGCTCATGAGCAATAAGAGCAGTGGAAACTGTAATGGTAGTCATCCCATAAGCGCTCATAGCTACACCTATACCAGCCAGCCACTCACCGCACCTAATAATCTGCGGAACCCCCACAGAATCCTCGAACGCCAGCCCGAAACCCCAAAACAAACCCTAAACCCCTAATTAGACCCGTAGCCGTAAGTCGATGATGCCCTTGAACCCCAGTCCCTGCACCGACAAAGCAAGAAATCCAGGGCCTTATAAGTCCCAGGTTTAAGGTTTAGGGTTCGGGTTGGTTAGGAATCATTATGAATCATTTAGGAATTTACGCCGGGCAACCAACGCTGAGAGAAGGGCGGACCCCGACGAGGCCGGTTACCGAAAGAGGCTTGGTCGCAAGCGGCCTGTATTTAGGGTTTAGGGTTTAGGGTATACAACCCTAAGGGTGCATGTCCCTAAATAGGAAATACTTGAGCCTTAACGTGCTTTGTAGAAGGCCCAAGTTAGAATAGTATTCATACTTGGGCCCTTATACGGTAGAGAAGTGCGACCGAGGTGCCCAGAACCGTCCTCAGCATGCGCGGGGCATCCCGAAAGCGGATCGAGTTTTGGGGCTGCATACGCTTGAGTATCGCGGGGTAGAAGGTTTGTAGAGTGTCGGCCTACAAACCCTAAACCCTAAACACTGACCTCTACACCCCGAAACCCTAAACACAAATCCTAAAGCACCCAAACATTTGTTGTTGAGGGCATTGAGGCCGAGGGCTGAACGGTTTTGAGGGCACTTCAGGTCTATAGGGAGCCCCAGCCTCTTTGACTTGGTCAGGGTTTAGGGTTTAGGGTTTAGGGTTTAGGGTTTGGGGTTTAGGGTTTAGGGTTTAGGGTTTAGGGTTTAGGGTTTAGGGTTTAGGGTTTGGGGTTTAGGGTTTAGGGTTTAGGGTTTAGGGTTTAGAGTTCAGGGTCAGGAAGGTGGGTTATGGGGCTTCATTGCACCCAGAGACGATAAGCCGTTTGATCTCTCTCTCTCTCTCTCACTCACTCTTTCTCTCTCTCCCTCTCTCTCACTCCTGTTCTCACTGTCTTGAAGATATTAGGGTGCAAAATCGGCCCGTAGTTCTGAGCGACTGCCATATCATCGGGTCACCCTGAAGTCTGCACTCAAAGCCATGCACACGAAGTCACTAAGCCCGAAATTCGAAATTTTAAAAGCCCTGCACCCTAAGCGCATGAGTGCAACGACCGGGGTCCTCAAGGAACCTAAACAATAAACCCTAAACCCTAAACCCTGAACCCTGAACCCTGAACCCTGAACCCTGAACCCTGAACCCTGAACCCTGAACCCTAAACCGAACCCAAATACCTAATTATATAAACCCTAAAAAACCTGCAATTGGGATCACCTGCCCTCTGCGAGCCGTCAGAACCCGGGCAAGGGTATAGACATCATGAGCCGGAACCCCGTAGAACCGAAACCCCAAAACCTCAAACCCCCCAAACCCCCCAAACCCCGATTCCCTATAATTACCCTAAACACTAAACCCCGAAACCCCGAAACCCTAAACCCCAAAACCGCGAAATCCTGAATCGCCCGGTTCGGGCCCGTTGGGTCCATTTAGGCGCGTCGCCAGCGCGCCAGCCCCACTTGCCACAGGCGTGCACCACCGTCCTCAACGGATCGAAAGGCCCGGGTTCAAGTTGGGGATAGGGTTTAGGGTTTAGGTTTAGGGTTTAGTTTAGGGTTTAGGGTTTAGGGTTTGAGGTTTGGGGTTTAGGGTTTAGGGTTTCTGGCTTGCAGGCTTCCAACAGCTCATATCGCCAGGAGAAACTGTAACAACCAACCCATGCAATCAGGCGTGCGAGTTGCTTCTCAGTGTCACGAACAGTTAAGCATAATCAGTCCCGGCAGGTGGGTGGAATCGCTGTAGGGGGTTTAGGGTTTAGGGTTTAGGGTTTAGGGTTTAGGGTTTAGGGTTCAGGGCTTTAAGGCGGCCCGATGACCTCAAAGCCTAGTGCCCTGAGCCCTAAACTGACGGTCCTCGAACTCTTCCAGCACATCGTTCTGCGCGAGGTTGGGCACACGTGACCTCAGGGAAGGGGCTTAGTTAGTACCCTAAAGTTTGGGATTTAGGGTTTAGGGTTTAGGGTTTGGGGTACCCTAAACCCGGTGAAAGCCCAGTGGCAACCTCTGAGGGAAAGCTGTGCTCATTACACGCACCTGTCTTGTCTTTGCGCAAAAAGGGCACCAGCTGACATGACCAGACCCAGGAGTAACCCAGGAATAAAAAGGGTGCCCTTTTGGGTTAAAAGGGGTTTAGGGTTTAGGGTTTAGGGTTTAGGGTTTAGGGTTTACCCAAACCCTAAAAGATGGGAACAAGGGCGCAGCCGAGAAGGTTGCTCTGACTTCCCTAGACCCCAAACCCTAAACCCTAAACCCTAAACCCTAAACTTTAAACCCTAAACCCTAAACCCGAAACCCTAAACCCTAAACCCTAAACCCTAAACCCTAAACCCTAGACCTTTCCGACCTTCCAACCTCGACTCTGGACTCTCGCGCACCTGAGGTCCCCACTGGAGAGCCTCATAGTCGGTCATCACCTCCCAAACCTCCGTGTTAGGGTTTAGGGTTTAGGGTTTAGGGTTTAGGGTTTAGGGTTTAGGGTTTAGGGTTTAGGGTTTAGGGTTTAGGGTTTAGGGTTTAGGGTTTAGGGTTTAGGGTTTAGGGTTTAGGGTTTAGGGTTGAAAAAGGCTGAATAACTAGGGTCAAGGGCTTCTATCTTGTTGTAAAGGGGCGTATGGTTTTACGGTTTAGAGTGTTAGGGCTTAGAGGGTTTATAGAAATTAATTTTAATGGTATAGGGTTTGGGTCCCAAACCTCCGTGTTGTAAAGAGGCGTAGGGTTAGGGTTAAGGGTTTATCTATTTATAGTAATTGTACAGGATTTGGGTCCCAATATTGCTGCGAAACCTCCGTGTTGTAAAGGGGCGTATAGTTTTAAGTTTTAGGGGGGTGTAGAAATTAATTGTATAGGGTTTGGGTTCAAATAACATTTGCAACGAAACTAAACGTCTTCAGCGAAACGTTCTCAACGAACCGTTTGCAACGAACACTCGGCTGTTTCTCGAGAGTACTGGCGTCGGGCGCGAAATACTGCAACGTGGTGCATGAAGCTTGTGCATGTAAAATCTCATTTTCAATTCGGGTTCTGGCGTTGGGGGGGGGGGGGGGGTTGCAGCGCGGTGGAAGGGGCTTGTGCTTCAAAACTCTCATATTTCAATTCGGACGATTTTTTAAAACTGATCCCGGGAATCTTTGAAAATTGTTTTGAACAAGGCTTTGAAAGACACGTTTTGAGAGAACCGTTTTGAACGAATGTATTGAAAGATAACCTTCAAGGAACATTTAGAAAGAACACATGAACGAAACGTATTGAACGAACATGTTGAACGAAAGTTTTGAACAAATATGTTGAACGAAAGTTCTGAGCGAATGTGTTGAGCGAAAAATATTGAACGAAAGTGTTGAAACAACAAATTGAACGAATGTTTTGGCCAAATCGTTTGACCGAAAGTTTTGACCTGCCAAGGGCTTCTGTTTGGGAATTAGGAGCTTAGAAGGGAGAGCCCCAGAGGTTTAAGTGAATTGAGCATGTGGCACGTCGGATTAAGTTACTTAAACGCAGCTTGTCAGGGAAGTCCAGAATGATACCACATACAATTTCGATTTATGTTGTCCTGAGAGTTTAGGGTTTAAGGCTTAGGGTTTAGGGTTTGGGGTTTAGGGTGTAGCGTTTGGGGTTTAGGTTTGGGTTTGTTTTGTTGCTGGGGCTGACTGCGGGCCTAGGATTTCCAAGGTTTCGCTTTGAGACCTGCACCCCTTAAATGCGAATAGGAACTCTATAATCTGATTTAAGGTACATTCCTTACCCTAAGGGTCCATGTACCTTATTATTATATACTTAGGCCCAAAGGTCCTTATATAGGAAGTACGTTAAGGCCCAAGTATTCCATAATTAGGTACATGGACCCTTAGGGTTAGTTAAGGGGTGTGGGAGTCTCTGGGCAGACCGGTTGGACGCAAAGAGGAGCCGTCCTCGCCTCGTCCACGCTGGCCTGAATGTCGATGCCTGATGGCGTGCCGCAAGCCTAAACCCTAAGCCCTATAAGCCCTAAGCTCTAAGCCCTAAGCCCCTTATATAAGCCCTAAACCCTAAACCCTCAACCCTAAACCCTAAACCCTAAACCCTAAACCCTAAACCCTGAACCCTGAACCCTGAACCCTGAACCCTGAACCCTGAACCCTGAACCCTACAACACAACGCAAGGCCTTCCATATACAAGCCATTTGCCCAAGAATGATGAGGGCTAAGGACTTACTACTGTTTGCTTAAGAACCCCACCCCTAAACAGAATAAAATATTCTTCCCTATAAGGGTAACAAGGGAGGTATCTATTTTATTCTTTTTTTGGGCTTCTTAAGCAAATAGTAGTTTATGATTTTCCCTTTTCTTGGGCCCGCCTCTAGCAGCCCGTGTTGAACCCTAGAACAAGATGTGAATCTGCCTATAAGCCCTACAGGTTAGGGTTTAGGGTTTAGGGTTTAGGGGTTAGGGTTCAGGGTTCAGGGTTTAGGGTTTGGGGTTTGGGGGTAGCTGCATCCAATTTCGACTGTTTCCTGGGGTTTAGGGGTTTAGAGGCCTTGAGGGTTGAGGATTTTGGGGTTTAGCTCACAACTCGCGAGATCTTTCGAGGGTTCAGGGTTCAGGGTGTAGTACATGTAGGGCGTTAAGATACCCAGAAGGAGGTTCATGTACTCTAAGCCCTAAGACCTAAGCCCTTAGCCCTATGCCCTAAGCCCTAAGCCCTAGACCCTAAACCCTAAACCCTAAACCCTAAACCCTAAACCCTCAACTGTACTCTAAGCCCTATAAGCCCTGAACCTCCGAGAGCTTGTGCAGCCCTGTCAAGCGGAACCCAGCCTGTGAAGATTCGGCCTTAGAAGTGAAGAAGACAGAAGACTCACGTGCGGCTTTTTTGGGGTTTAGTTTCTAGGGTTTAGGGTTTAGGGTCTAGGGTTGTGGGTTTAAGTTTAGAGCTTCTTGGGCTTCGGATCCGGTTGATCTATGTTTTTGGCACTGTTTTGGGTCGAATGCTGCCAAGAAGGGCCTTTAACTTAGATCCCCCCCTGGCACATGCACTGTGGAGTTTTGCGTTTGGGGAGTTTAGGGTAGCCCTGTACCTCACAAAAGGGACTGAAGCAAACAAATGAGTCGTCCTCAAAAGAGTATAGACCCTGAGTCCTGAACTCCACCCTAAGTTCTGAACCCCAACAGCAGACTCTGAGAAACTAGACCCAGGAGTCACCTAGGAATAAACGGCTACCCTTTCTGGTTTAAAGGGGCAGCCGGCATGGGAACCGAAGCCCCAAAAAACCGAAATAACGGCCTACTCTGTGCCCTAGAAATCAGAAGACTGAGTCCTAAATTCTACACAACTCTCGAGAACGAAGCTGTTTCGACACCAATTCAATTCCGATGAGTAGGTTTTTCTTTTACTTGGGGCTCTTGTAACCCTTGTTCCGATTCAAAACTGCCCGGACCTTCCAAAGTCCTATTTCCCTAAAGCCAAAGGCCTCAGCCCCAAGCTCTACGATGGGGGTTTAGGGCTTAGGCACCCTAATCCCCCCTAAGTCCCTAAACCCTTAAACCCGAAGCCCTAAACCCCAAACACAAAACAACAAACACACTTGAGGAGGTGTTGGGAGTAGAAGTTGAAGGGGTCTGTGATATGGAGGGGAAGTTAATGGGTCCCAACATCACAGACCCTAACCTGTGAGTCCAACCCGAAACCCTCAGAGTGAAATCCTTCAAAGTGGCAAATCCCCAAATCCTAAACACAAAATCCCCAAGCCCCAACCCTAAACCCCGAAATCCCCAAAACCCCTAACCTCAAAATCCCTAACCCAGAAATCCTAAAGGCTAGAACCCTAAACCCTAAACCTTGAACTTCCAGGCCGTAAACATCACGGGCGCAACTGTGAGGTCCCGGCGGGCGTTCCCAGGCGCATCTTCGACGCGCACGACGGGGTCACCACCTGATGATTTAGGGGCTTTAGAGGTTTTAGGGTTTTAGGGTTTTGGGGTTCAGGGTTTACGGTTTAGGTAGGGGTTTCGGGTGTAGCGGTTCAGGGCTTGGTTGGGATTTAGCGGTTTCAGGGCTTAGGGGTCTACGGGTTTAGAGTTCAGGGGTTTAGGGGTTTCAGGGATCATGGAGCTTGGGGACTTGGGGTGTAGGGGCTTTAGGATCGTGCGGGAGATGGGGGTTTCGGGGGGGTTCACTTTAAGGTAGTGTCAATGGTTACTATAGGCACGTATCATTGGGGTTGAAGCCCTAAACCCTAAACCCTAAACCCTAAACCCTAAACCCTAAACCCTAAACCCTAAACCCTAAACCCTAAACCCTAAACCCTAAACCCTACCCTAAACCCTAAATCCTAAACCCTAAGCCCTCAACTCTAAGAACCCAAAACCCTAAACCCTAAGCCTAAATTAACTCCCACATCCGCTGACAGAACCACCGCCTGGAATCAGGCACACAGCATCGGTGAGGACCACAGGCTTGTCCTGTGCAGCTAACAAGTAGGGTTTAGGGTTTAGGGTTCAGGGTTTAGGGTTGAGGGATTAGGGTTTAGCGCTTAGGGTTTAGGGTTTACAGCGGGAGTATTGCTTAAGAATTCCTTGCTTAAGAATTTGAGGGGCTGAATTTTCTTTTGCATTGGATTGTTTCCGCCCCTTACTGGGTGTCTTTGACTTAAGAATTTGAGCCCCCTGCTACACTCGCCAAAGCCCACAATAAAAAGTTCTTCGACCTAGCAGCGTGTTGGCTATCTTTGAGGGGGCTGTGGAGGAGTGAAAGCACGGGTGCATACCCCTAAACCCTAAACCCCTAAACCCCTCAACCCCGATCCGGCCACAGACACAAAACCCAAAACCCCACGCCCTAAACCCCCAACACCCTAAACCCTAAATCCTGTTTAGGGTTTAGGGCTTAGGGTTTCGGGTTTAGGGCCCCAGACCCTAAACTCACTCTAAGCCCTAAATATAAACCCTATACACCCCAAACCCTAGACCCTGCGCCCTAAACCCTAAGCCCAAAACTGTTCACCCCTAAGGTTTTAAGACCCAAAGTATAGCTGAAGGGTTTGGGTTCTTGGGGCCCTCCCTCTCCCTTCCCCAAGCCCTGGATGCTGCCAGGCGCTGACAAAGTCAACTTGTGCCCTTAGGGTTTAGGGTTTAGGGTTTAGGGTTTAGGGTTTAGGGAATACTTGGGCCTTTAAAGGGCGTCCTATAGGGACTCTTGGGGCCCCCAGCATAAACAAAACCCAAACCCAAAACCCAAACCCCAAACCCTAAACCCCAAACCCCAAACCCTGACCCTAAACCTTGCCATAGGTCGCGTTTCTGACTTTTAGGGCGGCAAAAAACCCTCTGCCCCCAGCCCTGCCGACCTGAGGATCCGCCGAAGACTCATCTTCGCGACCCAGCACCTTGTTCCGGGAACCCTAAACCCTAAACCCTAAACCCTAAACCCTAAACCCTAAACTCCTTCAGCCCTAAACCACAACTTGCCTATACACCCTAGACAGCCTACACGCCCTAAACCCTACCATCCATGTGCGTTAGGCTTTGCTTGCTGCTGGGTGCACACTGGATGTGAAAACCTACTTGGGCTCATGGCACTACCAATTATAACTGCACAAATAACCCAGTCATAAGCCCTGTTTGGGTACTTAAGGGGCTAGGACAGCAATTTTACTTGGGTAACGAAGTGCCCAGAACCTCCAAACAGGATTCAGGGTTTAAGCTTTTGGGTTCAGGGTAAGAACCGAATGCGCCTATACCATCTTCCTATTTTCACTAGAGTTCACTAAGGCCTCCGCAACTCGAACTGGCAGAAACTTACTGTTCTGGGATTCCACGCCCCCTCCCCGCTCTGGGTTTCAAAGGTCCAGGGTTTAGGGTTTGGGTATAGGGCTTAGGGTTCTTAGGGTCTAGGGCAACGCTGAAGCCTCTGAAGCCCTTAACCTGGCTCCACGCGAGCTTAGCGGGGATCTACTTAGATCCTTTCACCCTCCAAACCTGCAACCCAACAAACCTAAGCCCAAAAACATCAACCCTGAACCCTACTGTAAAACGTACTGGAGGTTCATGGTGCTCAGTAACCCAATCGCAACTGCACTTATCACCCAACTATACCCTTATCAGAACTTACCAGAGTACGTCAGGGGCCCATAAGTGTGTATAATGACGACACTTTTGATTGGGCTACACTCTAAACCCTAAACCCTAAACCCATATCACTGGGTGTAAAAGTAACCGGGCTACTAAGTACCCTGAACCTCCAAGTAGACCCTCAACCCTTTTCTGCAGCCGCACTGCTCCTGCCAAAAGCGAGACTAGACAGCCCTCGGAGGCTCCAAGCGTCTCGGGGTGCCGAGGGGGTCGCTGCGAAAACATCGCAAATACCATGGTTTGGGGTGTAGGGTTTAGGGTTTTCCCCGGCGTGCGAAAAAGCCTTGCAATGGTCGAGGGTTCGGGGGGCTGAGGAGGTTGCTGGTCGAGGGTTTAGGGGACCGAGGATTTAAGGTTTTAAGGGGTTTAGGGTTTAGGAGTTTCGGGTTTAGGGTTTTAGGGTCTTAGGGGTTTAGGGGTTTCAGAGTTTTAGGGGTTTAGGGCTTTAGGGCTATAGGGGTGGGTCAGGGTGTCAGCAGGTTTGAGGGTTTTAGGGATTTAGGGGTTTGGAGGTCGAGGGATCTTTTTTTGAAGTGTTTTAGGGTTTTTGTGGTTCTGGGTTTGGAGGGGATTGGGGTTTTACGGTTTTGGGGTTCAGGAAGTAAGGGGTTCGAAAGGTCGTTACTTGACCTCGGGCTTAGCTAGACCAACCTCTGCGCCCCTAACCAAGGAAAGAAGGTGCCAAACCCTAAACCCTATCCCAAAACCCCAAACCCGTAACCCGGGTTTAGGGTTTAGGGTTTAGGGTTTAGGGTTTAGGGTTTAGGGTTTAGGGAAGTTACAGAGCTACTCGGTGACTCGTCGCTGGATCTTGGCCTGTTTAGGGGGCAGGGCTTCGAAAGCTAAAGTAAGTTCAACTCAGAAGCTTGCTCGAAGGGTTGCATGAGGGCTATCAAAGCCGTAAAGCTCCGTACAGCCCTCACCCCTAAACCCTAAACCCCTAAACCCCTCAACCCTAAAACCCTAAACCCCACACGCATAAACCCTAAAACCCTAAAACCCTAAACCCCTCAAACCCTAAAACCCTCAAACCCGAAACCCGACACCCTAAAACTACAGGGGCAAAGGCTTGGATGGCTGGAGACGAGCTTGGAGTCCATTTGGGCGAGCTTTTGCTGGCAGTGCCTCTGCGAAACAGGGCCGCGGCAGGCCCCCCTTGTGCTTTGCGACTCCGTTAAGCCCCGATACCCTAAATCCTAAACCCTAAACCCTAAACCCTAAATCCTAAACCCTAAACCCTAAACCCTATAGACCCGATAGATCGATAGACTCTGCATCCCAATGGCCTGAAGCCCTCCAAGCCCTAAAGTAGTCTACACGACCTGCCCCTGAACCCAAAAGCGTAAACCCTACCCTGAACCCCAAACCCCAAGCCCTGAACCCTAAACCCTAAACCCTCAACCCCTAAGCCCTAAACCCTAAACCCTAAACCCCTAAGCCCTAAACCCTAAACCCGAAACCCTAAACACCCCAAACCCTAAACCCCTTAACCCCAAAGTCCCTCAAGTCGCCTACACAGCGGAGCCTCCGGGCACCGAATGAATTCGTTGAGCGGCGGCTACTTGCGACCGCAGCGAGCCATTGGCGCGGTCAGAAGCTGGAACTGGTTTAGGGTTTAGGGTTTAGGGTTTAGGGTTTAGGGTTTAGGGTTAGGGTTTAGGGTTTAGGGTTTAGGGTTTAGGGTTTAGGGTTTAGGGTTTAGGGTTTAGGGTTTAGGGTTTAGGGTTTAGGGTTTAGGGTTTAGGGCTTAGGGTTTAGGGTTTAGGGTTTAGGGTTTAGGGTTTAGGGTTTAGGGGCTTTGGGTGGGCTTGGGGGTTTTAGGGTTTAGGCTTTGTAGGGTGTAGGGAGCACCCTGGGACTCGGATTCCTAGTATTCTAACTGTACTTTCAACCCAATGAACCTCCAAGTATGCAATCTTCATTGTCAAAAAGGCCCCCAATAGAATTGCAGCCCTTCTGTCCCCTGAATAACCCCCCTCAAAAAATAGAAGAAATAATAATAACAATACTAAAACTAATAATAATAAGAAGAAGAAGAATCCAATAATCATCATCATCATCATCATCATCATCCATGAGTAAAAAAACTCTGCAGTACACCCCCAAGGGTTTCGGGGTTTCGGGGTTTAGGGGGTTTGGGGCCTGGGCTTCATAAGCTTCACCAAAGCCCCCAATAACCCCTGACGAGGATGAACATCCCATTATGGCTGAAGCCCACGCTCCTGTCCCAGACGGAAATGGCAAGCTGGTCAGACACATAAACTCCGAGGGCCCCTATTCAGAGATTATAGGGTTAGGGGTTTATTGGGCTGAACAGGTTGTGCAAATATAGGCTTGATAGGGCCTTGCAGTTAGGGTTTCCAGGGTTTTTTTTGGGTGTAGAGGTTTAGGGCCTATAACTCTAAGGTTGATGGAGTGCTACATCCTATGCATCTGCACCCCCCAAGACAATGTGCAGGTTTTGAGTTAAGGGTTACCCCTAAACCCTAAACCCTAAACCCTAAGCCCTAAGCCCTAAGCCCTAAACCCTAAACGGCCCTAAACCCTAACCCTAAACCCTACGAGTAAGTAGCTCGATAGCCCCCAGAAGGTTCATGGAGCCCTCGTGGTACTCGGCACTTCGGCGGTTTCGCAACGACTCGGTTGCCCAGCAACGCAAGAATCAAGAAGGGTCTAGGATCAAGGTTCAGTGTTTAGGGTTTAGGGATACAGGTGTAAGGTTTCAGGGTGCCTAAGAATCAAAGGGCTTCGTTTAGGCTTTAAAGGTGTCGATGCGGGATCCTAAGCTAAAAACCCCTAAATCAACTAACCCCCACCCCCACAAAACATGATAAAGGAAGACGGGTAATTGCCTGGAGACTCCAATGCAGTTCCTTCTGGGGTCCACTATGGTTTCTCTATGAAGGATTAAGGTATACCACCCAAAAAGGAACTTCATTGGAGTCTTCAGGTACTAGCTGGGCATCCTCCAAGACGCGCGCGACCGAAGGCGCAGAAAGCCAAGGGCAGACCACAGGGGAAGGGGCTTTGAGGTACTTCCTAACGTAAAACCTGGGGGGCTATGATCGGGTGAAGTCGCCCTAAACCCTGAACCCTAAACCCTGAACCCCAAACCCTAAACCGTAAACGTAAAGGACCTTCCTTGCGTGGTCCGCCCAGGCACAGCGGGCATTCAACGGTAGATTTGCCAGTCCTTGGGTGTGCAGGGTTTCCACCAAGAGGGCACTAAACCCTAAAACCCTAAAACCCTAAAACCCTAAAACCCTAAAACCCTAAAACCCTAAAACCCTAAAACCCTAAAACCCTAAAACCCTAAAACCCTAAAACCCTAAAACCCTAAAACCCTAAAAGCCTAAAACCCTAAAACCCTAAAACCCTAAAACCCTAAAACCCTAAAACCCTAAAACCCTAAACCCTAAACCCTAAACCCTAAACCCTAAACCCTAAACCCTAAACCCTGCAGGCCCGGCATCCAAGCCAGGGTCATAGGGCTGAGGGCCCAACATGAGCTCCAGTTCTAGGAGGAGAAGGGTTTAGGGTTTAGGGTTTAGGGTTTAGGGTTTAGGGTTTAGGGTTCAGGGTTTAGGGTTTAGGGGTTAGGGGTTAGGGTTTAGGCAGTCAACAGCTTCGCTGGGGTTTGTTTCGGAGGGAACCGTAGTATACCGCGAAGAAAGGGACTGAGGGTACCATCACAGGTCTTTGCTTCGTACCCTAAACCCTGCAAGCCCCCCCCCCCCCCCCCCTCCGTCCCACGCAAAAAGCCTACGCAAAAAAACAAGAAACAGGCAAACAAGATGCCCTAAATCCTAAACCCTCACTACTATACCCCAAAAACCCTCGGCCCCAAACAAAGACGCCCTAAATCCTAACCCCTCAACTCTATGCCCCAAAAACCCTGATCCCCATGTTGTTGATGTGCCCTGGTTTTCGGGCTGTGGGGGCTCCTCGAACCCTATGAAACCCTAAACCCTAAACCCTAAACCCTAAACCCTAAACCCTAAACCCTAAACCCTAAACCCTAAACCCTACACCTCAGCCCGAGACTTTACAAACCCTCTGCTCCAGCTCCAGCTGCCCTGAGCCCCCTCAACCCTAAACACCCGAGCACCCCAAACCCCAAGACCCTGCACCCCAAAACCCTATAAATCCTACAACAAACCGAGAAAAACCCCATGAAAAAAACCCTCTAAACAGCCCTATGAGAGAAACACAACTACTTTATTAACCCTCTAAACCACAAACCCTATACCCCAAACCCTAGCAAGGGGCGTCCGCGCCGAACGCGCAAGCGTCTCTGGCTCTCGTATGCGCTGGCCGTCCTCAGGGCAGATTGTAGGGTTTAGGGTTTAGGGTTTAGGGTTTAGGGTTTAGGGTTTAGGATCTGAAGTTGCAGCAAAGAGCCACAGGAGAGGGTGGAGGGCTGGAATGCTTGGTTCGGATTCTAAGCCTTCCGCCCTGCCGCCAAATAAAGCCCTCAACAGCCTCCCCGAAGTAAGTTCTAGGGTTTGGGGTTTAGGGTTTAGGGTTTAGGGCTAGGGTTTAGGGTTTAGGGTTTAGGGTTTAGGGTTTAGGGTTTAGGGTTTAGGGTTTAGGGTTTAGGGTTTAGGGGTTTAGGGGTTTAGGGTTTAGGGTTTGGGGTTTAGGGTTTAGGGGTTTAGGGTTTAGGGTTTAGGGCTCAGGGCCTCGTGAAGCGGCCCTCCTATGACAACTCTCGGGCCGTGCTTCGGGTCAGCTGCTCTTCGTCAGAAGACTGGCGGTTGCGGAGTCGCTTTGCCGCAACATTTTGCTTCCCTGGGGCGAACGGTTGGGGCGGGAAAAGAAGGGGTTTAGGGTTTAGGGCTTGGGGTTTAGGGTTTAGGGTTTAGGGCTTAGGGAGCTTAAGGGTTTGGGGTTTTTCAGGGGTGCTAGGGTAAGAGGTTAGCATTTTCGGGTTTGAGAGGGTTCGGGTAGGGTTGGGGGTCTGCAAACGGGGCTCCCCAGACCCCTGGGAAGATCCCCTAAACCCTAAACCCTAAGCCCTAGACCCTAAACCCTAAACCCTAAACCTCCCCAAAAGAGTGCCCTGTACTACTCTTGGCTCATTCTTGGGAACCCTTAATGCTTGGTAGCCCAGAAACCATCTTATCATAAGGGCACCATTTTTGGGGTTGGTTACTTTACAAGGAAACCCATAACCCAAAAAAGGGTAAAGGGCACCACTGGGCTACCAAGATAAGAAAATTGGATCCTCCCAGGGGGTCTGGGTCAGGGTGTAGGGTTGGAGGTTCATAGTACTGGTTAGCACAACTATGAGTGTACTTATGTTTTAGTGTCCCTAAGGGAGGGGGGGTGGGCGATTCATGGGGGGTAGGTACCTAGGGAAGCTTCGTGAAGCTTAGGGAGCCTTAGGGAGTAGAGGGGAGGGAACCTTGGGTTACACCACCGTAAACTAAACCCTAAACAAAACACACCCTAAACCCTACACCACCAAGCCAGCTTACCGGCATCTGGGTTTGGCCTTTTTTGGCTCCGCAACTCCAGGGACACTCTGGGGTTGGGCACTCCAGTAACACTCTGGCATTGGGCACTCCAGGGACACTGTGGCATTGGGCACTCCAGGGACACTCTGGCATTAGGCACTCCAGGGACACTCTGAGGTTGGGATTAGGGGGTTCAGGCTTCAGGCACTTGTATCACGACAGCGCCAGCTGCAGCAGAAGGAGCGACTGAACTCTTTCTGCTTCTGCACGAACTTCTTCCGCCAGCGATCCTCCTGCGCAAAGGGTTGCCAGTAGCTTAGCATCAGGTGCGTTGAGGGTTTCGAGTGTTCCCCCAAGCCGTAAATCCTAAACCCTAAACCCTAAACCCTAAACCCTAAACCCTAAACCCTAAACCCTAAACCCTAAGCCCTAAGCCCTAAGCCCTAAGCCCTAAGCCCTAAACCCTAAACATAATGTAGGGTTTAGGCTCTAAACCGCTCAAGCTCCCAATTGAACCGGTCATGCTAGCAGGGTGTACCTGTAGAGATCCCTTGAAACCTGGGAACCCCACAATGCTCCCAAAACCCTAAACTCCCTAAACCCTAAACCCTAAACCCTAAACCCTAAACCCTAAACCCTAAACCCTAAACCCTAAACCCTAAACCCTAAACCCTAAACCCTAAACCCTAAACCCTAAACCCTAAACCCTAAACCCTAAACCCTAAACTAAACCCTAAACAAGCGGGTCCCTTAGAGACCCTTATGGCACGAAACGTGCCTTCTGGGCCAGCTCATTCCGGAAGAACTGCGACGCATCCAGTCGGCCGTTGCCGACATGCATGCCAGCAAGGAACTTGCCACGACCTTATCAAACGCATTTCATCTGTACGGTTTAGGGTTTAGGGTTTCGGGTTTAGGGTTTAGGGTTGAGGGTTGATACCTAGGGAACCGTGGGGAAGCTCAGGGAGCCTTAGGGAGCAGTGGGGAGTAATCGGGAACCTTGGGTTAGGAACCTATAATGAGGCCTGAAACCCTGCACCCTAAGCTGCTAAAGGGCTCCCAACCTGACTACCCCCCCTAAGCAGGAAACCGAAACCCCAAACCCTACACCTTTTAAGGGACTAAAGGAGGGACCCTTATAAGGGACCGTAGGGGATATTCAGGGGTTAGATAGGGGCTACTTAGGTATATAGGGACTGGGGTTATAGAGGGGGCTAAGATTAAGGGTCCATTCTAGGGGTCCCTCCTTATACCCCTTAAACCTTGGGGGATGTTCCCCCTTACACTGACAGTCCTTAAGAGGGACGATAGTACCCCCGACTTGAATCCCTACCAAGGGCTGTTAGTATCAGGGGGAAAATCCCAACCTACACCCTACTTGGAGGTTCAGGGTACTTGTAACCCAATCATAAGTGCAGCAAAAAGCCACTTATTAGCCCCTTAAGTACGGGTAGGGCAATAGTTGGGCTAGAAGTGCAGATGCATTTTGGTTGCTAAGTACCATGAACCTCCAATGCTTCAGCTTAAGGTTCCCGAATACTCCCCACTACTCCCTAAAGCTCCCTACGCCCTACGCTTCCCTAGGTACCTAGCCCCCGTGACCCCCTCCAACCCTAAACCCTAAACCCTAAACCCTAAACTCTAAACCCTAAACCCTAAACCCCCAAAACCCGAAAACCCTAAACCCTAAACCTACCTACCCCACAAGAACCCCCCCCTTTAGTTTTAAGGAAGGACAAGGGTTGCACTCTCCGCTCTTGCATGGCAGGAGGCGACGAAGGCAACTCAGAGCAACTTGCCTTGGCCAGAGAAATGCAGAATGCCCCCCCTGAAACCCTAAACCCTAACCCTAAACCCTAAACCCTAAACCCTAAACCCTAAACCCTAAACCCTAAACCCTAAACCCTAAACCCTAAACCCTAAACCCTAAACCCTAAACCCTAAACCCTAAACCTCTCACCAGCCACACAGGGCTCGATGTTTAGGGAGCAATGAGGGCTTGGAACTTTGGGTTGATATCGGTCTTCAAGGGGCTCTAGCTTGGACGCCTGAGGTGGCTGAGGGTTTTCAGGGTTTAGGGTTCTAGTTTGTTTTTTGTTTTTTTTCGGGTTTTAGGGTTTTAGGGTTTAGGGTTTTAGGGTTTAGGGTTTTAGGGCTTAGGGTTTTTCAGGGTTTAGTCTTTTCAGGGTTCAGGGTTTTCAGGATTTAGGGTGTTTTCGGGGTTTGGGACTTTCAGGGCTTGAGGTTTTAAGGTTTAGGGTTTAGGGTGCCTTTGGGTTTGGGGACACGCTTCTGAACGGCCCTATTAGGAGCGTACTAAGGGAAACCTTAGGGGTACAACCTTACTTGGAGGTTCATGGGCACTTATAAACCCAATTATAACTGCACTTATAAGCCCCCTAAGTCCACTAAGTGGTTATAAGTAGACTTATAAGTGGAGATAGAAGTACCCATGAACCTCCAAGTAGGGGTACGAGTCCCTTGAGGTCTGGGGAGGCCTTCTAGACTCGAGAACCCGAAAGCCCTCAACCCCCAAAAGCCCCGAACCCTAAACCCCCAAAACCCTAAACCCCAAATCCCCTAAAACCAAAAACCAAAAACCAAAAAAAAACAAAAACATTAAAAACAAAAAAAACATGGAAAACGGAATGTCTATGCCCCCGGCCCGTGGCTTGAGGATGGGAAGCCAGTCCAAAAGGGCGCATTTGTAGTAGTTATCACGATGCAATCATAGGTGCGAGTACCAAAAAGCCTAAGTAGGGTTTGGGATCCAGGGATTTAGAACTTAGGGCTCAAGGTTTAGGGCTGAGGGTTTAGGGGTTTAGGGTTTAGGGTGAAGGCTTTGGGTCAGGGTTTAGGCTTATGGCGCAAGGTTTCGAAAATCGTCATCCAGACCCATACCCCTACTTCCGAACCCCTGAATACCATAGAACCCTGAACTCCAAACCCTAGACCCTTTAGCTGCGCTTCCTGTACTCCCTACACCCAAACCCTAAACCCCAAACCCCAAACCCTAAACCCTAAACCCTAAACCCTAAACCCTCTTGGCCGAGATGCTCCAAGGGCTTGTCGAATGTGGCCAGTGCCACGCTCAGCACGTTTACCTCGCACGGGCACCACGGGGTTTAGGGTTCAGGGTTTAGGGTTTAGCGTCTAGGGTTTAGGGTTTAGGGTTCAAGGTTTAGGGCTAGTCATCCAGCCTATACCCTCACAGCCCTGCTTCATACAGCGGCGGTTTGTGAGATCAGACTTTTCGGTTTATACCTTGGCTGCACACCCCTGCCTCTATCTACTTTTGGCAAAGACCTTGCCCTAAACCCTCAACCCTAAACCCAAAGCCCTAAACCCTAAACCCTAAACCCTAAACCCTAAACTCTAAACCCTAAACCCTAAACCCTAAACACCAAACCTATTGAAACCCGCACATGCGAGCCGAGGAACGCTGTCCGCATCCGGACTGCGCTCCAGCAGGAGGGCCAGGATCTTATCGTACTTGCCTGCAGCGAGGATCGGAGGTATCTGAGGGTAGTTCATATGGGCCCAAAAAATGGTGCCTTGCCTCCCCAGAAACCTTAAAAGATAAGAGTTCGTAGAGCCTTAGCGAAAGGGTTGAGGGCCGGTATGCGGCTTCAGAATCTTACGCCCTAAACCCTAAACCCTAAACCCTAAACCCTAAACCCTAAACCCTAAACCCTAAACCCTAAACCCCTAAACCCTAAACCCTAGACCCCTAAACCCTAAACCCTAAACCCTAAACCCTACACCGGCTTTTCGGTGTTCATGGTCTGGCCTCTGCAGCCGCCATAGCACGACAGCTCCACGCGGATGAGCAGAGCCAGCTCCACAGCAG
Source organism: Symbiodinium natans (assembly GCA_905221605.1). Classification (NCBI taxonomy): domain Eukaryota; class Dinophyceae; order Suessiales; family Symbiodiniaceae; genus Symbiodinium; species Symbiodinium natans. The sequence continues at coordinate 1,444,186 of CAJNDS010002079.1, read as the reverse complement.
TGAGGCCTGCGCCCACTGGAGAAGTGCTTAGGGTTTAGGGTTTAGGGTTTAGGGTTCAGGGTTCAGGGTTCAGGGTTTAGGGTTTAGGGTTTAGGGTTTAGGGTTTAGGGTTTAGGGTTTAGGGTTTAGGGTTTAGGGTTTAGGGTTTAGGGTTTAGGGTTTAGGGTTTAGGGTTTAGGTTAGGGTTTAGGGTTTAGGGTTTAGGGTTTAGGGTTTAGGGTTTAGGGTTTAGGGTTTAGGGTTTAGGGTTTAGGGTTTAGGGTTTAGGGTTTAGGGTTTAGGGTTTAGGGTTTAGGGTTTAGGGTTTAGGGTTTAGGGTTTACGGGTTAGGGGTTAGGGTTTAGGGTTTAGGGTTTAGGGTTTAGGGTTTAGGGTTTAGGGTTTATCGCAACCGTCCTATGAATACAACATCGCTCGAAACCACCAGCTGTTTTCTCGCATGAACCTCGTGAGCACTTGTGTTAGATAAGGGTGATCTTGGGACATCGACGTAGTTTCAGGGCTTTGGGGGCTTCAGGTGTTGAGGGGTTTGGGCTTCGGGCTTGAGAGGTTTGAAAGGTGGAAGGTTTACGGCTTGCAGGGCTTCTAGACCCAGGGGTAACCTGGGAAAAAAAGGGTGCCCTTCTTGGTTTAAAGGGGATTATGAGGGAACCTAAACCCAAAGAAAAAGGATGAATAAGGGCCTACTCTGGGTCCCAGGCTTAGTGGGTAGCTACTTGTCGAGTTTCCTCGTTGGAACTACGGACTCTGCGAGTTATCAATGGCGAGTCCAGTGCCCAGAACCCTAAACCCTAAACCCTAAACCCTGAACGAACTCTAAACCCTGCGTTAGGGTATATCTAACGTCTTGTGCACTCCCACTTTACTCAGGTGCACCAGGATGTGTGTAGGGTTTAGGGTTTAGGGTTTAGGGTTTAGGGTTTAGGGTTTAGGGTTTAGGGTTTAGGGTTTAGGGTTTAGGGTTTAGGGTTTAGGGTTTAGGGTTTAGGGTTTAGGGTTTAGGGTTTAGGGTTTAGGGTTGAGGCCTTCCAACGTCCTTGCTCCCGCATCGATGCGCCCATCCTGCAGAAGCCTCTGAGGACATCGGCGAAGCACAGGAGGTTGAGGGTTTAGGGTTTAGGGTTGAGGGTTGAGGGTTGAGGGTTTAGGGCTTAGGGTTTAGGGTTTAGGGCTTAGGGTTTAGGGTTGAGGGTTTAGGGTTTAGGGCTTAGGGTTTAGGGTTTAGGGCTTAGGGCTTAGGGTTTAGGGCTTAGGGTTGAGGGTTTAAGGGTTGAGGGTTTAAGGATGTGGGCTTAGGGCTTGCAGTCTAGGGTTTAGGGTTTAGAGTTTAGGGTGAACTCTCAGCCCCGAAACCTAGACGCCCTAGATCGGCAGGTGTCTACGTCCCTAAACACAAGGCTTCCGCATGACAAAGACAACCCCCAAAGTAAAATCAAAGACCAAGAGCTGACTCTATGTACGAGTCTAGGGGTTCAGGGGGTTTGTTTAGGGGGCTAACTAGGGGGGGTTTACGGGGGTTTCAGGAGCAGGGCTGAGGGTGATAGGGCATTAGGCTATGAGGGCTATGGGGCGATCCGACAAGCCTGAATTAAGACCATTGAAGCCCTCTTGGGATCTCTCTGGCGCATATAATCATATAAATATTAAGATATTGCAAACCCAAAGGATCCATGTACCTATATAGAATATACTTGGGCCTTTAAAGGGGTTCCTATATAGTAGCTTCAGGGCCCAAGAATATACTATATCGGTACATGGATCCTTTGGGAAAGTTGTAGTAAGAACTTGTAAAAAAAGGTATCAAGACCGTATAATTCAAAAGAATGTAGCGTAGGGTTTCGGGGCCTTGGACGTGGAGCTTCGCAGCTCACGGTGGGGAAGCTATCCCTTAAGCCCCAGGCACGGAACCCAAACTCAATACCCAGGATGAAGGTTTAGGGTTTAGGGTTTAGGGTTTATAGGGTTTAGGGTTTAGGGTTTAGGGTTTAGGGTTTAGGGTTTAGGGTTTGGCGGGGGGGGGGGGGGAGAGGAGGTTCGAATCCCTACCATTTATGCTGTTAAGGCCCCCAGAAGTCCTTGGGAGAATATTTGTTCCACCAAGATCCCGAGCAGGAGCATATGGCCTACCATCCCACGAAACCCCAAGCCCTGAAACCTGGATAAGTAGCAAAGGAAATCTGACAGCATTCGGACTTCCTCAAAAAAGCGTAAGAACGAGCTGCAATAATTACAGGCCGCAAAAGCATTCGTGGTACTAGTCATCTTCATCTTCATCGTCATATATACTGACGCAAACAAGAAACAATAACATGCTCAAATAACAACCTTTGCAAACAAACTATATAAGTGAACCAACTTTATATACACAGCTCGTTCAACATGAACGAACAAGAAGTACAGTAGTAGGCAACTCCGGGGACGCAGGGCCACGGTACGCACTGCAATGCCTGAGTCAGGATATCTGAACCCTAAAACCTAAACCCTAAACCCTAAACCCAGCCGAGTGGCTCAGCCACCAGGTCCGTCTCGCCGTTCAGCACCGCCATATGAAGCACGGTCTGGCCGCCAGCCTGGAGGTAGGGTTTAGGGTTTAGGGTTCAAGGTTTAGGGTTTCGGGTTTAAGGTGTAGGGTTTTGGGTATACTGTGTAGGGCTTAGGGTGCTGAAGGCTTATCCCCGCTCCCATCAGACAAACCTTATCACGAACCACCCCCAAAACAAACAACCCAAAAACCGCCCCACAGCCCACAACGCCCAAAACCTGGGTACCCCTGAAGTCCCAAACCCCAAAATTTCCCCCCCCCCCCCCCCCCCCCCCTATACAAGACTCCCCAAACGCAAGAGCTCCTAAAATCCAAATACTGAACCCCCAAGGTTGTTCGCCCCACCGAAACGACAAACATCCAACCCTACAAACCTCCATATTAGAAGTATACTAAGGGGAACCTTAGGGATACAACCTTCGGGGTGCAAGTCTCAATCCCTTGAGTAGAAACCCTATAAACCGGTTTAGGGTCTAGGGTTTAGGGTTAGGGTTTAGGGTTTAGGGTTTAGGGTTTAGGGCTTAGGGTTTAGGGTTTAGGGTTTAGGGTTTAGGGTAACCCCCCATCTTGGGCCGGAGCGTTCTGTTCGCCGACGGCTGAGAAGCAGCTGTGGTGAAGGAGCAGGGAGCCTCCGAACGAAGCATCGAATCGGACTGCAGGTCACTTACTTGGTAGCCCAGTAGCCATATTAAAATCAGGGCACCCTGTTTGGGGTTGGTTGCTTTAAAGGTGAACCTTGAACCAAAAACATGGTAGAGGGTACCATTGGGCTACGAAGCGTAGTTTGCGCTGAGGGTGGAAACTAGGGAGTTTAGGGCTTGGGGTTTAGGGCTTTAAAGCTTGATAGGTTAGAGTTTTTCTCGAGTTCGAGATTGAGGGTATTGGGGTCTAAGGCTTCTGGCTTTAAGGGCTTCGAGTTCAAGATATAGGCTCCAAGGTTGAGGGGTTTAAGGGTTTGGGGCTTAGGGTTTAGGGCTTAGGGTTTAGGGTTTAGGGCTAGGGTTTTGGGGGTTTAGGGGTTTAGGGGTTTTGGGGTTTAGGGGTTTAGGGTTTAAAGGTGAGAGTAAATGCTCTGCCCTCGATCCGGAGCCTGACAAGTTGGCGATCCAAGCGTGCTCCCCAAACCCTAAACCCTAAACCCTAAACCCTAAACCCTAAACCCTAAACCCTAAACCCTAAACCCCAACCCTAAACCCTAAACCCTATACCCTAAACCCTATACCCTAAACCCTAAACCCTATACCCTAAACCCTAAACCCTAAACCCTAAACCCCACCCTCCAACAGTCCCAGGCGCAGACTTCTGGCCGGTACCATGCCACAGCACAGTGCAGTGCGGTGCATGAGCTCCCCACAAAATCCATCACCGAGGAGTACCTCATAAAACTTGCAGTGTGGGGTGTTCGGGTTTAGGGTTTAGGGTTTAGGGTTTAGGGTTTCGGGTTTAGGACTCGCAATACTTCTGGGGTTTAGGGTTTAGGGTTTAGGGTTTAGGGTTTAGGGATGAAGCAACGGGGGGCAGGGGAGAACTCCAAAAGAAGCCCTGAAACCTAACCCTAAACTCGACACACTCGGCCCCTTCCGCGAACACCGACAAAGACGGAGCGTTCTTTGATAGGACCAGAAACGCCCGAAAACACTAGCCGCAAGTCCTCGCCACCGCCTAGACCAACCCAAGCAGACCCCCAAAATGGGGAAATGTACCTTTCTTATACGGGTACGTGCACTTCCCGTTCTAAAGGTAGAAATGGGGATGTTCCCCCTTATACTAACAGTCCTGAATAGAGATTATAGTACCCCTATTACGATCCCTATTCAGGACTGCGACTTAGCTTTGGAGTAGACCCTGGAAAAAAAAGTATATACTTTTTAGGTTTAACTAGCTATTTTAGCAACCCAGAACCAAAAAAGTATTAAAGTGTAGTACTCCAAAACCCAGGTGAGTATAAGGGGGACACATCCCGGGAGAAAAAGGCCCAAAACCTACCTTTTTTTGTAGGGTTCCCTAAACCCTGAACCCTGAACCCGAAACCCTAAACCCTAAACCCTGTTCTTAAGGCAGATGAGAGGCGAGAAGGGCATGGCCACGTCAGCGAGGGAGTTCGCTTGTTCGAATCGCGGATGGTCCAAGAGCGCCTTCATTCGGGAGACTTGCCCTGGAGTTGACCTAACCCTAGGATGGCCCTTAAAGGGTTCAGGGTTCAGGGTTCAGGGTTCAGGGTTTAGGGTTTAGGGTTTAGGGTTTAGGGTTTAGGGCCCTCGGAAGAATGTGCCTGAATATGATCCTCTCAAACCCCATAACAGTAATTCAAAATGTCCCAGGGGCCTACCTAGAACCCAAAACCCCTAAACCCTAAACCCCTAAACCCTAAACCCTAAACCCTAAACCCTAGACCCTAGACCCTAGACCCTAAACCCTAAAACCTTAACCTTTCCATTCTTCAAGGTTCTCTGCCTTACTTCTGAAGGGGGTTCAAGAACGCCTCTTGGAGCAAGCGTATTATTGCACACTACACACCCCACAAGCTGTTTAGGGTAGGGTCCTGAACCCCATAAGCCCCACAAGCCCTGTAACAAAACCCAGGAGTCAAGCCCTGTAAACCCTAAACCCCAAACCCCAAACCCTAAACCCTAAACCCTAAACCCCAAACCCTAAACCCTAAACCCTAAACCCTAAACCCTCAGCACCCTCTGACCGGTCTGCTACGCGCCTTGCAGATCTGGGTCTCTCCGAAGCATGCCGCATAGTGCAAAGCTGTGCAGTTCCGGTACCTTAAGGATGGTTTGGGGGTTAGGGTTTGAGGTTTAGGGTTTAGGGTTTAGGGTTTAGGGTTTAGGGTTTAGGGTTTGGGGTTTGGGTGGGGGGTATGAGGCTACGGCCTGGGGCTCCCATTTCAAACAAAGGGGGGGGGGGGGGCAAAAGGGTTTAGACTTTACGGAAGGTAGGGCGGCAAAAGCAACGTACTTCTCTTGCGTGGATGCTTTGGTATTACTTTTTGGTTCTTTCGGACAAACCAACGTTTGGCTGGGTAGGCATAGGGATTACTGGCCACAGATACTCGTCGAAGTCGTCGAAGGGGTCGTACCAAGCTGCCTCCTGCATGGAACAGCCCCGAAACTTGTGACCCTAACGGGCTTGAGATCAGGGCACACAGATTTCTACACCTGGACCATCCCTGAACGTTTCTCCAGATTATTGCTTATGTTCTATCCTTCTGGAACAACCCTAAACCCCTGAATTCCCAAACATTATAACCTTAAACCCTAAAGAACCCTAAACCCTAAACCCTAAACCCTAAACCCTAGGGTTCAGGGTTGTGGGTTATCAGGGCTCAGGCATGTGTCCTTCTGGTTCACTACGGAGCCGTCAGAGTCTGCAGCAAGGATATACCTCGGTCGAAAAAGGGTGCGGTTTGGGGTTCGGGTTTAGGGTTTGGGGTTTGGGGTTTAGGGTTTAGGGTCTTTTACAGGGATTTCAGGCCTTGCAGGTCGTTTGGGCGTCTTGGATCTACGCTGATGGGGCTACTGGGCTTCAGCTCTACTGTCTATAGGTGCGCAACGATGCTTCTGTCGTTGGCGCCGCCAATTGAACGCTAAGCTCTGTGCATGCTCTCACTTTCTCTCTCTCACACACACACCCCCTAGACCCTAGACCCTAGACCCTAAACCCTAAACCCTAAACCCTAAACCCTAAACCCTAAAACCCTACTCCTCCAATCTCAGCTCGCACAACTTGCCTGTGATTATGTGAGGCTTCCTGGCAAACAGACTTTTTGCGAGTTCAAGACTGATGATGCTCCCCACCCCCCCTTACTCTAAACCGAAATCAGCCCCCAGCTCTAAGCCCGAACCCCTAACACCTAAACCCTACCAAAACCCTAAACCCTACACCCCTAAACCCTGAACCCTAAACCCCAAAACCCTAAGACCTGAACCCTACACCCCTAAACCCTAAACCCTGAACCCTAAACGCCTAAACCCTAAGACCTGAACCCTGAACCCAAACACCTGACGCTTCGTTTCGAGAGGCTTGACCACCCGCGCCGCCGCCTTCCTCCATGCGGCTTAGGGGTTTAGGGTCTATAGGGTTATCTACCCTAAACCCTAAACCCTAAACCCTAATCCCTAAACCCTAAACCCTAAACCTCTATACCCCACGCCTCTAAACCCTGAACCCTGAGCCCTGACAGAGCTTGGGTTTGCGCTGTAGGGGCTTGGCCCCCATAGTGCTTGAGGGGGGCGGAGGGGGGGGGGGGGGGGGGGGGGGGGGGGGGGGGAGGGGGGAGGGGGGTCTTTAGGGTCTCATGGGCCTGGTTTCAAGGGTTTTAGGGTTCAGGGTTTAGGTTTATAATTTTAGGGTTTAGGGTTTAGGGTTTATAAATTTAGGGTTTAGGGCTTAGGGTTTGTGGGGTGGTTTTCAAAGCTGAGGGGCCCGGGCCACAACAAAGAGCCACACGGCCGGTTTGTAGAGGTTTGCGGCAAAGAAGACTTAGGTGTTTGTAGGGTTGCGGGTGTACTGTTGTACCCACTCTCAGCAGTGGGTGCGGGGGGTACATGCACCTAAACCCTAAACCCTAAATAAACCCTAAACCCCAAACCCAAACCCTACACCGCTCAGGGTTTGAGATGCCAGTCCTGAACAAGTCCTGATCCCAGAGTTTTTCCGAAGCAACTTGATGCCCTAAACCCTAAACCCTAAACCCTAAACCCTAAACCCTAAACCCTAAACCCTAAACCCTAAACCCTAAACCCTAAACCCTAAACCCTAAACCCTAAACCCCGCAACACGCAAACCCAACAAAAGTCCTAAAACCACTCCTCAACCCTCGAAACCCCCCCAAGAGCCCTCTAAACCCGAAGAAGCCTAAACCCCTAAACCCTAAAACCCCAAACCCTTAACCCTAAACCCTAAAACCCTCAACCCTAAACCCTCAACCCTAAACCCTAAACCCTAAACCCTAAACCCTAAAAGCCTTGACCCTTAACCCTAAACCTTAGCACAAAAAATGCGAAGCCTTGAGGCCATGAAAGCATTCGCGTGGCGAAAACGCCGCACGAAGCGCCCTTTGATCAGGTTCCTGGTCGCGGCTTGGCTTAGGGTTTAGGGTTTAGGGTTTAGGGTTTGGGGTTTAGGGTTTAGGGTTTAGGGTGTAGGGTGTAGGGTTTAGGGTTTAGGGTTTCGGGTTTGGGGTTTGGGGTTTAGGGTTTAGGGTTTGGGGTTTAGGGTTTGGGGTTTGGGGTTTAGGGTTCAGGGTTTAGGGCCGTTTAGGGTTTAGGGCCGTTTAGGGGTTAGGGTTTAGGGTTGAGGGTTGAGGGTTTGGGGTTTAGGGTGTAGGGTTTAGGGTTTTAGGGTTTTGGGTTTTAGGGTTTAGGGTTTAGGATTTAGGGTCAGGGCTTAGGGCTTAGGGCTTAGGGTATAGGGTTTGGGGCTTAGGCATTAGGGTTTGGGGTTTAGGGTTTTGCTTAGGAGACCGAAGAAAAAAAACACTCATACTTATATCTTGCCTTTCATAAGGAAGAAGACTTTTCATAACTTTATTTCTTGGGGGGGTTTCTTAAGCACATGGAAGTCCAGGGCCATCTATATTACCCAGTCAAGAAGAGCGAAGGGTTTAGGCTTTTGGCTTCAGGGTTCCTACAAGGGGCTTCTATAGAAAAACAAATGCCTACCAAAAACCAGCAGGTTGTGGGTTGCAAAGGAAGGTTTTAGGTTCTATATACCCTATTTAGGTTTTAGGGTTTAGGGTCTATAGGGTCTAGGGTTTGGGGCTTTGGCGGCTTAGGGTTCAGGCGGTATTTGGGTTTACGGTTTCGGGCCGGCCTACAACCCTTAATCATACAGTAGGGTTAAGGGTTTGGGGTTTAGGGTTTAATTCAGCTTGCAATAGTTTTTTTGACAAGAGATAGTCAAGTACCCCTTTCATCACACGAGAAAACATACCAACCGTACGCTTCTGAAGACTACTTCTTGTTGAGCATACGAAAAGACTGTCCTCTGCCACACACTAAATAACCTGCAGCACCCTGGAGCCACACGCGCATTGACACTGACACGGCAACAGGGAGCTGAACTTGGGTTTTTTTAACATAAAAAAACCCACAAACCGTAAAAGCCCTAAGTGGTTTTTGAAACGTTAACAAAACCTAAATGGGTGTTTGTTAGCATTTAAAAAAACCCTAAACGCAGGGAGCTGAACACGTCTCACTGAACTGCACGTCTCACGAACTGCTCGTACTTCTGTGCGAAGGTGACCGGGTTGAATCTGACAACGTCTCTGGAAGCCGTCTGCGTCTCCGTCCCATTCATAGCATATAACAAAGCGCTCGATAAGCAGCCGCCGCAGCGAAGGGAGACGGTGGCTGCAAGCGCGAACTCTTTGGCGGCCAACTTTGGCGGGCTATTCGTAGCTCCAAGCTTGGAATGGTGAGTGAGCTCGTGCTAAACCCTTGGCGGAAGTTGTTTCTGGGGTTGCGGATTTAGACACGTGCCACCCTGGAAGTCACAAAGGGTCGAGGGTTTAGGGTTTCGGGTTTAGGGTTTAGGAAGTCACAAAGGAATGAAAAGAAGTGGAATGTAATGCTTCAGTGAATATATATATATATATATAGATTGTCGGGATGCGGGGCGTGACCATAAACCTAAAACCCTAAGCCAACAATAAATCTCAGAATGCTAGTTTCGGGGTTCAGGTTCAGGATTTACCCCGAAATGCCCTTAACCCTAAACCCTAAACCCTAAACCCTAAACCCTAAACCCTAAACCCTAAACCCTGTGTTTCTGCCGAGACTCCTGAGGAATTCAAGCAGAGGCGGCGGATCCTGTGGGAGAGCGCCGTGGCAAAGGACCGGAGCTAGCCCAGTATTCTCATTGAGGCTTAGGGTTTAGGGTTTAGGGTTTAGGGTTTCGGGTTTCGGGTTTAGGGGTTCGATTTTGCATGACCCGAAGGGCAGCTGCAGGAGGATAAATGGCCTCAAAGACTTGAGCGATTGAAAGTCGACTTTTTTAGAGTTTAGGGTTTAGGGTTTAGGGTTTAGGGTTAAGGGTTCAGGGGACCTTAAGCTTTAAGCTTTACGCCAAAAATGGGAAATGGGTCCCACCGGGCTCCCAAGTACTTTGTGCCGTGCTGAACACGCTTAATCAAACAGACGCATGCCAAACTCTGTACCCAAGGTGCGCCAGCCTTTTTTTCAGAAACCTCAGCCTCTGAGCTCCTAACCCTAAACCCTAAACCCTAAACCCTAAAACAAACCTCCAAAGACCTGAACCCTCCACTCCTTCCGGTAAGCGAAGAGCGTCGTTGGCTTGTCGGGATGCAGGGAGATGACCTGAGGCCAGGCACTTCCGTGAGGGTTTTGGGGCTTGGGGTTTTGGGTTCTGGGCTTGGGGGCCCTAAGCCCTAAACCCTAAACCCTAAACCCCAAACCCTATGCCCTAAACCCTAAACCCTAAACCCTTAACCGTAACCTAAAGCCCTCACCCTGGGGGCGGCTGTGGAGTTTGTCCCTACTTGTAGTGTAGGCTGCTTTATCGGGTTCTTAACTTAAGGAGTAGTGGAGAGTATTATACTAAACCCTAAACCCTAAACCCTAAACCCTAAACCCTAAACCCTAAACCCTAAACCCTTAAGGAACCTTGGGTTCCATACCCCACTTGAACCTGCCCCCATAAGAACCCTATGAAGGCTTTACTCAGTGTTTAATGGGTCTCGTAGGAACTTTTCCGGGTTCGAGGGCTTAAGCTTCGCACCGTGATCCCCTCACCCTAGCCCTAAACCCTAAGTCCTAAACCCTAAACCCTAAACCCTGAACCCTAAACCCTGAACCCTAAACCCTAAACCCTAAACCCTGAAACCCTACACTCTCCGCAAGAGAACCTCGAGGTCGCCCAGGATATGATTCTCGTGGATCAGCTCGAGGAACTGCGCCGGCGTCTCCGCGTGCGGGGATAACCTCCAAAGGGTACTTGGGGGTTTAGGGTTTAGGGTTTAGGGTTTAGGGTTTAGGGTTTAGGGTTTAGGGTTTAAGGGTTTAGGGGCAAGGGTACTTGGAGGCTCAGGGTTTATGTAGCAACACAAAATGGGGGGCTTACGATGTTAGGGTACCATATTGCGGTCCTTATTAACAGGGAATCCTACTATTTGTGGACAAAACATATCGGGGGTCTCCTATTTTCGTAAGCCCCAGATAAGAATTCCATTGACGAAACAAGGATACTGCTTGAATCTGGTGAGTCTAGTTGATTGCTTAATGCAGATAGCAATTGGAGTACTTATAACCCAAATGGAATCCTAATCGGGTAATAATAAGCGGTTTATAACTACACTGATAATTGGGTTACTAAGTACCCTAACCCTAAACCCTAAACCCTAAACCCTAAACCCTAAACCCTAAACCCTGAACCTCCAAGGGCAGTTTACTTGGTCCCTTGAAAAATCTCGTTTTGGGACCCTGTTTTTTTGTCGGCCCTTAAATGGGGACCCTTTGCCCATATACCCTAGCACACCCAAGGGCCCATACTTCAGAACCGTTTAGGGTTTAGGGTTTAGGGTTTAGGGTTTAGGGTTTAGGGAATCCAATCTTCAATCCCTAGAGCCCTAAACCCAAAGCGCTGAAGCCCTAAAGCCCTAGAGCCAAAGGAACAGCGAACCCAGCGAAGAGCTCCCAGAAAAGCCCCGGAACTGAACCCCAAACCCGAAACCCTCCACCTTCATCCCCTAAACCCTAAACCCTAAACCCTAAACCCTAAACCCGAAACCCTAAACCCTGAATTCTGAACCCTTCAACCTGAACCTGAAAAAACCCGGAACCCTGAACCTTAAACCCTCAATCCTAAAACCCTGGAGCCTCAACCCTGAATCTGAAAAGCCGGAACCCTAAACCTTAAACCTGTATTCTTAAAGCCCTGAACCCTAAACCTTAGAACCCTTAACCGAAAAAAAACCCTGAACCCCAAGCCCTAAACCTTAAACCCGACAGTTAAGGTCAAGGGGCAGCTCCTTCAGTGCCAGGACGGTGAGGTCACACGCCCACGTCAAGGCATAGATGGGGTTGCCCGACAACTTTAGAACCTGCCGACGGCGAGGCTTGAGGATTAGATTCTAGATTTTTATTCTTTTCGGGGGGGGGGGAGTTTAGGGTTTAGGGTTTTTGTGGTTTAGGGAGTTTCGGTGTTAGGGGGTGAGGGTCTAGGGTCTCAGATTTGCTAGAGGCTTCGGATTTGGGGCTTTAAAGGGGCGACCGACACAGCAGAAGAGCAGTTGAGACTAGGGTGACAAGGTGGCTAGGTTGGCTCTGAAAGCAAATGACATAGTCATACCTCGCACCCAGCAACAAATGCAAGCACCCAGGATAACTGAAAAAAAAAAACGCTGCATGTGCATGCTGTGGCACAAGAGGGTCTCAATCGTTCGTGGCTTCAGCGGCGACAAAGTGGCAACAAAGTGAGCTTCACGGCTGGCGTACAGAAGGTGGAGTTTAGGGGCTCGGCGCTTGGGTGTCTTGCATTCCAACCCGATCCTTTGGGATACTTCACCCAAAAGCCCTCATGTCGAACCCCTGTCTCGGCCTCCAGGGAAGTGCCGCGCTTTCCTTGGCGTTCCATGCTTGGACGGCTGAGGTCCACAGGTCCACAGCCCTCCAAAGCTCTTCAAGGCAAGCGTGGCGCTCTAGCGCTCTGGCTGCCGTGCTTCCCCTTTTATGGGCCCGTCCTTCGACGCGAATCACCGGTCCCCAACACCCACATGGCCCTCTTTGAAAAGGCCGAATGTCCTAAACCCTAGACCCTAAACCCTAAACCCTACACCTTAAACCCTAAACCCCGTGCCCCCCCTAAACACCCTGAAAATACACCCCTGAACACCCCAAGGACCAGGGCCCACGATAGGGGGGGTTCCCGCCCGGTGCTCCTGAGAAAAATCTCAGGATCACCGGGTTTTGTCGGGCTCGGCCCGACTATGGAATTTGGCTCACTGCGGGTTTGAGCCGCGGTAGGGTTTAGGTCTACTATAGGGTTTGGAGTTAAGGGTTTAGGGTTGGGATGTTCCCCCTTTATACTAACAACCCTGAATCTTCTTGTACCCCGCATTATAATCCCCATTATATTCCTTAGTAGGGACGGTTTGTATAAGGGAGAACATCCCAAGGTTTAGGGCCAGGGCTTTGGGGGCTTCACAGAGAGTTCGAGGGCTTGTCTGGAATTTGGATATCGCTCTGCTGGGTTTAGGGTTTAGGGTTTAGGGGTTAGTAAGGGTTTAGGGTTTAGGGTTTAGGGTTTGGGGTTTAGGGTTTGGGGTTTAGGGTTTAGGGTTTAGGGCTTAGGGTCTTTCAGAGCCCTAGAAGGTGGCTAGCGACCAGGAGACGATGCATAAGGGGTGCAGGGTTTTAGGGTTGAATTCTCAGGGGGTTTCTGGTTTGGGCTTTTGTGGGTTTGCGGCTTCGGGTTGAGGGGTTCACTCGAGTTTGGAGTGCCGAAACTTGAAACGCCCTGAACTCGAATACATCAGCTCTTAGCGACCGACTCTCAGCGCTCGTACAATGTGCCTTTTTGTAGAGGTCTACGGCTTACTATTTGCTTCAGAACCCCCGCCCAACAAAAAAACATAAAATCTGTGCGTTGGCCTTATAAGGAAGACTATGCATATTTTTGGGTTCTTAAGCAAAATAGTTTATGGTTTCAGGTTTTCAACCCTTCACCCTAAACCCGGCGCCTGTGGCAAGACAAGAACATTAAGCCCAAACGCTGCGAGCTGTCCCCCGTAGCACGTTTACAGTCGAAGAATACACCACCTGAAACAAGCTTGTGGCTTTAGGTTTCGGGTCTTCGGAGCCCAAAACCACTTCAAAAAAGGGTCGCTCAATAGACTCAAGGGACCTTGATCCCCTAGCCCCCAAAGACCTCGAAGCCCAGCCCTAAACCATCAACCCTGAACCCTATAACCAAACCTACACACTAAACCCTACACCCTGAACCCTAAACCCTTGACCCTAACGTAAACCCTAACCCTAAACCCTAAAGTTGAGATCACCTGGCTCTGCCCGCCGTCAGAATCCTAAAAGTATAGAGCGGCCCTAAACCCTAAACCCTAGACCCTAGACCCTAGACCCTAAACCCGAAAGGTACAGAGCCTGCTGCGGCCCGGCACCTTCCTTGCCCGTCGCTTCCACTGCCGCAGCAGCGCTGCGCCCGGCAGCACGCGGAGGACGTGCCACGGCCGGTCTGGGTAGGGATTAGGGTTTAGGGTTTAGGGTTTAGGGTTTGGGGTTTGGGGTTTAGGGGTTAGGGGTTTAGGGGTTTAGGGTTTAGGGTTTAGGGTTTTGGGTTTAGGGTTTAGAGTTCAGGGGTTTGGGGTTAGGGTTTAAGGTCGACGGATTGAGGGGTTTAGGGTTGAGGGGCTGAGGGTTTAGGGTCGTGAGGGCGTGGGGTTCAGGGCGTATAGGGCTTGGGGCTGAGGGTTTAGGATATAACACTTGATACAACTGTAGGATCCTCATTGACTGCAACCATCATCCGCATCAACTTGCCAGACAAGTCATAAGAATAACGTCGTGTGGGTTCCAGCCATGGTGAACAGAAGCGGAAGAAAGCCCTCAGCGCTAAACCCTAAGCATTAACGAATCCTGTGGACGCTTGCCGTGAAATTCTTGGCCCTGCACAGCCTTCTTGTGTAAACTTTCCGCCCACGTTGGGATTCAGCCCAACACACCCCCTTGAAAACCCAAAGACCTACGCACGAATCTAACCGGTTAACCGGGTTTAGGGTTTAAGGTTTAGGGTTCAGGGTTCAGGGTTCAGGGTTTCGGGTTCAGGGTTTAGGGCTTCGGGTTCAGGGTTTAGGGTTTAGGCCAAAGAGCTCGTGGGTTTGTGGTGAGCAGCAGCCGGAGGAACGCTCCTGCACAAGGACTCCCACATGCCACAGGGGAGGGGCCTAAGAACCGGTTTAGGGTTTAGGGTTTAGGGTTTAGGGTTTAGGGTTTAGGGTTTAGGGTTTAGGGTTTAGGGTTTAGGGTTTAGGGTTTAGGGTGACCCAGAAGCCCGACAGCCGAGGTTCAGGGTTGAGAGTTCGGCGTTCCACTCCAACTCTCTACATATAGCTTAACCCACAAACCATGCAAGCAAAACATGAATCCTGTATTGGGTTCCATATTCACCCTACGATACAATGGAGAACTCCCCCCTCCCCCCCAACAAAAAAACAAAAAGAGAAGCTAAACTCTAAACCCTAAACCTCCTAAACCCTACTAGACCCTACGCCCTAAACCCTAAACCTCCTAAACCCTACTAGACCCTACGCCCTAAACCCTAAAACCTTCACACCCTGCATCATTGTCTCCAGGCTTGCAGTTGGTCCGCAGGTACTCTACCCAGGCTATGGGAACCTCAACTTGGGTCTAGGGTCTATGTAGGGTCTATAGGGTTTAGGGTTTAGGGCCAGCGTTTCGGGTTTAGGGTCCAGGGTTTAGGGCTTAGGGTTTAGGTCTCCGGGTTTAGGAGCTTTGGGGTTTTTAGGGTCTAGGGTTTTGACCGGGCGTAGCTATTTCATAGCTACCCTGCCAACGAGCTAGCCATCCCTGCCCATGTAGCTCAAAGTTTGCCCCAGTAGTTTGGCCCTCAACCCCAAAACCCTGAATTAGCCGCTGTTTTTCAGATTTAGGGTTTTAGGGTTTAGGGCTTTGAGTTTAGTATGCCCTGCTTCTGAATCCAGTTGAGGAGCGGCTTATTTTCATGTGTTGCTTGTCTCATTTTGCCGACAGCCGCCTTCCGGAACTTCCTAAGCCCAGTTACAACTAGCCATAAAGACCACAAAGCCTGAATTATGTGTAGCCCCGAATACACCCCTGAGCCCTAAGCCCCTCAACCCTTTACGAAGCCTCTCATAGCCCCCAAACCCTGAACCCTCTAAACCCTAAAAACCCTCAAAACCCAAAAACACCCTAAAACCTAAACCCTAAAGAACCCAAAAAACCCAAAACCCCAAAAAAACCTACAAACCCTAAGACCCAGTACACCCTATTGACCCTACAAACCCTAAACCCTAAAACCCTAAACCCCAAACCCAAAACCCTGTAAACCCTAAAACCCTATAAACCCTAAACCCTATAAACCCTAAATCCTATAAACCCTAAACCTTAAACCCTAAAACCCAAAACCCTATAAACCCTATAAACCCTACAAACCCTATAAACCCTATAAACCCTATAAACCCTATAAACCCTATAAACCCTATAAACCCTAAACCCTATAAACCCTAAACCTTAAACCCTAAACCCTATAAACCCTAAACCTTAAACCCCTAAAACCCAAAACCCTATAAACCCTATAAACACTATAAACCCTAAACCCTATAAACCCTAAACCCTAAACCCTAAACCTTATAAACCCTAAACCCTAAACCCTAAACCCTAAACCTAAACCCTAAACCCTAAACCCTATAAACCCTAGACCCCGCGGATCCCTCCTTCGCGGCGCGCAGCTCTTCGGCGCCCTGGCGGCGCTGACGCCCGGGGGCCCGGCGGCGAGCATCATGACCTGAGACTCGGGTGACTGGGGTTTAGGGTTTTTAGGGTTTAGGGTTTAGGGTTCAGGGTTCAGGGTTCAGGGTTTTAGGGGTTTAGGGGTTTAGGGGTTTAGGGGTCTAGGGGTTTAGGGGTTTAGGGGTTTAGGGGTTTGGGGTGTAGCATTTAGGGATTAGAAGTTTGGGGTTAGTACGGGTTAATGGGCTATATACATAAATACATATATATATATATACATATATATATATATATATATCGCATATATATATATATGTATATAGGAAACCGGGCCTAAAGATTGTTATACCCGAAACATACAAATGCCCTTGCCTAGGCGCCCGACAGTGATTCGCCGCCAGCAGGCCAGCAGGGTGTCAAACAGTCTAAGTCCTTCCTCTTGCAAGGAGCTGATAACTTGGCGCACCAGTGATCCCGTCTTACCCTCGCAACTCGTACCCAGCACCCTATAAACACGAAACCCTCAAACCCTAAACCTAAACCAGCATCCTAAACCCTAGGCCCTAAAACCTAAACCCTAAACCCTAAACCGCAAGAGGCTGGTTTGAGGTAGGGACTCGCCTGTCGCAGGGCTCTGGAAAACACTTGAAAATCAAAAGCGCCGCGGGGACCGGGCACCCCAGACGGATGGCGGGGATGGGTCCGTCTAGGTTTAGGGTCTAATATAATTATTACCAGTTCATTGTTGGGATAATAATAAGAATTTAACTTGTTATTCCTTATTGGGTTTGAGTACCCTTAAAAATGTAATTAAGGTGTTACTCTTTGGGGGCCTTCGAGTCGGTTCCCGGTCCCTCTCGGCGGAAGGCGTGCGTGGGACGCGAAGCGTGAGCGAGGCAAGTGGACGTAGACTTGATTTAAGGCTTTAGAGCAGGGCTTATCGAGTCTATTGGGGTTACGGTTTAGGCGCCCCTAAACCCTAAACCCTAAACCCTAAACCCTAAACCCTAAACCCTAAACCCTAAACCCTAAACCCTAAACCCTAAACCCTAGGATCGTGGACACTTCTGCACTCCAAAAGGGGGGAGAGTTTGTGAGTTAGAGAGGCCTGGGGAGTGCCCTCCACCCTGGAGACGAAATGAACCCTAAAATTGGGGGTCATATACCCTCTACTGCTTTAATTACTATTTAAAGTAATTTAAACCCTAAACCCTAAACCCTTTTAGGGTTTAGGGTTTAAATTACTATTAAAGTAATTTAAACCCTAAACCCTTTTAGGGTTCATTTCGTCCCCAAGGCATGCTACTTTTGGAGGCCTGGTATTGTGCCTGGCAGCGGTGAAACGGCTGCGAAGCGGGCGACGGAAAGAAGCGACCGAGAGCCTGAAGCTCAAACTCCTACACCTGGAGGGTTCAGGGTTTAGGGTTCAGGGTTTAGGGTTTAGGGTTTAGGGTTTGAGGGGAGAACCTCAAACTCTCCGTCCTAAACCCAGGCTTTTGGGGTTGGGCTGAACGGTTTAGGGATCCTTGACTTAGCCCCCCCCACCCAGGCAATCAACCCTATAAACCCTAAATTTTCAGGACTGCTTCAACTGCAAAGCCTAAGCCCTGAGCCCCAGCAGCCCAAGCCCCGAGTTAGCAGACCGCTTGGGTTTTCGGCTTAAGGTTCATGGGCAGTAAGGTTTAGGGCTTAGGTTTTAGGGTTCAGGAGTTCAGGGTTCAAGGTTTAGGGTTTAAGGTTCATGGGCAGTAAAGTTTAGGGTTTAGGGTAAGTAGAAGTAGGGATATGAATAGGGCAACTAGGCTGGTGTCTGGTCATAACCCTACTTGGGGCACTTCTAGCCCTGGTAGATAGGGCACAGGGTTGAGGGGCTTTGGGGGTGGGATGGGGTTGATGGGCAGTTCATGGGTACTTGCATAGCTAGGGGGGAAGTCAGGCAACTATAACCATAACACCCACACATAAACATGTCATTCCCGCACGAAGCTTCAGAAGCAACCTAAAGGGTCCACATACCTCAATGTAGTACCCTAAACGCTAAACCCTAAAGCCTAAACCCTAAACCCTAAACCCCAAACCCTAAACCCTAAACCCTAAACCCCAAACCCCAAACCTTGTATATTTGGGCCCGACGGCTCGAGGGAGCAAACATAATTTCAGGTATGGGAGATCTTAGGGGGGCTTTGGGGCATGGAGCTTCGGAAGAGCGAATCCCTAAACGTTAAAGGGTTCAGGGTTGGTTTAGGGTTTTAGGGTTTAGGGTTTTTAGGGTTTTAGGGTTTTAGGGTTTTAGGGTTTTAGGGTTTAGGGTTTTGGGTTTAGGGTTAAGGGTTTAGGGATCATGGCGCAGGGTCCCCCAAACACACCGGTAGGAACGAAGCCCAAGGCATTCGACCGATGCCTTTTCATCCGGGAAGTTGTTGAACAAGCGAAACCTGGACTGGTTAAGGGGTAGGGGCTTGGGCCAAGCCACTACTTGGAGGTTCAGGGTACTTATAACCGAATTAGAAGTGGAACTACAGTTCTGATTGGGTTCCTAACTACCATGAACCTCCAAGTATAGACTCTAGACTCTAAACAGAATTCCGGGGCAAATGGGCGTTTGCCATATTATAGCGGAACCCGCTAATTTCGAAGCGCCATGATCCTTACTCGAGGAACCCAAAAAGGGTACCCCGACTGTCGGAAACCCCCCCCCCCCCCCTAAATCTCGATGTGCACAGCCGTACATCTCTGCAATCCGCACTCAAGCCACATAGATTAGTCATTTCTATGCCACTGAAAACTCGTCATCTTTGCTTCGGGATTTAGGGTTTAAGGGTTTGGGATGTATCTGCTCCATGCAAGTATACTTCCGATCTGCCTGTGTTGCCTCGGGTGTGGCTTCTGGGGCAAGCACCGACGTGCGCGACTTATCTTGCGATGCTGCAGGCTTAGCGAAGACAGGCAGGGTTCAAGGGTGTCAGGGTTTAAGGGAGCTTCCTGTATACTACTTGGACTAGCCGATGTACTTAAACAAAAAAACAAACCCCCTGGGAGCAACTATATGGAAAGCACATGTTCCTGACGAGCTCCTGCGCTTTAAACATCAGGGCACTGCTTGCCAGGTGGTGCGAAAGGGGGGTATCCTTGTTTGGGGCTCCTAGAAGGAGGGTTACAACATGTTGGAGTACATTGGAATTGGGTTTAGGGTTTAGGGTTTAGGGTTTAGGGTTTAGGGTTTAGGGTTTAGGGTTTAGGGTTTAGGGTTTAGGGTTTAGGGTTTAGGGTTTAGGGTTTAGGGTTTAGGGTTTAGGGTTTAGGGTTTAGGGTTTAGGGTTTAGGGAGAGAAGACCACACCCAAGGGCAACCACAACAAAGCCAAAGACGTGGAGAGCTCCACAACTGCCGCATGCCCAGACATGTAACTTAACTCGATGCCAACATCATAGGCCCCTGAAGGGCTTTGAGGAGTTTAGAGATTAGGAGGGTTTAGGGTGTAGGGTTTAGGGCTTTAGGGTTAGGGCTTAGGCAAGTCGCGTTCCAAGTCAAACCCAAACTCGAACCCCAAACCCTAAAACGGTCTAGGAGCCCCCGCCACCACCTTACGTCCTGTTCCTCCCTCGGCCCGAAACCCTAACCTTAGAAACTTTGGGGCAACGGGCATCGTCAGCTCCGCGACATTGGTCTTGCCACTACCAGTAGGGGCCTCGCTGTCAGAAGAGGCAGGGTTCAGGGTCTGGGGAGGGTTGGAGTGGCGTCGTGAGCCTAAACCCTGGACCCAAAACCCGAAACCCTAAACCCTTAAACCCTAAGGTTGGCCAGTATAGGTTTAAGGTCCGGGCTGAGACATGCCAAGGGTTTAGGGTTTAGGGTTAAAGGTTATAGGGGGTTTAGGGTTTAGGGCATAGGGTGTAGGGTTTAGGGTTTAGGGGCCCCCCCAAGGTTGAGGTTAAGCCGACTCGAAGTCTGAGTCCTTACAGGCTGCAGACTCGGCACGTGTTCCCTGCCTTCAGAGGTTTAGGGTTTAGGGTGTATAGGGTTTAGGGCTTGGGGTTTGGTGTTTCAGGTGTCTTGTGTGAACCCCTGTGTTTCTAAGGAGGCCATCCAGCAAAAGCTGGGATGCCGTCGTTCTCTTCGCTCCTGTCACGTCGTGTGCACGGAGCAGCTTCATACGAGCTAATCTGGGGGTAGGTTTGGGGGCCCTACAAAATTAGTCTTTTAAGGCTTTATAAGGATTTTATAGTAGGGGACAAAGGGTACTAAAGAGTAGACAAACTATGTTCAAACCTGTTACGTGTATACGTGTCAGCCCAAGATTGGTGTCTCCTTGGCAAGCCCCTGATACTTAGGGTTCTTGGGCCCAGTAAGGTTTATAGGGTTTAGGATTTAGGATTTGGGGTTTAGGCCTCCTATACAACCTATCTTGAGCCTAAGGGGGAGGTGCTTGACCCCATGACTTGCCTGTGCTTGAAGGCACCTTTTCACCGCCAGCATCGCTCTCCCTCTTGAGGCTTAGCCTGGGAGGAGGGAGGAAGAAATGGCTGGAGCGCAAGAAGGGCAACGTCTCCTCTTCCTCTACGGGAGGAGGAAACATCAACTCCCTCTGGAGGTATGTCCATGTAATCCCCTCGGGACCTTCGGGTCCTCCACACCATGGGCATTCTTCCACGTGTGTGTCCGGGGCCAGGATGATCGCGTCGCAACCGGAGCACTGCCGCCAGCGCTTGCCGTCCTGTGTTCGGGCAGGAAGGTGTAAGCTGGCCTCCACAAGGGTGTGGACCTTGCTGCTACTGGTGCTGCAGAAGAAGCAGATGCTCATCCCTGGCGTGCCGTGCTTGAAGCTGTCGGGATAGCAGTTCTCGCAATGCTTGCAGTGCAGCACTTCCATGTGTTTGAAACAGAAGCTCAGGCGTGCCTTACGCGGGAGCTTCTCTTGATCCTGTTGAAGGCTGCAGAAACAAACAGACAAGCATGAGCAAGCGTGCATCAGGAGCTCAAAGGTGGGGGCATGGTGCACTGCATACACGTACCTGCAGCTGCAGGTGTTTTAATCGCGTTTTCTTCGCTGATTCCAAAGGGGCAGGATGCTTCGGACGCTGCACAAGGTCATTGCTCTGCATGATACCTACGGTTAAACTATTTAGGAACTCCATCCCTTATCCCTCACACTGGCTCACATGCTCAGACAACAAGAGAAGAACTACTGCAAATGAACTGTGACACCCCGCTGGGATCATCTCTATCTCTTTCTCTCTCTCTTTCTCTTTCTCTTTCTCTCTCTCTCTCTCTCTCTCTCTTTCATGTATGCACACCTCAAATACGAACAACAAAAACACGCGTCGGGATCAAATGTCTCCCATACGGGTCCATCGATTGATTTTTAACATGTTCCTCCTTGGTAGCCGAGACCCTCAACCCTAAATCCTGAGCCCGAAACCATCAACTCCAAGTCCACCTCTAAACCCTAAACCCTAAACCCTAAACCCTAAACCCTAAACCCCAAACCCCAAACCCCAAACCCTAAACCCTAAACCCTAAACCCTAAACCCTAAACCCTAAACAGGAGGAAAGCGCAAGAAAGCAGCACTTCTGGGGCTGCCAAAGTCTGAACGCCCCCGACCCCTAGAAGCACATTGTAGTCGGTGTGGTAGCAAGTGTGAAAGACCTCGCACCCGTCTAGGGCTTAGGGCTTAGGGCTTGGGGCTTAGGGCTTAGGGTTTAGGGTTTAGGGCTGAGGGTTTAGGGTTTAGGGTTTAGGGTTTAGGGCTTGTAGAGTCTTCAGGGGTCGCTCAGGGGTCTACGGTGTGCTTGGGTATTTACATACATGTAAGTGCTCAGGGGTTTCAAGGGCCTAAAGGCTTAAGGATTTGGGGGGTCTTAAGGGTGTAAGGGCGCCAGGGTGTAGGGAATTTCGGGCTTGGGAAGGATAACCAGGGGCAGGGGGGGGGGGAGAAGGAGGATGCACCCGAAGCCCTAAACCCGGCCCTAAGCCCTAAACCTACACCCCAAACCCGAACCCTGAATCCTAGACCCTAAGCTTCTGGAAATCTGGATGGCTATGAGGAAAACCCAAAGCTAAGGGCTTCGGGTTTTAGCTTAGGGTGAGGGTGTTGGGGTTCTAGGGGTTTAGGGGCTACAGGGCTACGAGTTTTGGGTTTCGCCGCTCGGCCATGACGCCGAGCAATCTGTGCAACTGAAATTGCTGTTTGTGGCTGCTGCAGTTCCTGGACACTGCCCTAAACCCTAAACCCTAAACCCTAAACCCTAAACCCTAAACCCTGATCCCTGAACCCTGAACCCTGAACCCTGAACCCTGAACCCTGAACCCTGAACCCTGAACCCTGAACCCTGAACTGAACGACCCTGATGAAACCCCAAGCCCGAAACTCTCTTTCGCATTTGCCATTTATTGGCTGCATGTAAGGTCTGGGGGGTGACCGTGCTCTACAAAAAATGCAAAAACACGAAGCACCGGTGGAGGATGTTAGGCTTAGGGTGTACATCAAGAAGGAAGCAGGCACATAATCAGCACGCAAGGTAGAGATGTAACGAGACAGGCCTTGGCTCGAAGTCCTGGACTTTGCCTTTCTCAGCCTTGCAACGCATTAAACCAAACAAAAAACAAAGCTCTCGGGCCTGCGTCTGGATCGCATTGAAGTGGGTGAACTTGTACAGCCTCTCAATGCAGGCGCTTCGGATACAGGGTTAGGGTCCGCGGTGTAGGGGTCAAGGTTCGATGTTGAGGGTTTTCGCATTGCATCTTCTGAGGGATTTGGGAGGGGGTTCAGGGTTTAGAGTTCAATGTGTGGGCTCTCGTGCTTCATCTTTGATGGGTGTAGGGAAGTACGAACATGGGGGGCGGGCAGGAAAGTTCACGCCCCTAAGGGTCCTTACCTCCTTTAAAAGGTTCTCAGGTATGGGCCCGTGGGTTGTATTTACAGTGTAGGGCTTCGGTTGCGATGTCAAGTGACCCCGATAAAAAAAAAAAAAAAAGTGCGCTGGCTTCGACTGACTGTAGGATGTACTGGGCATTTCAAGGGCACACACCAAAAAAAAAACAGGAACGTCTGAGAAGGTTCCGAGAACAAAGTTAGCTTGGCGAGAGTGGTTTGACCCATTGGGCTCAGGTGCACCACTACTACGAATTGAACAAGGTTCATACAAAGGAACTACCTTTTCCGTTCACCCTGGCAGTGGGGGCGGAGGGTGCCTTGCAGAAGCCAACATAGGTGTAAACGACAAGTTGCTTTGCTCACAGGAGTGCGCAGCACCACAAGTCCCTAAATCCTAAACCATAGACCCTAAACCCAAAACCCTTTGAGGCGTACTTCGGGGAAGGGGGCCTAGACCGTCGCAACCATTTCGAGCTTCCGAAGCCCTTGAAAGCCCCAAACCTCAGAACGCCGTCCCAAAAAGCCCTCCCCAAATTGCCTCCCGAGCTATGGCCCCTCCTGAGACCTTTTAAACCCTAAACCCTAAACCCTAAACCCCAAACCCTAACCCCAAACCCTAAACCCCCAAACCCTAACCCCCAAACCCCAAACCCTAAACCCCAAACCCTAAACCCCAAACCCCCAAACCCCAAACCCCAAACCCTAAACCCTAAATCCTAAACCCTCAAACCCTCAACCCCTAAACCCTAAACCCTAAACCCTAAACCCTAAACCCTAAACCCCACGAAGGCACCTCTCGAAGTTCGGGTTGTGCAGGGCTTTCACGGGCACCGGGGTCAAGTCCAGAAGGGGCGTGTGGGCCTGGTTTAGGGTTTAGGGTTTAGGGTTTAGGGTTTAGGGGTTTAGGGTTTAGGGTTTAGGGTTTAGGGTTTAGGGTTTAGGGTTCTGCATCGGGAGGAGGGGAGGGTTTTGGGGGGTAGGGTTTAGGGTTTCGGGTTTGGGGTTTAGGGTTTGGGGTTTAGGAATTAGGGTTAAGGGCTTAGGGTTTAGGATTCAGAGGGGGTGATCTTGACTCTGGGCCTTGTTGGGCACTCTAATGTTGTAAGAGGTGCGCTTTGATAGAGACCCGGCAAGAGGAACCATGGTTGGTGGTCATTTTTAGCCATCCCACCCAGACAAAGTTTGGAAAAGGGCGCCTAAACCCTCCACCCAGACAAAGTTTGGAAAAGGGCGCCTAAACCCTAAACCCTGATCCCTAAACCCTAAACACTATGGGGCTGTGCACTTTTTCTGAAGGCATGGTGGGCTTGGTTGTTCTTCCCACTGTGTAACCATGTTTTTTTGTTTTAGCGGGGTGGCTGATGCCGTGTTTGTTTCAGGGTCTGGCAGCCTTAGGAGTTTATAGGTTCAGACGAAAGGAGTTATGTGGGGGTTGACGATATTGGGGGTACCTTATTGCGGTCCCGATAAAAAGGGATCCTACTATTTGGGGGTCTATATTTGGGGTCCCCTATTTTCGTAAACCCACATGTAGTACTTGTACAAGCCATTAGGGTTGTGGGGGGGGTGGGTGGGGTCTCTTCACTCGGCTTATCTGAAGCTTTATAACCCTAAGCCCTCGTCCCCGTAAGCATGAGCAAACCCTAAAACCTAAACCCTAAACCGTGCAACTGCTACATTGCTGTTATGTCCACTTCGAACCCATAAACATCCAAGTCTGGCAGTTTAGGATTTCAGGGTTCTAGGGTTTGAAATTAGGTTTTGGGGAGTTCTAAGCCCTAAGCTCTAAACTCCAACCCTAAACCCTAAACCACGCCTGCTGGCGATCCGGCAGGAGCAGATGCTGCACGGAGAACTCATGAGTAAACCTTGGCCACTACATGGATGGCAGTCCTTAACCCAGCAAACAGTTGGGATGTTCCCCTTTATACTAGCAGTCCTGAAGAAGGATTCTAGTACCATGAAAGACTGTTATAATAATTCGTATAAGGGGAAACATAAACAACACAAGACGCAACGGCATCCCCAGTAAACCGTGAAACGCAAACTGACACAACCTCTTGAATTCCTCTAAAAACCCTTGGAAGACCCTTGGAAAACCTGAAAGCCCTGAAAGTCCCAACTTAAATAATTAGAAACGATTGCTACCGTGCACACACCCCGCAGGGTTTAATTAGGTTTCAGGGTTTGGGGCTTTCGATAACCCTAAGCCCTAAGGGTCAAAGACTCTAGAAGGGCTGCAAGGAAAGCCTGGCAATCCACACAACAAAAAAAACCTTGCAAAGCCTGGTAAACCAACAAAAGCCTGAGCCCATGCATACCTGAGTATCAACAGCCTAATCCCTGCAACTCCAAAACCCCAAGAACACGCCTTCAAAGGTCGGGCCATTTTGCGTCTCAAAAGCCTAAACCCTGCAACTCTAAAACCCCAAGGAAATGCCTTCAGAGGTCGGGCCATTTTCCGTCTCACTGGCGTTTCTTCACTGTCTCCTCTTCTGAGAGGGTGCCGTAGCCATACCGCCGCTGTCCGGGACCAGGACAGCAATAGTACCTCAATCCCCAAGGTTGTTTAGGGTTTAGGGTTTAGAGTTTTGGGTCTAGCGCTTTGGCACGTAACTATCTGGTCTCCAAAATTAAGGTGCCTATTGGGCGTACTATTCTAAGGCAGGGTTGAACTAGGCACGATAATGCAGAAAACGTTGTATACTTGGGGTTGTATAAAAACCCCGCGATAAATCTATTCATCCGTTCTAGGGTTATCGTTTTTTCTTCTTGACTATCGTTTTACAGGGTTTTGTGGAACAACCTACACCTTAGAACCGATAATTTCGTTGATTGTAGTACAAGCTTAGTACTGGAACCGCCGTCCCTGTGAGCTGGCTGGATTTTCGTTGATTTGTAGTAAAAGCTTAGTACTGGGACCGCCGTCCCCGTGAGTTGGCTGGATTTTCGTTGATTTGTAGTACAAGCTTAGTACTGGAACCACAGTCCCCGTGAGACGGCGGGATTTTCATTGATTTGTAGTACAAGCTTGGTACTGGAACCGCCGTCCCCGTGAGACGGCGGGATTTTCATTGATTTGTAGTACAAGCTTAGTACTGGAACCGCCGTCCCCGTGAGCCGACAAGATTTTCGTTGATTTGTAGTACAAGCTTAGTACTGGAACCGCCGTCCCCGTGAGCCGGCTGGATTTTCGTTGATTTGTAGTACAAGCTTAGTACTGGAACCGCCGTTCCCGTGAACCGGCTGGATTTTCGTTGATTTGTAGTACAAGCTTAGTACTGGAATCGCCGTCCCTGTGAGCCGGCTGGATTTTCGTTGATTTGTAGCACAAGCTTAGTACTGGTGTCGCCTGCCTGCCGCGATGCAGCAATCAGGCCTTTATGTAACGTTATCGTTTTTTATTCTTGATTATCGTTTTACGAGTCAGGGGCACTGCCCCAAACGCTTAGGGCAGCTCCTTTCATAAATTGAATGCGCGGGGTTTTTATACAACCCCACTTGGGTCTTCAAGTACTTTCTTGACTTAGGGGCCCAGGTTTTGTAATAACTGGCTCTCGACATGGATCTAGGCAATTAGGGACAAAACATCCCCCTATATCAGCCTTCACAGGATTCCCTACTTCTGCTCCAAACCCTCCTAACCCACAGTCCTAACCCCGAAGCACATCATAAACCCTGAAGCCCAAACCCAAGTCCCAAACCCAAAAAGCGATCGGATGTAGGGTTTAGGGTATGTATCGCAAAAGGCCCCTAAAGCCTACAAACCCTATCAACCCAAAGCCCTCAAAGCCTCGATTTGGGTTTCAGGCTTTCCGAGCCCTTGCACCCCAAACCCTAAACCAAGAAAGCCCCTAAACCCCAAACCCTGAACCCGAAACCCAAAACCCAAAACCCTAAACCCTAAACCCAACACCCAAAACCCTAAACCCTCAAACCTAAACCAAAGTACTTGTAAGGTTTACCGGCTTTCCGTGAGAGCTGCGTGAGCAGCACCAGCACGAGAACCAGCACGGGTCCCAGGAATGCGATGAAGGCAAGCTCACGGCGTCGCCTTTGGGGAGGGAGGGATTTAGGGTTTAGGCTTTAGGGTTTAGGGCTTAGGGGTTAGAGATTTAGGGGTTTAGGGTTTTAGGGATTTACGGTTTAGGGTATTCGGCCTGTGATGAACGAACCTAGGACTAGGGACGAGGGTTTGGCAAATGCGTTTTGAGCCCTGTAGCCCCCCCCCCTGCCCCCCCCCCCCCCCCGAAGCTTTGCAAGCCTCGAACAAAGAAATTCCTACTAAGATAGCGACACTATAGTCATGTTCAATCTCTGTCTGGCTGTCTTTGTTGTTGATTGTATATTCTTGCTGATCTTGCTGCGAATCGCCTAGACCCACGTCGTCACCAATAACCGAAGCACGAAACCAGGAACCTCTAAACCCTCGGGTTTTTTACGCAGAGGCTTCAGGAATACCTGCGGCCCCGACCAGGGAATCCTAAACCAGACACCCTACCGGTTGCTGCAAATCCGAAAAGTCCAGCATATTGGGGACAGATCGGAATTGATGGGGGGTGGAGGGGGGGGGGGCTCTTTGATTTAGGGCTTAGGGCGTAGGGTTAGGAACTGGATGTAGATGGTGCAGCCCCTTCCTTACCCCCAGTGGCTTCCTATAGCTGAAATATATAAGAATCGATAACTACTAATGTCCTTCGCTGAACAACCTTTCTTGGGAGTCCTCGACCCTAAGTACTGATACACACCATGAACCTAGTACAAGTTTAGGGTTTAAGGTTCAGGGTTTAGGGTTCAGGGTTCAGGGTTTAGGGTTTAGGGTTTAGGGTTTAGGGTTTAGGGTTTAGGGTTTAGGGGGTTCAAGCTCCAGAAGCCTTCTACAAGTTTGAGCCCCATGGTTCGAAGCCACAGCGGCCGGGTGCGATGGTCGCTAGAACGGGCTGGCGGCTTCTTTTTGTCCACCTCAAGTGGAGGGGTTTAGGGTTTGGGGTTTGGGGTTTGGGGTTTAGGGTTTAGGGTTTAGGGTTGAGGGTTGAGGGTTGAGCTTAGGGTTTAGGGTTTAGAGTGCATGGGGTTTGTTCTAGATTGTGGCCCTTGTACGAGAACAATCAGGAGTTTAAGCGAACCTGAAGAGGGACCCACATATAGGTCAACGCCCGTGGCTCCTGCGTTCTCGTGCCCTAAGCCCTATAAACCCTAAACCCTAAACCCTAAACCCTAAACCCTAAACCCTAAACCCTAAACCCTAAACCCTAAACCCTAAACCCTAAACCCTAAACCCTAAACCCTAAACCTAAACCCTGAACCACTGCAAAGTGTGGGTGGGTCTGTCTAGGTGTGGGTGCCGGCTTGAGGGCTCGAAGCTTCACCATTCCGAGAACGTCAAAACATCCAAAAGGGGGTTTAGGGTTTAGGGTTTAGGGTTTAGGGTTTAGGGTTTAGGGTTTAGGGTTTAGGGCTACTTTACAGGTAGCTTACTCTAGGTGCGCCCTTCAACACCCCTTCAACACCCTGAACTTTGAAACCCTGCTAAACCCCAAGCCCCAAACCCTGACAACGTCACAGCTCCCCAAAACTTAATATGCCTAAAACGCCACATAGTCCGAGAACTTTTTGGGCTTATAGGGCGAATCTAGGGTTGCCCTAAAACCGTATAACCTGAACCCTACACCCTAAACCCTCAACCCTAAACCCCGAACCCCCTTGGTTCTGACTCCCGCCTTGACCCTTGAGGCGTCCACGTTGGGGTCTTTCGACGGCGGCGACGGCGCAATTTTCAGAGGCCTTTACTCTCTCGCTCTCCGTCTCCCTCTTCGTCCCCCTCTCCCCTCTCCCTCTCCCTCTCCCTCTTCCTCTCCCACTCCCTCTCCCATTCCCTCTTCGTCTTCGTGTCTCTCTCCCTCTCTCTCTCCCACTCTCTATCTCTATCTCTATCACCTCTATCTCTATCTCTGCCTCTGTCTCTGTTGCTGCTCATGAATGTACACACCTCAGGCCGTGCAAATCACATCGCCCCGATGCCCTACGGTAAACGACATGAGGCCGGCCGGGAAGTTCCCTAAAACCCCCCTCCCCGAGTTTCTTTTGATTGTTCGAACTGCGGTTTAGACTTAAAAGGGTACAGGGTTTGTGAAGCGGTATCAAGTATCAGTTCTGGGGGGTCTATGTGGGGCACTAATTTCAACTCCCAAAGCGCCATAGATCATATTGTAACTGTGAGTTGAGGGATAGCAGTGGGTTCAAGGCTTTTCCTTCCAAGGAGTGTTTCCAACAACTGGCATCTATGAACCCAAGATTCAACCCCTAATTGCTATAAACCTGAACCCTATGCACTATGCACCCTACAAACCCTAAACCCTAAACCCTGAACCCTGAACCCTAAACCCCAAAACCCCAAAACCCCAAACCCCAAACCCCAAACCCTAACCCCTAAACAATAAACCCTAACCCCTAACCCCCCCCACCCCAAAAAAAAAAAAAATGCTTCTGAGCGGCGCCGCAGCGGCGGCGGCCCCGCGGCGGGCGCCGCGGGGGGCCGCGCCGGCAAGGAGGCGCTGGAGCGCCAGATTCAGGCTCTCCTGGCTTCTTTGGGTTCCGGGTTTAGGGTTTAGGGTTTAGGGCTAGGGTTTAGGGTTTAGGGTTTAGGGTCTAGGGTTTCGGGTTTAGGGTTTAGGGTTTAGGGTCTAGGGTCTAGGGTCTAAGGTTTAGGGTTTAGGGTTAGGGTGTAGGGTTTAGGGTTGCGGGGCTATAAGGGTTGTTGTTTAAGGGTTTAGGATTTAGGACATTTGGATCTAAGGACTTTGGGGGTTTTCGCCAAAAGCCCTCGCAACTCCACGGGAAGATACACAAATTCAAAGCAGCCGCAGCCCTAAACCCTATAAACCCTCAACTCCACATTCTATGTTTGCCCTAAACCCTAAACCCTAAACCCTAAACCCTAAACCCTAAACCCTTCTAGAGGAACTCCGATTTTCAGGACGTCGCTGGCCTGGGAGCAGACCGCGGCTGCACGCCGGGGCATCGGCCAAGGCAGCGCCCGACCTCCCGAAGCCCAAGCCCTGAACAATTCCCAAAAGATCCATGTACCTTAGGGTTTAGGGTTTAGGGTTTAGGGTTTAAGGTCTATATAGTATATACTTGGGCCTTAAAGGGGTTCCTATATCGTAGCTTTAGGGCCCGAGTGTATACTATATAGGTACATGGATCCTTTGGGATTGCTTGAAGGGTTTAACCGCCTAGACCCCAGCCACAAACCCACTCACCCTAAACCCATCAACCCTATCAACCCTTTTAAAACTACAAACCCCATAAACGCTATAAACCCTATAAATCCGTCACCGAATAATTGCCCCCACAATCCCGTAAACCCAAAACCCTAAACCCCGCCAACCCCAAGCTCTCTACGCTCTAAAAAAAGTTATAACCACTTACATGCTTCTTAAGTTACCCGAATGTGGACTTTAAGTGGATTATAAGTACAGTTAGCATTGGGTTACTAAGTACCATGAACCTCCTGGCAAGCTCTCACCCTAAACCCTAAACCCTAGACCCTAGACCCCAAACCCTAAACCCTAAACCCCAAACCCCAGACCCCACACCTTAAACCCTAAACCCTAAGACCCCAAACCCTAAGACCCCAAACCCTAAACCCTAAACCCTAAACCCTAAACCCCAAACCCTCTAAGCTTCTCCAGTCCGAGCGGCACTGCCCCTCGAGCTGCTCCAGCAGAGGAGGGCACCGCCAGAGCGGCAGTGGCTTGCCGAGCAGGGGGCCTTTGAGGCTTACAGTGGTTTAGCGTTTTGGGTTGAGGGCTTAGGATGGGTTTAGGGTTAGGGTTTAGGGTTTAGGGTTTCGGGTTTAGGGTTTAGGGTTTAGGGTTTAGGGTTGAGGGTTGAGGGTTGAGGGTTGAGGGTTGAGGGTTGAGGGTTTAGGGTTTAGGGTTTAGGGTTTAGGTAGGGTTTAGGGTTTAGGGAGGCTTATAGGGTTTAGGGGGTTTAGGTTTTCAGGGGGGGGGGGGGGGGGGGGGGGGGGGGGGTGCAGGGCCAGTGTCGGGGGTTTAGGGAGTCTATAGGTGGGTTTAAGGGGTTGAGATGTTGGGGGGTGCTTAGGGTTTTCGGGCTTGAAACCTTCCACCTTCTTGCAGACCAGAGGGCGCATCCTAAACCCGAAACTAAGCTAAGCTCCAAAGCTCGAAGCCCTGAACCCGAACCCCAACCCCTAAAACCCCTAAACCCTAAACCACTAAACCCCTAAACCCCAAACCCCTAAACCCCTAACACCCCTAAACCCCTAAACCCCTAAACCCCTAAACCCCTAAACCCCTAAACCCCTACACCCCTAAACCCCTAAACCCCTAAACCCCTAAACCCCTAAACCCCTAAACCCCTAAACCCCTAAACCCCTAAACCCCTAAGCCCCTAAACCCCTAAACCCTATAAACCCTAAATCCTAACCTAAAACTGGAAGGCGCCAGTTGGCAGTCCAAGTGCCACCCATCACTTTCATCTCCGCTGTTGCCCCAGCCGCCGTCAGAAGGTCCTCCGCAAGGGCTTAGGGCTTAGGGCTTAGGGTTTAGGGTTTAGGGTTTAATATAGGATTTCTAGGGTTTAGGATTTCTCGAGCTGTTGAGGGAGTGTAGGGTTTAGGGTTTGTGGGGTTTGATTTACAGGGTGTATACGGTTTTTAAGGGTGTATAAGATGTGTAGGGGGTTATAGGGTTTAGGGTTTAAATCGGTTATAGGGCTAATAGGGTTTTGGGTTCAGGGTTTAGGGGTGTATCGGAGCTTGGGGCTTCGGGTCAACCTTGTAGGCTCGGGGCCTCAGGGTTTTATAGGGTTATAAGCTATAAGGCTTCCGGGTTACAGGGTTTGGGGTTTTGCCCTTGAAAGAACCCCCCGCAGGCCTTCAGGCCTATCAACACCACGGTTAGCAGTAGGCCAAGGCACCACTTAGAAAGAGGGTATCAACGGCCACAGCCCTCAATCCCTAAACCCTCAATCTTTAGGCCATGAACGCTCTGCAAACCCGTCAGCTCTACCAAAAAACGACTGCCTTAGTCCCTGAATGCCCCCCGCACCCTTAAACCCTAGCCCCTTATAAACCCTAAACCCTAAACCCTAAACCCTAAGGTACCCCCGCAACAAAAACCCTCAAGCGCTCCGCGACCACCAGGGGCGCAACTCCCAGCGTCAGGTGCGCGGACAGCGCGGCTGCGCGGTCGGCAAAGTGCCAGGTGCCTTCGGTCTTGCTTGATTTGGGGGGGGTTTAGGGTGTAGGGTTCTAGGGTTTTGGGTTTAGGGTGTAGGGTTTTAGGGTTTAGGGTTTAGGGTGTAGGGTTTTAGGGTTTAGGGTGTAGGGTTTTAGGGTTTTAGGTTTTAGGGGTTCTGCCGAAATTGGGGGGGGGGGGGGGGGGGGGGGGGGGGGGGGGGGTACCTTATTCGGGCCCTTATTCTAAGGGAATCCACTATTTGGGGGTCGACTTTAGGGGTCTCGCAATTTCGTAAACTCCAATTTGTTTGGAGGCATCTTTGGGGGTTGTAGGGTGCGGGGTTTTAGGGCTTATACGGCTTACATTTTTTTTGGCCTTATGGGGTTTATAGGGCTTTACGATCTATAGCTTATGGGGCTTTATGATTTATGGGTTTATGGGTTTGAGGTTCACAGTTTGAAAGATTCAGCGTGAAGAGTCGATGCTAGATAAGAATCAACTCAGCAGGGGAGAATAACAACATACCAAGGAACGCTACTCCCCCCCACCCCCCCCCACCCGGCCCCCCGCATCAACAAACATCTGTATCTACAAACACATATTATGTCTATTTCTATTCGTCTACAATCAATAAACCCCAAAGCCTAGACCTCAGCTGGTGCTTTGGCGACCCTTTGCTGGGGTCTGCCAAGCTGCGCGTGGGAAGATAGAGGAGATCGCCTCTCCTCTCATGAACGGCTTCAAGCGGGGAGCTCTTTTCATACCCTCAACCCGAAATACTAAACCCCAAATCCTAAACCTTAAACCCTCCACCCGAAACCGGCCGGCGCAGGGAAGAGCTATAGAAGGGTACTAAGGGTGGTATACGAACAACAAGCAAAACCCCTCAACCCTAAGCTCTGCGTGTCCCTGTGCACGAAGCCGGGAGCAAGCAGATTACTTTGGGAGCCCTCCATCTCTCTGAGGGTAGTTTCATGGGCCCTTAGTGACCCTTAGTATGGTCTTCTGAAGTGTGGGCCCTTGATTTGTATAGCCCCGGCCCCGCGCGAAATAACAAAAAACAACCTAAACCCCTAAACCCCTAAACCCCTAAACCCCTAAACCCCTAAAACCCCTAAACCCCTAACCCCTAAACCCCTAAACCCCTAAACCCCTAAAACCCTAAATTAAACCCCGAAACCCCAAACCCCAAACCCCAAACCCTAAACCCTATAAACCCTACCCTACCCCCCCCCCCCAAAAAAAAAAAAATAATAATAAATAAATAAAAATAAATAAGCTCCTCATCGTCACTCTCGTGCAGTCCCCAGGGTGCTGGGGAGCCTCCCGGCGACCGCAGATCGACCAGCGCCGAGCCTCTCGGCTTATAAGGTCTATAGGGTCTATAGGGTCTATAGGGTCTAGGGTTTAGGGTTTAGGGTTTAGGGTTTAGGGTTTAGGGTTTAGGGTTTAGGGTTTAGGGTTTAGGGTTTAGGGATTGGGGATGAGACAGCCGACCCCACCTAAACTGTAAGTTCAACCCTAATGAGGCTTCGGGCTATGTGAGTTTCGGTCCAGGCCATGGCCTAGAATTGCCTCAGGCTGTGGGGGGTCTAAGGTGTGAGGGTCCCGAGGGTCTATAAAGCCTAGGCCCTCAGCCGCCGGGCTTGGGGGATATTGGAGTTGTCCGAAGCCATCTGACAATCTGACAAGCAGCTCCGAAGATTTGCAGCACGAACCGCTCGTGCCCAACCTTGCGGGTCAACGCCACCCTAAACCCGCAACCTTAAGTAGCCCTAACCCCCGCTCAGCTTGAGTTTGGGGCTTGGGTTTTCGGGATTTAGAAGATTCGGGTTTGGGGTTGCGGAGCGCTTAGGATCTAGAGTTTAGGGTTTAGGGCGGAAAAAGAAAGCATGGCTTATTAGGGGGCTTAGGGATGACCGAAAAGCCCCCTGCACCAGCCTTCAAGGCCCTTGGAAGCACCAAAATTTGGAAAATCATGTTGTCAGTTTAGGGTTTAGGGTTTAGGGTTAGGGTTTAGGGTTTAGGGTTTAGGGTTTAGGGTTTAGGGTTTAGGGTTTAGGGTTTAGGGTTTAGGGTTTTAGGGTTTAGGGATTAGGGTTTAGGGTTATCAAAATCTGCGCCAAACCCGAAACCCTAAGAAGGAAGCTTTCCCTAAGGGTCCATGTACCTAATTATGGAATACTTGGGCCTTAACGTACTTCCTATATAAGGACCTTTGGGTCTAAGTATATAATAATAAGGTACATGGACCCTGTTTGTGCGGCCACAGCGCCTGCTCGAGGGGCTGCGGCGTAGCGCGGGAAGCTGCCCAGACCAAGGACAAGTGAAGGCCACGGGCGCCTACTATCAGGGTTTAGGGTTTAGGGTTTAGGGTTTAGGGTTTAGGGTTGTATTTAGTTTTGTTCTAACTTTTTTAAGGTCTTAGGTTGTAGGGTTTAGGGCTTCAGAGGTATCGTTTTAGGCTCAGGCAGGGCAAAGCACCCTTTGTTACAAGCAGGTTTAGAGGTGGCCTCCAAGATTAGTTCATGGTTGGGATAATATTAAAATTTAAAATTTATATTCCTTACTGGGTTTAAGTACCATTAAACATGTAAAATGGCAGCCAACTATGACAAAGAAGATGGGTATGTTGTAAACGCTAGAAGTGCAGCAAATAACTTACCAGGGCCCCTGCTTCTTATTGGCGTTGAGGTTGGACTACTTCCTTGTTAGTAACATTTCCCTGTTTGTAAGAAATACAAGAAAATTGTCAGTATCACGCCCAAATAGTAGGAAGCTCGGGTCACACGAGAGGGGTTTCGAGCTCAGAAATTATTATGTCCGGGGCTTAGGGCCTTGAAGGTCGAGGGGCCTGGTGCCATCTTCCGCAATTCGTCGGCAAAGGCATCACTGGCTAGCAGCGACGGCCGGAAGCGTGCTAAGTCCTTCTTCGCCGACAAACCAGACTCTGCTTTAGGGTTTAGGGTTCCTTTCTAAGGGCACTAAATGCAGACTGCTGAGCGTGATCCTACTATGTTTACAGGGGATCCAGGAGAAGGACGTTGGTGTAGGCGGCGGGGCTTTGCGCGCAATCTCATAAACATGACCTGGCTCCATCATCTGCGCTCTACGTGGGGGTTTACGATGGTTTACGCAAATAGGGGACCCCTACAATAACCCCCCCCCCCCCTCTAAAAAATAATAATAAAATAGTCAGATTCCCTTCCAATTAGGACCCCACTAAGGTACCCTAATTTCGGAAGCCACCACCTACCTTGCTTGTAGGGCTTAGGGTATAATCCCTCACCCACATGATCTACTCATCTGAGCATCTGCCATTACCATTCAATCAAGGGCATAAAGTTAAGGCAGTAGGTCTAGGGTTTAGGGTCTGGGGATTGGAAACCCTCGCCACTCTCTGTCCTCCAAACGGACTGCTCCACCGCGGGCCTTTGGAAGAAGCAGTACTGCACCCCGAAACCTAACCCACCCCACCCCCTCCCACAAAAAAAAAAAAAAAAACGTGCAGGTGAACCCTACTCTCCTAATTGGGGTTTATAGGGGCTTTTCGGGTTTAGAGTTAAATCCAGTCCAGGTAAAGCCTTGAACCCTTAACCCTGAACCCGAAAGTACTCTTTGAAGGCTATTCCCGCACCCTATTAACCCTAAACCCTAAACCCTAAACCCTAAACCCTAGACCCTAGACCCTAGACCCTAAACCCTTCCCTCAACCCTTTGAGGCCCTATCTCCTCCGGCAGCGGGTCATGGAGTTTCGTATGGGGCTTAGGGTTTAGGGTTTAGGGTTACTAGCTCTTAGTTTGTGTTTTTGCCACCCGCCTAGCTGACCACTCTCGGACGCACTGCAGAGTACTGGCTCCCTCTTAACACCTCCCTTTTTTCCTGCTCTAAACCTTCCCAAAACCCTCCTTCAACCTCTTACTCCCTCAAAAACACACCTACTAAATACCTACCTTTTCTGAGGCCCTCGTAGATCCAGGCACGCTGAACTAAACCTTCAAACTGCTTTTTGACGACCCTTGTAACCCACCTTAAACCCTTCCAAACAACCCCCCACCCACCCCTCGCTGCCCCCTAAACCCCAAACCCCAAACCCTCATCTAAACCCCAATGCCCTAAACCCCACACCCTCAATCCCCAATTCACTACTTGGAGCTTCATGGTACTTAGTGAGCCAATTACAACTGTACTTATAACCCAAATACAACCCTATTGGGGTACTCAAGGGGCTTGTAAGTGGGTGCAAAACTGGGTTCCCAAGTATCCTGAAGTATATAGGGCGAGAGTACCCCCAAAACCCAAAACCCAAAACCCAAAACCTTAAACCCTCAACCCTAAACCCTAAACCCTAAACCTAAACCCTAAACCCTAAACCCGAGTAGGGAGGCTGAGCCCAGCGGCCAGCGTCTGCAGCGGGGGGGAGCCCAGGCTGTGCTGGCGCTGGGGTGCAGGGCCGGTCCGCGGGTCGGCCACCTCGGACTTTTTGGGGGGTTTAGGGTTTAGGGTTTAGGGTTTAGGGTTTGGGGTTTAGTGTTTAGGGTTTAGGGTTTAGGGTTTAGGGGAGTAGGGATTTTGGGGAATTAGGGTTTAGGGGATTAGGGTTTATAGGGTTTGGGGTGACGTTTTTGTTTGCTGGAGAGTCTGCGCATTGCCCGCTAAGCCCGAATCTCGACACTTGATACTCTTGTCCCAACACCCTCGGAATTTAAGCACCAACCCTACCCTACACCCCGAACCGCAAACTCGAATCCCACAAGCCCTAAACCCTAAACCCTATAAGCCCTAAACCCTAAGCCCTATATCCTCTGTGCGGTCATGCGAACCCTCATAAGCCGAAGAGCTTGTCTTCTAGGGCTCTGGGCATCGAGATGTCTTAGGTAACCCAGGAGCAGACATGGGGACCCTATTGATTGTAGGGCCAGAGGGCTCCTTTAACGGAACCTGCAAGGCTTAAATTCAGGGTTTGGGGTTGCGGGTTTAGGGTTTAAACCGTTACTCAACCCTAAACCCCAAAACAAATCAACATGTGCCCCTTTTGATTGTTGGAGTACTACTGTTTGCTTCAGAACACCCCCCCATCTTCCTATTCTTCCTTGTTCAGGCAGATACAGGGATCATTATTCCTTATTCTTTTGGGGTTCCTAAGCAAACGATAGAGTATGGAACCGGTAGCCCTAAGCCCAAAGGTCAAGCTGGGCCTGCTATGAGTTGAGGGTGGTTCAGGGTTCAACTTAAGAACCCAAATCCTACTTGTCTTGCAAGTTGCCTAAAAATCCGATAAAAAGGGCCTGTATGACAAGAACCTATGCTGGGGTTCTTAAGATAGGGAAACTCTACCCGAGTGGCAAGGTGGGCGTTGATGTCCATGCGGTAGAGACCTCAGGCGCCCGGCTGGTACATCAGGAGTTTCGAGCAGAAGTTAAGAAGGGGGGAGGGGGGGGTGCTCATCAGAGGGTTGAGGGGTGTAGCCTACGGTTTAGGGGTTTAGGGTGTTGCGGGCTTAGGGTTTCGGACGGATTTAAGCTTTAGGTCCGGGTTTACAGGGTCTAAATCAAGGTGTTGGGCTCTGAGCCCAGCCTCCAACCCTGAAGCCTTTAACCATAAATCCTAAACTCTGAGGGCCATGATCCCTTGACGTGCCCCCTTCATTGGGCAACCCGAATGTGCCCGTTATAAACTCTGCAAAACCCAAGGGCCCATACTTCAAAACCCTTTAAAGGAGGTAAGGGACCAAATTAAGGGACCATGGAACTTCCCTTACATAAACCCTGTAACCTAGACCGTACCGGCTTCATTTTGGATGTCAGGCTGTGGTACATGGATCCTTCACCCTCCCATCTTTCAAAAACGTGTCCAAAAACCTCTTTTCAAAAATTGTGTAGGCGTCTAGGCTCAGGGTAACGCTTACGCACCCTCAGACCTAAACTCTAAACCCTATAAGCCTTAAACCTTAAACCCTAAACCCTCAACCCGCTGTTCTGCATACTGGGCCCTAGAATCACGGGCGCCGTGAATCTCTGAGCTCTAAAAATCACGAGCGCCGCGAATCTTTGGAGCCCGCAATGAACTCAGCCCCCGCGGCCGTCAGCGGGCGCATGCACGCGTCGATGAACCAGCGCACCCTCTCATTTGGGAACGTCGCCTCCATGACCCAAAACTCCTCGCCGTGCGCGGGCATGAGCATGAAGCCGCAGACCTGGTACCAAGATGGGCTAGGAAACCCTGCCCTACATAATCCCTTATAAGGCCCTTTACAGGACCCTAAACCCTAAACCCTAAACCCTAAACCCTAATAGCCCATCCTGGTAGAGCTTCGCGGCGATCTCCATATCATAGTGGTCAGTTAGCAGGTACAGCACGTCGTGCCCCTGGCGCCTTGCCTCAGCAGTGGCCGTCTCGACGCGCTGCCTCCCCACACCTCTCCCCTGAAAGGACTCTTGCACATAGAGCCTCCGAAGCTCGGCGATGCGAAGATCTTGGCAGGTTGTGAGAGAGCGTCCGAATGCAAGCCCACCAGGCCTACGACCTGGCCCCCCCATGCTTTGCAACCCACCACATGGCTCCTTTGTCAGTCCCAAAGGATCCATGTACCTATATGGTATATACTTGGGCCTTAAAGGGGTTCCTATATAGTAGCTTTAGGGCCCAAGAAGATACTATATAGGTACATGGCTCCTTTGGGAGTCTCCTCATGCCAGTTCTCTTACAGTCCCTACCCCACCCCGGTGATGGCGCTCAGGAAAAAACCCGGGACAATCGAGCTTTGGTCGGCTTCAAGCAACTCTATCGACACGGCTGGGTTTTTTGTGCGCCTTCTCGGTGGCGAATCTTCCGCAGACACCTTGCTTGGTGTGGACCAGCCACTGCCGGACGCACCCATGAGGACGAGCCCCTAAACCCTATAAACCCTAAACCCTAAACCCGAAACCCTATTTGGGACCGCCTTGCCGTTGCCGGCTCTGCCGGCAAGATGTAACAAGCGAGCAGGACAGCATGCGTTCTGAAGTGTCCACCGCACCAATGAAGCGGTCCGCCGCATGGCCGCAGCAATGCTGTTCGGCTCTTATAATTGGAGGTTCAGGGTACTTCGTAGCCAATTGTAAGAGTAGTTATGAGCCACTGATAAGCCCCTGAAGCAGCCTAGTAGGGTTATAATTGGGAGTTTTAAAGTACAGTTATGGTTGGGTTCCTGAATACCATGAACCTCCAATGATGTTCGGCTCGTAGAACTGTCGGTCGTGGCATAATTCGAGGTTGCCCAGTAACCGAGGATCAAGAAGGGCGCCCTCTTTTGCTGTAAACGGGGTTTGTAAGGAAACCTAACCGAGTAAGGGTACTGGGCATCCAAGTTAAATGGCTGCAAGTCTCGTGCCCACTTGGCTGCATACTTTAGCAACACGTTCCTGCGCTCCTGCGTGACATTGGCCTTGGGTCTTGCAACAGTGGCACCCCATGAGCTGTGGAAACCAAGAGGCCTGAACAACAAAACCACCTACATCAACCCTAAACCCTAAACTCTAAACCCTAAACCCCTAAACCCCTAACCCTATAAACCCTAGACCCACAAACCAAAGCTGGGCCCCAGGCGCAGAAAATGCGCCGCCGACGCAGCGGCCAAGGGCAGATGGTGGAGTGGCCCTGGCACAGGGGTCTTGAGCCTCGGGTTCAGGGTTTGTAGGGTTTAGGGTTTAGGGTTTAGGGTTTAGGGTTTAGGATTTAGGGTGTAGGATTGTAGGGTTTTAGGCTTTAGGGCCTCAGGGTTTCAGGGGACGCCTATAGGGGGTTTAGCGTTGAAGGGGTTTCATGATTAGGCCTTAGCGGTACCCCAAAAACTTGCGACCCTTCCTAAATAGGGCTAGTACAGAAAGGATTCGCGTTTCTCCCGCAAACCTGAGCAGCCGAAAGCCCTCCAAACAGATCCTCTTCTGGGACTAGATGCTTCGATGGCTAAAGGCGCCTGATTCCCAAAATGCTAACCTGCATAAGCTTCGGCGTTGTACGCAAGAAATGCCGAAACACCCAGAAACCCCTACAACCCAACGAATATCCCTTCTTGATTGTATTTAGAAGGTCTCGAACTAAGCAGGACTAAACCCTAAACCCTACAAACCGTTTATGAAACCCTGAAAACCCCTAAAACCCTTTAGACCCTTAAAACCCTGCAAACCCTAAACCTGGGGGCTTACAAGTAGGGCTTGGGATGGTCATGGCTGGTCCCCTCGCGCTCGCAGTCCTTAATAGGGAATCAAATGGGCAGGGGGTACTAGAATCCCTCTGAAGGGCTCTTAGAAAAAAAGGTTTAGGGTTTAGGGTTTAGGGTTTAGGGTTTAGGGTTTAGGGTTTAGGGTTTAGGGTTTAGGGTTTAGGGTGAGAACAGAGCAAGACGTAGGGCAACAGGGGGCCTCGCTTCAGCACGACCGGTCTCACGCCAAGATCCGAGTCGAAGAAGGCGCGGTGGTCCAGGGGATGGAAGAGAGATGACCTCTGCAAGGCTTGGGAACCCTGGAAGTTAGGGTCGGAGGGTTTAGGGTTTAGGGTTTAGGGTTTAGGGTTTAGGGTTTAGGGTTTAGGGTTTAGGGTTTAGGGTGAACCCTAAAACGCAAAACTCAGAACCCTAAACCCTTGGCATAGCCCCAAAGACCTTATCTTAAGACGGCCTTTGGGCCCCAAAACCCTGAAAACAGGAGTCCTTAGAGCCTTCGGAAATGGGTTGAGGATGACAGGTACCTCGATCCTTGGTATGGGATGCGTAAACTATGACACAGGAAGCGAAGGAACCGAACCGCGAACCGTGGAACCGGAACCGTCAGAACCGGAACCTGCGAACCGAATAGTAAAACCGGAACCGTCGAACCGAACCGAAATAGAAACCGAACCGTAAAAGGTTCCTATTCCCCAATCAGGGTTGGGCTGAAGGGATTTGAGTCCAGGACCAAACATTCCTAGGCCCTGAAGGGTATGCATTTCGAGAGTGGCCTCATGAAGAAGGGGAAGGTTCCCTTCCTTGTTTTGCGTCCCATTTTCTCGA
Source organism: Symbiodinium natans (assembly GCA_905221605.1). NCBI lineage: Eukaryota > Dinophyceae > Suessiales > Symbiodiniaceae > Symbiodinium > Symbiodinium natans. The sequence goes on along the minus strand of CAJNDS010002079.1, from coordinate 1,403,062 downwards.
GCCGCCCCACCCCCGACCCTTTTTGGGGTCACTTAAGGACGTAAAGCCGTAACGGCACGCCTCTCTCTATTTCACAGGTCGCACCTCCCATGTCTTATTTCGTTTAGGGTTTAGGGTTTAGGCTTCAGGGTTCAGGGTTCAGGGTTTAGGGTTTAAGGTTTAGGGTTCAGGGTTCAGTTCAGGGTTTAGCGTTTAGCGTTTAGCGTTTAGGGTTTAGGGTTTAGGGTTTAGGGTTTAGGGTTTAGGGTTTAGGGTTTAGGGTTTGGGGTTTGGGGTTCAGGGTTTAGGGTGTAGGGGCTTTATTAGCGGGCTCACCTCCGAACTATACGTACCTTTTACGGCGTTTTCAGGTCCCAAATGACCCAAAAAAGGTACGTATTTGGTCCGGTCCGGGAACGGCCCGACCTCCGAAATACGTGCCCTTTACGGCGTTTTCAGGCCCAAAAAGACCCAAAAAAGGTACGTATTTGGGAGGTCGGCGGGCGGGGGGGGGGGTCCGGTCCGGGAACGGCCCGACCTCGAAATACGTGCCCTTTACGGCGTTTTCAGGCCCAAAAAGAGCCCAAAAAGGTACGTGGGGAAGTCAAACCGACCTCGGTACGTGCCCCTTATTCGGGCCTAAAGACCGCAAAAAGGACGTATTTGGGAGGTCGGCGGGGGGGTCCGGTCCGGGAACGGCCCGACCTAAGAAATACGTGCCCTTTACGGCGTTTTCAGGCCCAAAAAGACCCAAAAAAGGTACGTATTTGGGAGGTTGGCGGGGGGGGGGGGGTCCTGTCCGGGAACGGCCGACCTCCGAAATACGTGCCCTTTACGGCGTTTTCAAGCCCAAAAAGACCCAAAAAAGGTACGTATTTGGGAGGGGGGGGGGGTCCGGTCCGGGAACGGCCCTTTTCAGGTCCAAAAAGACCCAAAAATCCGGGAACGGCCCGACCTCCGAAATACGTGCCCTTTACGGCGTTTTCAGGCCAAAAAGACCCAAAAAAGGTACGTATTTGGGAGGTCGGCGGGCGTCAGGCGTTCAAGACCGCCCGAGCGTGTCCAAGTGTTTTTCGCGAAGTGCTTTATGCTACTCTTCTCTTCTCTCCTGAGGGGACTTTGGGCTTGGGGTTTTAGGGTGGCTCAGGGTGTGAGGTTTTTTTGTGGAACCGTGCGAACCGCGAACCGAACCGTCCGGAACCGTCGCTCAAACCGGAACCGCCGAACCGAACCGCAGAAACAGAAACCGTAACCGAACCGAACCGAACCGTTTGTTTGCTGATGACAGGGCTTGAAGGGTTGAGAGTTCAAGGAAGGAGGAGGGTGGCCCGCAGAACCCCGGTACTTAGGGACGGCTGTTAATCTTAGGGTCTAGGGTTTAGTCTTCCTATGCGTTGACAATCTACAACTATTTTAACGGGCTGCAACTCTTGTTCTTTTTTTGAGGGATGGTTGAAGGTTCAGGGTGTTCGGGGTATTTTTTTGCTTTACAAGGCCCGTGAGGCCATACATACTGCAACAAGATCGAAAATCGAAACCCTACTTGGCGGTTCATGGTACTCATGAACACAAATTTCCACAACAGTACTCACAACCCAACTATAACCCTGTGAGGGTACTGCATGGGCTTTTGAAGTGGCTTATAGCTACATGTAGAATCGGGCCAAACCCTCAACCCCAAACCCAAGTCCGAAACCCTGAACCCTGAACCATAAAAGTTGCCGCCACCCTAACCCCTGAGCCCTAAACCCTACAATTGGGCTGGTCTTGCATGCTTAGGGTACAGGGGGTTGGGGTTTAGGGTTTAGGATATTTCAAGAATATATATATATATAAGTATATATAGTTATACGTCCTTCAACCCTTGTCAGTATAGTAAAGGGGCGCTTCCTCTCATTTTCCTGGACCCGAAACCCTAGGTAGACCAGGTAGACCCCAAACCTTCAGCCCTAACCCCCTAAAATCTGAACCTCTGAATCCCCAATACCTCTGCACCGTAAACCCCAAACCCTAAATCTTTGAGCCCCAGAAACCTCCGAACCTAAACCCTAAACCCTAAACCCTAAACCCTAAACCCTAAACCCTACACCCTAAACCCCAAACCCTAAACCCTAAACCAAACATCGGAGATTTGTCTCACCTTCTGCGACTCCTGCACCACGGCCGTCGGCTCTTCACCAAGCGGAGCGTGGAATTCTGGGCCGCAGCCTCTCCAGGCCCACGATATCTCGAGTGCCCTACCCAAAGGCTCCGATGTAGCACCTTTTTGGGGTAGTATATTAGAATCCCCTATAACTAACCCAAAAAGCATTTACATTGGAGCCTAAACCCAAATCCTAAACCCCTAACAGCCCCAGACTCCAAATACAGGAAGACTGAGGCTGCAAGAACTCGTATGATGAAAAGGGGTTTTGGGGGGGCCCAGAAGGCCTTAATTTCATGAGGCTATTTTGAGCCGAAAGGAAACTCCCTATCTAGCTTAAGGTGTGCCCCAAGAATTAAGGAGAATACTGAGAACACGTTCATGCATACATTTGGGTTCCTATTTTAACTTAAGCTATGAATTCCCTGAACTACGTGGTATTGAAACTCCCTGGATACTTCATTTGGCCAACCAGCATCTTTGTGTAGCGACAAAGCCCTAAGTAACTAAGGCCACAAAAAAGTTCTACTGGAACCCCAAACAAAAAGGGGCACACCCACTTTGTTTGATGAAGAACCAAACCCTAAACCCTAAGCCATAAACCCATGAAGGGTCTGGGCCACAAACCCCACTTCAAAGTTCCTTTTCAATGGCCCTACGCCCGCCACAAAACCCTAAACCCTAAACCCTAAACCCTAAACCCTAAACCCTAAACCCTAAACCCTAAACCCTAAACCCTAAACCCTAAACCCTAAACCCTAAACCCTAACCCTAAACCCTAAACCCTAAACCCTAAACCGTAAACCCTAAACCCTAAACCCTAACCCTAAACCCTAAACCCTAAACCCTAAACCCTAAACCCTAAACCCTAAACCCTAAACCCGAATTCTAAAACCCTAAGCCCTAAACCCCAAAAGAGCCTGCGTCGCCCGCAGCTTGGCCTGATGTGCCTGGCACCAGGATTGGGGGTTTGCAGGCTTTAGTCAGGGGGTTTAGGGATTAGGGTTTAGGGTTTAGGGTTGAGGGTTTAGGGTTTAGGGGTTTAGGCTTTAGGCTTTAGGGTTTAGGGTTGAGGGTTTAGGGCTTTAGGGCTTTAGGGCTTTAGGGCTTCAGGGCTTCAGGGCTGAGGGCTCCTAGTCCTATACCTGAAAAAGTAGTTCAGGTATGGGTCCTCACCCTAAACCCTAAACCCTAAACCCTAAGACCCTAAGACCCTAAGACCCTAAGACCCTAAGACCCTAAGACCCCAAGACCCTAAGACCCTAAGACCCTAAACCCTAAACCCTAAACCCTAAACGATACCACGTTTGGCCAACGGCAAAAAGGCAACCCTGTTTTAAACAAACAGGTGTACAAGCGAGCCCTAGACTCTCAATCCGTAAACTCTAAACCCTAAAGTTCCTAGGTAAGGGTTTTGGGAGTTTAGGGTTTAGGGATTGCGGGGTTTCAGGGTGCTTAGGGGTTCCAGCGGCTAAGCTAAGAATATCCTTAAACACTCAAGCACAAACCCTAAACCCTAAACCCTAAACACTGATTCAGGTACTAAGTTCATAGTGAGGCACCTACCAGAGCATGGAAGCCCTAAAGCCTAAACCCTAAACCCTACGCCCTAAACCCTAAACCCTGAACCCAAAACCCTAAACCCGAAACCCTGAACCCTAAACCCAGGGTGGTGAAAGTGCGAGGCCTCTTCCGCATGGTCGATGCTCCGGGCGTCTTTCCTGGGCATAAGCTTCCAATCCTGAACCGTAAGCCCCAAACCCTGAACCCGAAACCCTACATCTTAAACCCCAAACCGTAAACCCCATGAACCCCAAAACTTAAACCCTGAACCCTAAGCCCAAGGGTTTAGGGTTTCGGGTTCGAAACCCTGACAACCGACCAAATAATTCAAGTCTCGAGCGCGACTTCTTTGGCAGCACGTTGGCCACGCGCGCTCGGATCCCACCCTGTGTGAAGCTGCCTCGGGGGCATATCCCTCATATTTCGATCGAGATGGAGCCTTACCCATCAGAAGAGTTTCGCACTGTTTGTCCTGCCTCGGTCAGCATGTATGTGAAGGGTGCGTTGGACAAACCGAGTTAAAACATTCAACCCTACGAAACCCCCTGAACCGAAGCCCTAAAGCTAGCTATAGCTGGGACGTTTTTTTACCTACAGTTTAGTAAAGTACGCTTAGACTTTAAACCCGGTCGCATCCTAACGCTAAAGCCCTACAACCATGCTAATAGTTCCCCCCCGCTCCCCCCCCGCCCCGTCTAAACTCTTTTCAGCGGAAGCCCAGTAGGGGGCCACCGGGATTGATGGTCTTCAGGCTTTTTGGGTTAGGGTCTCTAGTGTTAGGCTTTGGGGTCTCTTGGATTTCGGGTGTTCAGGGGCTGAGGGTCTCGAGGGTTTACAACGTTGCAAACTCAGATTAACTCAGATTATACTGCAAATATGGCTTGTATACATATATATATATATATAAGTCTATATTGAGAGGTTACACACCTTCGTTTATCTCAAGGGTTGGAAGCAATCCTTATTCCAGTTTCTGCCCGGCAGCTTGCCAGGTTGTTCTTGCGGGCACGAGGCTTCTCCGCAGGCCTGGAACTAGTTCATGGTTGGGATAATATTAAAAATTTCAATTTATATTCCTTACTGGGTTTAAGTACCATTAAAAAGGTAAAATGGCAGCCAACTATGACACAGGGAACTCTGCCCAGGGTCGTCAGGCTTCAGGGTTTAGGCATTAGGGTTTGGGGTTTAAGGCCTAAACCCTGGACACACTGAGTACTATGAAGCCCCAAAACCCTGAACCCTAAATCACTGAATCCTGAACGGGGTGTAGGGCCCAGAGCTTGGGGTTATCGGGTTTAGGGATTATAGAATTTAGGGCATGGGGTGAGAGTCTGCGGTCTCCTTCCTTGGGGTCAGATGTCTCGGACAGTCTTGGCGCACTTGGGCATGTGCTACAGCAGCAACCCAAATCCGAAGCCCTAGACTAAACCTTAACCCTACACCCTAAACCCCTAAACCTAAACCCTAAACCCTAAAACCCCAAAACCCGAAAACCCTAAGACCCTAAGACCCTCAGGCCCTAAGACCCTAAGACCCTATCTGAAGCCCTAAAACCCGACTTGGCGGCCTGTTCTGAAACAAATCTGGCGGCTTAGGATCCTCTTCTCTCCAAATCTTGCTTCTGCAAGAACCAACGGTTTAGGGTTTAGGGTTTAGGGTTTAGGGTTTAGGGTTTAGGGTTTAGGGTTTAGGGTTTAGGGTTTAGGGTTTAGGGTTTAGGGTTTAGGGAAAAAGAGGTGAAAACCTCATCGTTCCTACTAAATAAGGAAGCCCAAACGTTTTCAGTTCACCTGCTGGCTGAGTAAGAAACCCTCCTGGGGATGGTCGAATAGGGTTTGGGGTTTGGGGTTTAGGGTTTAGGGTTTAGGGTTTAGGGTTTAGGGTTTAGGGATTATCATAGGGGGGTAGGATAATCCCTATTCAGGACTGTTGGTATAAGGGGGGATCATCCCAACCCGAGACCCTAAAGCCCTGAAACCCTGAAACCCTGAAGCCCCAAAACCCGGAAACCCTGAAGTCCGACTTGCTAAAACCCTAAACCCTAAACCCTAAACCCTAAACCCTAAAACTTTCGAAGCCGAAAGCCATATCAAGCCCCATAGCCTTCTAAGCCAATCCTTATGTCCCTCGGCTAGAACCCTAAACCCTAAACCCTAAACCCTAAACCCTAAACCAAAGGTCCCAGGAGGCCTCCTCGGCTCTTTGGCCGAAGGCTTCGCCGGCGCTGGCCGCGGCGGCGCCATTTTTGCGATGCCCGGTGGTGAGATAATTTAGGGTTGAGGGTTTAGGGTTTGGGGGCTTTGGGGCTTTAGAGGCTTTCGGAGTTCAGGGTTTAGGGCTTAAGGGCTTTCGGGATTCAGGGTTTAGGGCTTTCAGGGATTAGGGTTTAGCGTTCAGGGTTGAGGCCTGCAAGAGTTCAGGGGTTTGGAGGTTCAGGGTTTAGGGCATATTATAAGACCTAGAATCCCAAAAAGGAAGACATCTTCACTGGTGGCTAGTATGTAGTCAGGGGATGCAAAAAGCAGGACTTTCAGACTTGCTTAAGGGTTCAGGCCGTACCGCGTCTGCCTGAAGTGAAGGATGGCCTCCAACCAACTCCAAAAGTCCCAACAGCCTCGCCTGCGTGAGGGTTGGAGTTTAGGGTTTAGGGTTTAGGGTTTAGGGTTTAGGGTTGAGGGTTTAGGCTGTAAGGTGTAGGGTTTATGGTTTTGAGTTTCGGGTCCAGGGTTGAAGTTAAAGAGTCTGCCTAGGCGGGGTCCCTGAGCAAAAGCTCCGAATCTTTTTATGGGCAAGGAAGGGGGGTGGGGGGTTCAAGCGCGGCAGTTTTTAAGGGTTCAAATACACTTGGCCCCTAAAGTCCTTTAAGGCGCCATTCCCTATTTGGGAACATAGACCCGAGTCATCCCACAGATTTCCTAAGGCAACGGTGATGATTGGATGATAATCCCTATAAACCGTGAACCCTACTCTCACACCAAGGCCCGTAGCCCTAAACCCTAAACCCTAAACCCTAATCCCTAAACCCTAAACCCTACCAGTCCGGGGCGGCAGCTTCACGTTCACCCATCGGTCGCTAACCACGGAGATGACCTCGAAACCCAAGCTGGGCTGTCCGGAAACAAAGGAGGTTTAAGGATTGGGGTTTAGGGTTTAGGGTTTGCGGTTTACGGTCGGGGGTTTAGGGTTTTAAGGTTTGGGGTTTATGGTTCGGGGTTTCGGGTCTGGTTTTTGGGGTTTAGGGTTTGGGGTTCATATCAGCAACGCAGCAAGGACCATGGTTGCCTCTCAGCAGACGTATCCCTGAAGCAAGAGATTCAGGGTATTCCTGGGCATCCGACAGAGCTGTGAAAAATACTATATTCCGAAAGGATAGACCCGAAACCCAAAACCCCCCTAAACCCTAAACCCTAAACCCCAAACCCTAAACCCTAGAAACTCCCAGAGCTCTAGGATTTTTCGTGTTCGGCTTGCTTCCTGCAGGGTCTTTCGGCCGAGAGGCTCTCTAGCATACATACCCTCAACAAACCTGGACACCTAAACCCTAAACCCCAAACCCCAAACCCTAGTTAAACCCTAAACCCTAAACCCTAAGCTCTAAACCCCAAACCCCAAACCCCAAAAGGCCCAAGCCCTTCATCAAACCTTCCGAGACCCTTCCTTCCTTCCTTCCTTCCTTCCTTCCGTGGCATGAGGGCCGCTGTGCGCACAACCGAAGTATCACAACCTCCTCCCCCCGGGCCCCCCAAACCCTACACCCGAAACCCGAAACCCCAAACCCCAAACCCTAAACCCCAAACCCCAAACCCCAAAGGTTAAACTCTAAACCCCAAAGGTTAAACCCTAAACCCCAAAGGTTAAACCCTAAACTCCATGACCCCAAAACCTAAACCCCAAACCCCAAACCCTAAACCCTAAATCCTAAACCCCAAACCCTAAACCCTAAACCCTAATCCCAACGTAGCTTGGGGTCGAGGCGTACTGTGGCGGCCGCGGCTCCGTCAGCGGAATGGCGAAGGACAACTGGCCTTAGGGTAGTTACATGGTCAGGGTTTAGGGTTTAGGGTTTAGGGTTTAGGGTTCTGGGTTTAGGGTTTAGGGTCTTGGGTTTTGGGTTTTGGGTTCGGGGCTTCGGGTCTGTCGAGGGTTCGCCTAAACCCTCTTAGGGTGTCGGGTTTTGGATAAGGGGGTTAGGGTTTAGGGCGGTTTAGGGTTTAGGGCTACTTGGAAGCTTTTTCGACTTAGTAAGTAGGGCTAGTAAGTTGGGTTCTGGGGACTATTAGAGGGTTTGTAGGGGGATACTAAGTAGACTTACTCAGTCAAAAGAGCTTGCAAGCAAACCCTAAAGAGCTTGCAGGCTTGCTGAGGATTCAAGCCTTA
>CAJNDS010002079.1:1370000-1390000 GCA_905221605.1 Symbiodinium natans | reverse complement strand
GGTTTAGGGTTTAGGGCAATTCTCATAGCAAAAAGCAGCCACAAGCTTCCAAGAGCTTACGATGCCAGCAGCGCCTCGAGACCCCCAAAACCCCAGAAGCAACGAAGCTCTGAGCGTCCCCAAACCCTAAAACTCTAAAGCCCTGAAACTCTAGCTGCCCGAAGCCCGAAGCCCGAAGCCCGAAGCCCGAAGCCCGAAGCCCTAAGCCCTAAGCCCTAAGCCCTAGGCCCTAAAGCCTAAACCCTAAACCCTAAACCCTAAACCCTAAACCCCAAGCGCGCCTGCGACTCGGGATTCTCGACCCACACCCAAAAGGGCTCAGAAGGCCTGCCACACTTGGAGGTTCAGAGTACTTAAAACTCAACCATAAGTGTAGTGTTCAGGGTTTAGGGTTTAGGGGTTAACCCAATTAGAACCACGGCGGGTTTAGGGCTTCTACGGTTTCGGTTTATACCAGCAAAGCCATGTGTTGAGTCTAAACCCTGAACACCCCAACAAAAAACTCAAGAAACCCTCCTTGGAATCTCTTTCGACTTAGCAAGTCTGCTGAGTATCTCGAGAAACCCCATGATCCCAAAACCCACCTCGCTAACCCTACTGACAAAGTCAAATTTAGAGCCCCAAAGAAACCCTGTTGCAGCCCTAAACCCTAAACCCTAAACCCTAAACCCTAAACCCTGAACCCTAAACCCTAAACCCTACACCCCAAACCCTCAGAACCCCAAAACCACGGGCGGCCGCGCCCGGACCAACGATCGCTCCAGTCGAAGTTGGGCTTGATGGTCAGCGTGATCCTGCAGCTGAGGTTTAGGGTTTAGGGTTTAGGGTTTAGGGTTTAGGGTTTAGGGCTTAGGGTTCGGCATTGGGGTTTAGGGTTCAGGGGTTGCCTATGCAGTTTCTCGTGCTCCTTAATACAGCTTACAGGGTTCATGGGGTCCATAGGTTTTTGTTGGCTTCATAGGGTTTATGGGGCTTTTGGGGATTATAGGGTTCATTGGGTTTACAGTTAAGTTTTGTTTGTTATGATAGTATGAAAAGAGAAAAAGTTACTAGTACATTTTGACTAAAAATATAGAAAATTATGCATTTGGGGATAATTTATGCGATAAAAAAAGTAACTTTGCATTTATGGATAATAGCCGTATAATTTATGATTCCTATGAGAAGCGCGCCTCATGATGGTGGACGTGATTGGCTGGATCTTGGCGCCCAGCTCCAAATTCGGCACACGCCTGGTTTAGAGGTTTCATGGGGTCAGCCCTAAACCCTAAACCCTAAACCCTAAACAGGCTTGCTTCTTGAGATGCAAGCCTGCACCCTGGGGTCGGGGGGTTTAGGGCTTACGAAGCCCTAACTCTTGGGCTAGTTACACGGTCCTTTAAGGGGGCTAAGGGTTTAGGGTTTAGGGATTAGGGATTCTCTTAGGGTAGTTGACATGCGAAAAGGTGTTGCAGGAGCTGATCCCTAAATATATATATATATATAATGTATAAAACCGTTCCACGCTTTCGGTCAACCGGCCACCGATGGGCCACCAGCCCTATGCAGATTTCGAGCAGTCGGGCCTGGGGTTTAAGGTTGGGAGTCGAAGTCTTTAAACCCTAAGGGTTTAGGGTTTAGGGTTTAAGTTTTAGATGGTTTTAGGGTTTAACGTTTAGGGTTTCCCTGAAACCCTAAAACCTTCACCAACTCCCGAAACCCAAAATCACAAAGCCTAAACGCTGCAACCCTGAAACCCGAACACCTTCACCAAATCCCGAAACTTTAAGAACCCTCAACTTTAAACCCCGCTAGGGGCCGCGCTTCATGTACTTGTCGATGGCCTTGCCCCAATCCTTGCTGTCCGCCATGTTGGTCAGCTCCGATACCTGCATACTTGGAGGGTACTTAGTAACCCAATTGTAAGGGTTTAGGTTTTAGGGGTTCAGGGTATTTAGTAGCCCAATTATCAATGCGATTATAACCCACTTCTAAGCCCCCTTAAGCGCCCTAACAGGGTTCTGATTGGGCTACGAGTACAGCTTGATTGGGTTGCTGAGTATCAAGAACCTTCAAGAAGTGGCTGTGGGGCCTGTAGGGATGTGGGGATTCGGGACTTGCGTCCTTAATCTACGTTCTTGCTTTCTTCGATTCTCCTAGGCACAAGAGTAAGCTAGGAATAAAAAGAGTGCCCTTTTTGGTTTTAAAGGGGTTTATATAGGGGAATCTAAACTCTGAAAACAAAGGAATAAGGGCCTACTTCGGGTCCCAGATTCTTTATGACTACGATCGCCCTTAAGCTCAAAATGGCCAAACAAAACATACAAAAAGGCCTGTGGTCCCGAAAACCTCGGAATAAGAGTCCTTGGAGTCGGAGGGTCACCCTAAACCCCAAACCCTAAACTCTAAACCCTAAACCCCAAACCCTAAACTCTAAACCCTAAAAGAAGCGGGCCCAAACCCTGAACCCTAAAACCCTAAAAAGCATGGGGAACAACTCTCTTTATGACGAGTGGTATCGTCAAAACGACGCTCGCCAAGCGACCACTCCGTAAAAACCTTACGTCCTCATTCCTCACTAATTAGGGTTTAGAGTTTAGGGTTTCGGGCTCGTTGCTTTGGGTTGTTTGGGACTTGGGGTTCCGGGTCAAGGGATACCAGTATTCGTGGTCCTTCTCGCGGCGTCTCCTCGCGCTTGCTTGCTTGCGCTCGCACGCGAATGCGCGCGAAACCTGAACGAAACCTTTGAGTCCTAAACCCTAAACCCTAAACCCTAAGCCCTAAACCCGAAACCCTGAACCCTAAACCCTAAACCCCAAACCCTAAACCCTAAACCCTATTCCCAGGCCTGAAATCACCTGAAACACCCTCAGGACCGGGCCGACATGTTGATGATCGTCCAGTAGTCGAAGTTTGCATCCTGTTGAGCTTTTTCGGCTCAAGGGTTCCCCTAAACCCTAAACCCTAAACCCTAATTCCTAAACCCTAAACCCTAAAAGCCCTAAAAGCCCCCCAACCCTCTAAAGCCCTCAAGCTTGGGTTGCCCTATCATCTTGGCGCAGGCCTGAGTCAATTCAGTTTAGGGTCTTCCCTAGCACCCTCCCCACCCACCCACCCACCCCCCCCCCCAACAGCCCCAGGAACAGCAATACTCCTGGAGGTTTTGTTCAGGGTTTAGGGTTTAGGGTTTAGGGTTTAGGGTTTAGGGTTTAGGGTTTAGGGTTTAGGATCTGGGGTCTATAGGGCTTAAGAGTTCAGTTTAAGGTTGGGCAAACGTGCGCGTCGGACACTTCCCTCCTCTACTCTGAAGCCCCAAGCCCTCCTACATCCAAGACCCTGAAATCGAAATCCGACCTCGTGAACTGCACAGGGTTTAGGCTTTAGGGTTTAGGGTTTAGGCTTTAGGGTTTAGGGTGTAGGGTGTAGGGTGTAGGGTTTAACCCTACAGTAAACTCCCGAAAGTTGGAACATGGTTTATAAGGATGATTGTAGATCTGGGAACCCTAAACCCTAAACCCTAAACCCTAAACCCTAAACCCTAAACCCTAAACGCTAAACTTTCTGGGGTTTGCAGTAAACACTGAGCTTTTTGTCACTGCGTGAGCAGAATCCATGGCATGCCTCCGCCTTGAGCATCCCTTTCTTGCCCGAGCCTGAACCCTAAACCCTAAACCCTAAACCCTAAACCCTAAACCCTAAACCCTAAACCCTAAACCCTAAACCCTAAACCCTAAACCCTAAACCCTAAACCCTAAACCCTAAACCCTAAACCCTACTAAAGGGGGGGCCTTACTACATACACGAACTATAGGCTTACACACTTATACGGGGGAGCTTTCAGCTAGTTGATATCCCCACCTTCGCCCCCCCCACCCCTCCGCTTGGGAGTATAACCTATACACTGTCGCAGCCTTGGCACGGACGCGCGCGGGCTGCGACAGCAACGCGAAACAAAGCACCGGCCATTCACAGGTGGAATGGACTCAGTGCCCACGCTTTTGTGCGGCAAACGTTCACGTGGAAAGACCTAAGGCCCGGAAAGCCCTAAAGCCCTTCAACGCTGGTACTTAAAACCCTAATCCTTCGGGTTTAGGGTTTAGGGTTTAGGGTTTAGGGTTTAGGGTTTAGGGTTTAGGGTTTAGGGTTTAGGGTTTAGGGTTTAGGGTTTAGGTTCCCCCCGAAAAAAAAAACCTCCTAGACCCACAAAACACAAAACCCTACACCCCGGGCTTCCAACAACTCCCCAAGACCCCAAAACTCAAGACTCCGGGGCTTAGGGTACCCTCAACCCTAGCCCTAAACCCTAAACCCTAAACCCTAAACCCTAAACCCTAAACCCTAAACCCTAAAAGCCTTGGTTGAATCGTGAAAGTTCGCAGGGTGGATGGAAGAAGCGGGGTACGGATCGACTCCCGCGTCTTCGGGCCTTGTCAGGGCCACAGCGTCCAAACAGCTCTGGCATGGCATTTAGGGTTTAGGGTTTAGGGTTTAGGGTTTAAGGTTTAGGGTTTAGGGTTTAGGGCTGAGGGCTGAGGGTTTAGGGTTTAGGGTTTAGGGTTTAGGGTTTAGGGTTTAGGGCTTAGCTTCACGAAGCTACAGGGGCTCAGTCCCTTAGGCCCTAGTCAGGGTTGAGGGTTCCTAACACCCTGAGCCTGCAAACTGAACGTCTGCTTTGAGGGCTTTGCTTTCTCTACGCGTGCTCTCCAGAGCAACATCTTCTGGGCTGCGCCCGTGAAGGCTCTTCGTGCCTGATTTCGCTTCTCACTTCCACCTTATAAGCTTTAGAGAATTTAGGGACTAGGGTAACTCTAAACCCTAAACCCTGAAGGGTTCAGGGTTCAGGGCCTACGTAACCCTTGGGCGGTAGGAATGCCAGATGCAGGCGCTTGGAGAAATGACCGACTGTGAGCCCCTGATTGACTTCGCCCCTAAACCCTACACCCTAAGCCCTAAACCCTAAACCCTGTTCAGAACAGGGATGGCGAAGAAGCGCTGCGTTTATGACGCTAGTCCTTTTGCATCCCTGCTTGAAACCTACCCGCTTCGGGGCTTGAGGCGAGGGTTTTGGGTGGATGTTCCGCACCAAACCCTCAAGTCCTCAATAAGCTGGTGTAGAGCGAATACCTTTCGTGCCGTAAGGGTTCTATAGGGGACCCGTTTGTTTAGGGGTTAGGGTTTAGGGTTTCGGGTTTCAGGTATAGAGTTCAAGGTTGCCATGTAACACGAAAGCTCAGCAGAGCTCTAGGCTCTTGAAGCCTAAACCCTGAACCCTAAACCCTCAACCCGGATCCCTAAACCCGAATCCCTAAACCCTAAACCCTGAACCCTGTATTCAAGTGTTTGTTTAAGGTTCTCTGTTGAAGCGGTCGTTGGGGGAGGGGAGAAGCGTGAACTCTTGAGCTGGGGCAGGCAGGGTTCTTTGCCATCCCCCATTTTAGAAGGCTTCCTGAGGAGGGTTTAGGTTTTAGGGTTTAGGGCTTAGGGTTTAGGGCTGTAGGGTTTAGGGCTTAGGGTTTCGGGCTTTGCTAAGGGGATGGAAGAGCCCATGGCCGCCCAATCTGAGTGCCAGAAGCCACTTTTGTGGAACACTGGCATGGAACAAGGCTGGTGCACCTCCGTGGTGCGTCTTTGAGTAGGGGTATTTCCCAAAATAGGGGTACCCCCCCCCTTTATGATCCCTTAAACGGTATATGTATATATATATATATATACAGGGGCCTAATTCCTGCATTCCCTACCAAGAACCAGGGGGGAGTCTTTGAATATGGGTTGAGACATGGCTTAGTTCTTAGGGGGTGTTTGCCTTCTCACCCTAAACCCTAAACCCCAAACCCTAAACCCTAAATTGGTGTGTAAGGAGCAAAAGTCAGAGATCAGGGCTGGCGCCCGGCAGCTCTGACTGAAGGTTTGGAGGTGAGGCATTTGGGTTTGGGTTTAGGGTTTAGGGTTTGGGGTTTAGGGCTAGGGTTTAGGATTTAGGGCCAGGGTTTAGGGTTCAGAGTTCAGGGTTTAATTCGGGTCTAGGGCTTCGGGTTTAATTCGGGTTTAGGGCTTCGGGTTGAATTAGGCTTTGGGGTTTCGAGTTTAGAGTTGAGGCTTCAAGCTTGAAGGAATAGGGTTTAGGACGAGGGCTTTAGGAACCCTAAACCCTAAACCCTAAACCCTAAACCCTAAACCCTAAACCCTAAACCCTAAACCCTAAACCCTATGCAACCCCGTCGACCTCGGGACATGGACAGAGTCTAGGGTTCAGGGTTTAGGGTTTAGGGTTTAGGGTTTTGCGGTTAGGGTTTAGGGCTTAGGGTTCAGGGCTAGGGTTTTATAGGGCTTCATGGGGTTTAGGGTTTCTTTAGGGCTCAGTTGTTTTTTGGGCCTGGGGCTTTTGAAGGGTGTAGGTTTTCAGGGTTTCAGGACGTTCAGACTTTAGGGCTTTTAGGAATTCGGATGTAGGGCTTTACAGGGTTTAGGGGTTTAAAGGGAGGGCAGGCTCCGAGAGCTTCGCGCCTGGACCTCCAAGGCACATTAAACACGAGCTGATACGCAGATGTGGTCGGATCCCTGAAGTATGGCCGCCTTCTTGGGTTACTGTGCAACTATGGTTCTGGCCGTTTAGGGTTTAGGGTTTAGGGTTTAGGGGTTAGGGTTTAGGGTATCAAATACTTTCTTCTCTAACAACCAAGGGGGAAAAAAGGGTCAACCTTGTGATTTCGACTAAACAAAGAAACCCAAAAACCCAATGTGCGACATGTGCAAAGCAGGTCCCCACGCTCCATTCAGATATTGGCTGAGTAAGAATACGGGAGAAAAATATACTCTTCAAGGGTATCCGCAGTGAAAAGCGACCAAGATTTAGAGCAACGACTCACATGCGACAAAGGAGCTGGTGCGGAGCTTTGCCCTCACCTCACCCTGACCCACGCGGCCCCTCGTCAGTTTTAGGGAGCGAAACCCCCAAAACGCTGAGCCTAAAACCCTAAAGTGAAGCACCTGAATCTCTAAAACCTGAATCCCTGACTCCCTAAACCTGAAACCCTAAACTCCAGCTAAAGCCTTCAACCCCAAAACCTTATGCCCAAAGTGTGTTGGGTTCAAGGGTTCCCTATCTTAGGCGATTCGCTCCGACCGCGTAGTCTCCAGCTCTCGACCCCAAAGTGCAACCTCGTGTTTAGGGCTTGGGGCTTAGGCTTTAAGGTTTAGGGTTTGGGGTTTAGGGTTTAGGGTTGTTAATCCGCTAGATGTGCCGAGGCAACCTGTCACTTGTGCTCGCCGACCCTTCTTGTGCAGCTCGGGGGAGGGCGGGACGAGGAAGAGAGCTTGGGAGCCAAAGGCAGGAGAGCAGGGCTCTTTAGGGTCATAGTAGGAACAGGGTTCCTTCATTCTTAGGGTCTCTTAAGGTTACTAGGGACGGCCAGGGCTACCATATTCACATTGGTAGCGGAGCCCTGGCCCGTCATAGTTTAGGGAACTGTGGAAACGGGTTGCTTAGGCATAGGTAGCCCTGATCCGTGACGTGTGCCATGTCGGGCACCGGCCCAGCTGATGCTTCAGCACCGACCGGGGGGATGGCAGGTGTTAGCCTGAGCCATTTACCCTGGCAACAGGTTCCGCGTTTCGTGCCGGGGAGCACCAATGTGGATGATTATGGAAGGCGACTGCAGTTCTTGAAGGCGCTATGGCCTCCCGAACATGTGGCTCAGTTGGGGCCACGTGCTGCATTGCAGGTGGAAGGGTCAGCCTTTCAAAAGATAAGTCGCATTGATCCGGAGCAGCTGCGCAGTGAGAAAGGAGTTCAGCTCATTGTGGAGGCGCTTGGTGGTGCGTGGGGTCGAACCACCGTTGAAGACAAGTACCACACCTTTGAGCAGGCAATGTTTCAGGTGCAGCAGAAACCGGACGAGTCCAATGATTCGTACATTGCTCGTCACGACGCGTTCTTCGAGGAGCTTCTAAGCAAACACATCAAGCTGGAGGAGATCCGAGCCTACATCTTGCTTCGCCACAGCCAGCTTTCAGCAGAAGACAAGAAGCGTGTGGTGGTTGAGTCCAAAGGACAGCTGGACTATGACACCACTGTCAAAGCTGTCCGTCTCCTTGGGTCACGGTTCTTTCATGATCTTCAGGTCCGTGGATCTTCGTCGCATAGTCGTGGCTCAGAACGCACCAAAGTCTATGACATCAACTTCGCCGAGGAGGACCAGGGAGCGGACGAAGAAGTTCACTACGCAACGGAAGACGTTGATGAAGAAGCTTTGGTGGCCTACTATGTGGAGCAGAACGACGAGGATGCGATCTATGTGGCGGAGTTTGAGGACCAGATCATAGAAACCATCCAGGACAGCGACCTTGCCCCGATCTTCAGTGCATACCAAGACGCACGACAGCGTCTTCGTGAGAAGGCCAAAGCCCGTGGATACTGGCCGGCCAAGGGGCGCGGCAAGGGCAAGAGCAAGAAAGGAAAGAGCAACCACAAGGGAGCCCCTCGTGGCCGAACCTTAGCCGAAAGGATCGCGACATCGGCTTGCCGACTATGCGGCCAGGTGGGACACTGGAAGCGCGAGTGTCCTCAGAGACAGGACAAGACCGAGACGACGAACCTGGCCCATCTCAGCCAAGATATTCCCGAACTTCCCGAGATCTTCCAGCACTTGCCCGAAGACACCGTCCTCTACACCGATGAGGACCCGATGACCTGCTACTGTCCAGCGGGGTTTATGGTTCCGGGTTGGGTTCAGTGTGGAAGCCGAATTCAGTGTTTCGAGCAAGCATGTTTTCATGTCACAGCGCCAAAGGCGCGAACATTGAGCAGCTTTAAGGAGACACTTGCAAGACGATTGTTAATGTTTGACAGGAGCCATAGGCACCAGATGCAGAATGGGAAGCAACCACCGCCTGCGAATGGCGGAATTTTGAGCCGAGCAGAGAAGTCTGAGAGCAGGGATAGGCCCAAGATAGATCTGTGTCCTGAAGACGCTGTCTTTGTAGCTACTGTGGGTTCTGAAGGGGTCCTAGACACTGGGGCTAGTCGTACGGTTATAGGCGGGGACAGGGTAAAAGAAGTGCTTCGGGCCTTACCTGCTGAGTGCCGCAAGAACGTTAGGAAGGCAAGCTCAAGCGTGACCTTCCGTTTTGGCAACAGTGGCACGCTCTCTTCAAAACATGCTCTGCTTGTGCCATCGCCTGCAGGGAGGTGGATCCGAATTGAGGTGATTCCCGGAAGTACCCCTCTCTCAATCTCAAACCGATTGTTGCGTGAACTAGATGCCATCATCCATGTTAAGAGGGGGTTGCTTCAAGTGGGGGATAAGATGATTCCTACAAGGTTTGATGATAGGGGTTTGTCGTTAGTTGATCTTGCTGAGTTGCTTAGCCACCCATCTGATGCAGCATACATCACAGACAGCCCCGAGCCAACAAGCAACCAACAGCATGTGGCTCCGAAGCCGCCCTCAGATCAAGACTCTCGGTCACCCTCTTCTTCTACTTCAGCGTCGCTGCCTCGTCTCTGCGTCTCTCAGGATGCCAAGCCAGCCCAAGCAGGCCATCAGTGTCCAGGAGGCGCTTGCAGCAGTCGACCTCGACCAGCAGCTGTCCGGAGAGGAGGACACCAACCTTGTGAAGGAGAAGCTGGTGCTGGAGAAGTATCGGACTGCCACGTTCGTCAAGCCGCCGGGCATCGGAACGTTGCGCGAGTGGGGAGAAGTGGTGCTGCCCGAGGGGAAGCACAAGCAGTCGACGCATGCCCAAGTGTTCAACAAGGACATGGCGTATGCAGCTTTGATGGCCCGAAAGACATCGTTGACGAGTCCATGGGCTTTGAGTTTCAAAAACTACTGCATTGCACGTTTCCAGAAAGCTGCCGAGGTCAAGCACCATGGGGAGACGACTGCGCCAAAGGGCCAGAGGCCGGTCCTTCCGAAGAATCCAGATCCAACAACAGTGCCCCTCCCGAGAACGAGGACAGCGACGATTGGAAGCTATGTGTGACCGAGAGCGAGCCGTCGAACAAAGAGAGATCGGGGAAGCGAGCCAGTCATGCCAGCAGTTCGTCAATGACGCAGGGACGGATGCAGCTGGACATCACCGACCAGGACCAGATGCTCATCAACACCCGTCGAGCGCTCCTGCTTCGAGAGCTCAGTCACCTCGAGCAGTTGGAGCAGCCCCGGAAGGAGGAGCAGACGGACCATGCGTGAATCCGAGTGCACCACCTGACATCACCCGGGAGAATCTTCGCATTTGCCATGCCATTAGAGAACGCATCTTAGAGATTGAACAAAAGCTTGCAGACCCAGTTAATGCTCCACTTTATGGCCCTGGTTCCCGATACAGACTTCCCACGGTCGATGTCATTGAAGTAAGCGCCAGTGTGGACAATGTCGTGGGCGCCACGATCCGTAAGATGGGAGGCAAAGCTGTAGTTCTGAATCAATCCAAGGACATTGGCACCCTCAAAGATTCTCATGGCAAGCTTTGGCAGATGATATACATGTACGAGCCAAACCATCTCTTCGTGGATGTCCGACAGCCTTGGAGTAGGTCACACATCGGGGATTCAAAGGATTGTTGGCCATATGAACTTCTACAGAACCTGTACGAGCATCAGCTTGAACATGGACGACATTTTCATCTTTGTTGTGGCCTGCAATTCTTCGAATCTGCGATGCCTGACCAGGTGGCATCCTGCAGGGAACGTTGTGCACTGTTCATCACCTACCTGAACTGGGCAAAGGACAAGCGCCGCCAGGAAACAATTTTCGCAATCGCCGAACCCTTCTTCATACCACATCCCGAAGCCTCCACGAAGCAACCGACACCCGCAAGATAGCAGCAACAATGAGCCACGCCAAGTCCAGTTCTGGCAACACGCCACCACGAGTTCCCGAACTGCATCGGCACTTCAATATCTGCGTGGCTAAGACACTCCTTCAGAATAGGGTACAGGGGATGATGGACTGTCCTTTAATGATGTCTGAGCTGTTGTTTGGTGAGACTGTGGAAGCACCTCAATCGGAGCTAGTCCAGCCTAGTGTCCAGGAAGCCAGTGGAGTGTTTAAGCGTCGCCGCCTTTTGGGGAAACAGCCCCCGCCAAGACTGTCTGGGCCAGAAGACGAGACGTGGGATAGAGTATTTCAGGGGGTAAACCCTTGGGTTCCTAAAGGCGGGAGTGTTTTCTTTGACGAAGGGGATAGTTTCGTCTCAAAGGTTCAGACGCTGGTTCCAGAGTTTGTGGTCAAACATGTTGTTGTGTGTCGTGGCACCAATCGTGTGAGACCTCCTAAAGAGGGATGGAGTTCGAGGGAAATTCCTGTACGCCGAACTGTGGTAGTTAAGAGGGATGGTACAGGGATTTGTGAGGATGGGGGTGTTGAAGAATGGGGTGCTTTGCCGCGATACAAACAGATGCGAAAAGGTATCCCAGCCAAGGTTAGCCTGACGGCCTATGGGATCCGCAACGTTAAGAGTGCTGAGGCCAATTTTCGCGGGTCACTGGGCGCTGCTGGGTCCTCGAGAAATGTTTCCGACTCTCCAGTGGAGCCTCGTCTGCCTCTCGATATTCCTCCCGAATCGTCTGGAAGTACTGGAGTTCTAGAGGTAGGTTACCCTCCCAAAACAATCCCCAAACATGGTCCAGCATTTCTGTCCCTAACGCCAGAGGAGAAGAACGAAGTAACGAGGCTCCACAATAACCTTGGACATCCTTCGGTTGAGGTACTGACTAAGTTCATGACAGAACGTAAAGCCGAGCCCCGAATGATACAAGCTGTCCGAGATTATGCTTGTTCCATTTGTTTAGAAACAGTACCTCAACCGCATCTTTCGAGACCTGCTTCTGTACATCTAGATGGTGATTTTGGGGATGTCATCGGCATGGATGTAGCGTACTGGACTAATGCAGCAGGACGTAAGTTCATGTTCACCCATGTGCTAGATGAAGCGACGCTATTCCAGCAGGCTGATGCGACAGGAAGAACCCCTGAAGAGCAGTTTGAGTTTCTTGCGGACCATTGGTTTCAGTGGGCGGGCCCCTGTAAGCTTCTATACGTAGACCCTGCCGGAGAGTACACTGGGAACGTTTGGAGGGATAGGCTTCAGCAGGAGGGCATTAGGGCGCAAGTGTCAGCAGGCGAAGCCCACTGGCAGCTGGGACGTGTTGAGGCACATGGAAAGATCCTGAAGGCCATGCTGACTCGCATGGACCAACAGGAACCAATCAACTCCGATGCCGAGTTTCGTCGCAGTCTTCGACATGCAGTTCTTGCTAAAAATAGCCTTAGCAGGGTGAAGGGGTTTACTCCAGAACAGGCTGTGCTAGGGAAAATGTCAAGACTCCCAGCGTCGTTGGTCTCTGATACAGACGCCTCTAGTCATGCCATGGCAGCCAGTGACACTCCCGAGGGCGTGCGTTTTAGACAGGATCTTCAGCGCAGAGAACAGGCTAGGGTAGCTTTTGTGCGTTCTGACAATGATAACGCATATCGTAGGGCGTTGCTTCGTCGTTCGCGTCCTCGGTGTCAGTCGTTTGAGCCTGGCGATTGGATCCTCTACTGGAGACGGCACAAAGGGGGAACCCGCGGTGACAGGGGAAGATGGTACGGTCCGGGTCAAGTCATTTGTTCGGATCCTAAGGTGGTGTGGGTCAGTCACTGCGGGCGCCTCATTCGTGCAGCTCCAGAACAACTGCGTTCCGCATCTCTGAGGGAATGGAGGGAGATAGCAGAGGGTCGCCAGGTAGAGGTTCCAGGTCAGTTAGCTCAAGACACTAGAGGGGTAGTAGATCTTCTCTCCCAAGGCGAGCTACCCTCCCGAATTGATGTGGAAACAGAAGGCGAGGCGTCAGTAGCTCAGCCTGAGGTTCTTGAAGGGGACTCCGCTCCTGTAGACATGGACCTAGGGGTAGCCGAGGGTGTAGGGCCAGCAGTTGCCGTCGTAGATCCTGAGCAGCCTGAGCATGAAGTATCGCCTACTGTCTCCATGCAGTCTGTCCCTGAGCAAGAGACAGCTCCTGAGCCTGAAGCTTATGATGTACCGGTTCCTAGTGATGATGAGGAGTTGCTTTTCGGTGACACTGAATGTTTTCTAGCGTATCCGGAGTCAGGACAAGCTTGGGAGATTGCGCTGCATGAATCAGAAGTTAAGTTTGCTGATTTGCCTTCGGCGAGCCAGTCACTACATTTTGCGATGCTAGCCTCTGCTGAGCGCAAGATGAGGGTCGAAGTTCGGACGCGCGACTTAACAGCTGAAGAACGGGGTTTGTTCGACAAGGCCAAGGACAAAGAGGTCAGGGCCTGGTTGGATCATAGGACCGTTCGGCGAGTAGCGCAGGGAACTTTAGATGATCGTCAGCTGATGCGCTGCCGCTGGCTTCTCACCTGGAAACCGCCGGAAAAGGAGGGAGGCCCTAAACGGGCAAAAGCTCGTCTAGTGGTATTAGGGTTTGAGGACCCCGGTCTACAGGAAATACCCAATGACGCTCCGACCTTAGGGAAGGATGCTAGGCAGCTTCTCATCCAAAAGGTGGTTTCAAACAGGTGGAAGCTAATTAATTTCGATATCTCCACGGCGTTCTTGCAGGGGCGCGGAGATGGCCGTAAGCTTGGAATTCGGCCGCCTGAAGAGCTCCGAGCAGCCCTCGGCATGAAGCCAGAAGATCAATGTCAGCTAGATGGTGGGGCCTATGGTAGAATAGATGCGCCCTTTCTCTGGTTCCAGACCCTTAAAGAGACTCTTGAGAAACTTGGCTTCTTGCAGAGTCCTTTCGACGCCTGTTCGTTTTCGCTTGTGACCCAAGACAAACAAGGGAAACCCAAAGTTCATGGGGTCCTAGGCGTTCATGTAGACGATGGGATCGGGGGTGGCGATGCGTACTTTTCCAGGGTGATTCAGCAGCTTAGGGACATCTATAGTTTTGGGTCGGACGAGGAAGGGGATTTCACTTTCACGGGCATTAGGTTCCGGCAGTGGGATGTCTGTAGTGTTGAGATGGATCAGATCCAGTACATCGAAAAGATACAGCCGATCCATGTCAGCCGGAATCGCAGAGCCGAACCGAACGCTCCACTGTGCCCGGAGGAGATCAAAGAACTTCGCCAGTTGAACGGGTCGTTACAGTACGCGGCGGTACACACTAGACCTGATATAGCAGCCAAGGTTGGAATGCTTCAGTCTGCCATTGTCAGGGGCGAAGTTAGGCATCTTCTGGAGGCCAACCGCGTATTGTTTGAAGCCAAGACTCGTCCAGTGTCTCTAATGTCGGTCCCGATTCCTGAAAGTCACCTCACATTTTGTGCCTTTTCAGATGCTTCGTTCGCTACCACAAAAGATAATCACTCTTATCAGGGGACCCTCATAGTTGCTACGGATCATCGAATGTTGGCAAATGAGACAGCAGTCATTGTGCCCATGGCCTGGACAAGCAAGAAGATAGCGCGGGTTGTTCGTAGTACTCTCAGTGCTGAAGTTGTAGCCCTAAGAGGATGTCCTGGCTACGGCTCTTTTGGGAGTGGTTTAAGAGTCCCGACATCGACTTGACTCGGCCAGATTTGATTCTGCGTAGGTCTCCCCAGGCATCTCTGGTGACGGACTGCAAGAGCGCGTATGACATTTCTACTCGCACTGCAGTTCCCAACTGCGTGGAACTGCGTACTCAGTTAGAGTGTCTGCTTTTGAGAGAACGTCTCCAAGAGAATTGCCAGATGAGATGGGTGAATTCACGAGCAATGCTGGCGGACTGTCTGACCAAGACTATGGATAGTACAAGTCTCCGGAAGAGTTTGTCAGAGGGAACTTATGCTCTAGTCGACGAGGCAGAGAACCTTAGGAGTTGAGCTGGGAAGAGACAGTCGCTATCATGGCTTAAGATGAAGTCACCACAGATTTCTGAACACAAGTGACAAAACTTTCAAAGACAAAATTTGACGAGTGTTAATCCGCTAGATGTGCCGAGGCAACCTGTCACTTGTGCTCGCCGACCCTTTTTGTGCAGCTCGGGGGAGGGCGGGACGAGGAAGAGAGCTTGGGAGCCAAAGGCAGGAGAGCAGGGCTCTTTAGGGTCATAGTAGGAACAGGGTTCCTTCATTCTTAGGGTCTCTTAAGGTTACTAGGGACGGCCAGGGCTACCATATTCACATAGGGTTTAGGATTACCCCCAAAACCCTAAATCCTAAACCCTAAACCTGAAGCCTTGGGTTTCACGCCTGGAGGAGGGCTGTGGTGGAGGGCTGGAGGGCTGGAGGGCTGGAGGGCTGGAGGACTGGAGGGCTAAAGGGTTAAGGGTTAAAAGGTTGGTCAGGCTTGAATAAGACATGCTTTCGAGACTCTCACCTCAAATCTACCTTTCTTAACAACTCTGCCTAGTTAAGACCTGTCCCAGACTCTGGTGGACCTTTGACCCTTTCTTATCATAAGTTTTGATCGTACTCTAAGGCTTAGGGTTTAGGGTTGGGGGGTTTAGGGGTGCCCTAAGCCCTAAACTCTGAACCCTAGGAGTCTGAGATCCCCAAACTGTACGACCTTGGCGGCGAATTTGGATGGGTTTAGGGTTTAGGGTATAGGGTTTAGGGTTTAGGGTTTAGGGTTTAAGGTTTAGGGTTTAGGGTTTAGGGTTCAGAGGTGAAAGCCTCCCTCCCCAAGAAGCGGAAGGGGTGGGGGGACCTGCAACCCTTGACTGCTGGTGAGCCCTTCCCATGACAGCCCCCGGCTCTGCAAACGCCCTAAACCCTAAACCCGAACCCCGAAACCCTAAACCCCAAACCCTAAACTCTAAAACAGACACCCTAAACCCTAAACCCTAAACCCTCTGCAAACGCCAGGCAGCAGCGTGCTACGACATGGTGGACTCCAGATCCTCCTCGCTGGGTGCACTGGACTCACCTGGGCTTTCAAAAAGCCTGAAATCCTAAGCCCTAAACCCTAAACCCTAAATCCTAAACCCTAAATCCTAACCCCTAACCCTAAATCCTAAACCCTAAACCCAGGGGGCCGACCCTAAACCCAAGTTGGGGATTTGATTTCGGGCCTAGGACTCCGTGTTTAGGGTTTCGGGAGTTTCGGCCTTAGGAAACCCTAAACCCGAAACCCTAAACAGGATTTCAGGCCTCTTGTCCGGAGAGCGACACAAGTTGAGAACAAATACACTTGAAGTGGGCGGCTTAGGAATCAGAGGATTTCGGATGAAAGAAAAGCTAGGTCCAAGAACATCCTAGGAGTAAACATGGTGCCCTTTCTGGTTCAAGAGGGTTAATTAATAAGGGAGCCTAAGCCCTGAACCCTAAACAAAGGGAAAGGTTGAAAAAAGCGTACCACTGACGATCTTAGCCACTCTTCTCCTCAGGTTCTCCGCTTTGCAGACATGGCGGCCCAAGACAAGCCAGGGCCAGGGTCCTCAGAGTCGGGCCCCCGGACCATGGGTGTTTAGCGCCAGGGCTTAGGGGGGTTTAGGGTTTAGGGTTTAGCGTTTAGGGTTTAGGGTTTGGGGTTTAGGGTTTAGGGTTTAGGGTTTAGGGTTTAGGGGCTTAGGGTTTGGGGTTTGGGGTTTGGGGCTTAGGGATTGGGCTTTACGTAGGCCTGAGGAGCACGAAAGCCGTGGAGTCCCAGGATGCCAATCCTAACCCAGCTAAACCCGGAACCCACCAAACCCTAAACCCTAAACCCTAAACCCTAAACCCTAAACCCTAAACCCTAAACCCTAAACCCTACACCCTAAACCCTAAACCCTAAACCCTAAACCCTAAACCCTAAACCCTAAACCCTAAACCCTAAACCCTAAACCCAACACCTTGAACCCCTGAAACCCTAGAGCCCCAAAACCCTCAAGAAACCCAAGCCTCAACACCCTGAAACCCTGCAGCCCCAAAGACCCTAAAGCCCTAAAAGCCTCAACCCCCAAAACCCTAGAACCCTAAGGGCCTGAAACCCTAAACCCAGTAAAACCCTAACATACCTCAAACCCTAAGCCCCACTAATCCCTAAACCCTAAATCCACCAAACCCTAGAAGCCGTAAAGCCTCAAGCCACACAACCCTGAACCCACTAAGCCCGAAAACCCTGGACCCCCTAGACCCGAAAAAACCTGATCCCCCTAACCCCTAAACCCTCAAGCCCTGAAAGCCTAAACCTACGAAGCCCTAAAACACGCTAGAACACTACACCCCTACAATTCTACAACCCTACCAACCTAAACCCGTCGAGCCCTAAAACCCTAAACCCACTAAACCCCACCACCCTAAATCCTAAAACCCACTGAGCCGAAAATCCCGCTGAACCCCCAAACCCACTAAACCCTGAACCCTACAACCCAAAAACCCTAAAGCTCGCTAAAGCGAAAACAACCTAAACCTACCCCGAAACCATAAACCCCTAAACCCTAAACCCTAAACCCCAAACCCTAAACCCTAAATCCCCTACCTACGCAGCAAGAAAGCTGCTTTCAAGAGCAGTCCGGCGGCAGCAAGGCCACAGAGGGCCGCAGTGGCACACAGGCACACCTTGGGCTCTCCAGTTTGTGCCCGAAACCCTAAACCCTAAACCCTAAACCCTAAACCCTAAACCCTAAACCCTAAACCCTAAACCCTAAACCCTAAACCCTAAACCCTAAACCCTAAACCCTAAACCCTAAACCCTAAACCCTAAACCCTAAACCCTAAACCCTAAACCCTAAACCCTAAACCCTAAACCCTAAACCCTAAACCCCAACCCCCAAACCCTAAACCGAAAAGACGACTCGAAAGGTGCTGGAACGTGCGAGCCCGGTCGCCAGGTGGCCCAGGAAGGGCAGCAGGTGGGCTTCGCGAAGTGGGAGAAGCGAACGACGATGGGCATGCACATAATCTCATCCCATCCCTGGTGGGTTCAGGGTTTAGGAACCCTAAACCCTAAACCCTAAACCCGTAAACCCCTATAACCCAAAACCTAAACCCTAAACCCTAGACCCTAATCCCTAAACCCTGTTCCTGCACCGACACCACGGAGACGGCAAAGAGATTCGCTAGGATGCCGAGATTGGTGCAGGTGTGGATGAGCCAGTTCACCTTTATAGGCTGTAGGGTGTAGGGGTAGGGGTAGGGTTTAGGGTTTAGGGTTTAGGGCTTAGGGTTTAGTTGAAGGTTCGGGGTTTGGGGTTTCGGGTTTGGGGTTTGGGGTTTAGGGTGGTTCGGTGCAGGAACAGGGTTTTGGAGTTTGGGGTTAAAGGGGTTTACTGGCTCAGAGTTTAGGGTTCACAAGGTGACCTGGACGTGCCCGCGGCGAATCCAGAAACCGATGGCCGCCACCATGCCCAGCATGGATGCAACGACGACGAGGGCGGAAGTGTACGCCCACACATCCTAGACGCAGGAGTTTAGGGTTTAGGGTTTAGGGTTCAGGGTTTAGCGTTCAGGGTTTAGGGTGACCCAGGAGCAGCCTAGGGAAAAAAGCGGGTACCCTTTTTGGCTTTAATGGGATCATAAGGGAACCCCCCAACCCTTACCTAAACCCTAAGCCCTAAACCCTAAACCCTAAACTCTAAACCCTAAACCCTCAACCCTCAACCCTCAACCCTAAACCCTAAACCCTAAACCCTACACCCTACACCCTACACCCTAAACCCTAAACCCTAAACCCTAAACCCTAAACCCTAAACCCTAAACCCTAAACCCGCCCGCCGCCCCTCTCACTTCTGTTGGGGTAGGCGGGCGCTGTCGAGCGGCAGGGAGACCAAGCAGGCTGAGCTGGGCTGCGAAGCTTGCAGGCAATACCCCTGAGGAGAGTCGCCTAGCTAGAGTCGTCTAGCAAGTCCCTGATATAGATTGCACTACCCTGAACCTGGCCATTTTGCTGTGCGGAGGCGCGCCCTTTAAAACGGATACCCCCCCCCTATCCGAATTCAATTTCGGGCCCCTATCCGAACTCAATTTCGGGGGGGGGGGCCGGGGCCTTTAAAATGGATACCCCCCGCCTCTCCGAAGTCAATTTGGGGGCTCTCAATTTCGGGGGGCCCCGGCCTTTAAAACGGATAACCCCCCCCCCCTTATCCGAAGTCAATTTGGGGGCTGCCCGGGCCTTTAAACCGAATATCCGAACTCAATTTCGGGGGGGCCCGGGCCTTTAAAACGGTTACCCCCCCCCCCCCTTTCCGAATTCTGTTGGGGGCTGGCCGGGCCATGCCCTTCGGGCCCGGGCCTTCCCCCCAACGTCAAACCCGTTTTTTCTCTCGGAAGCTTCTAGACATGACCTTCACACGGTATCTTTAGAACAACAGGCCTTTTGCCACGCAGCCTTGACACTCCGGCAAAGAGAATAGAAACAACGAGAAAGCCCCCCGGCCGAAGACATCCCCCAACGCAAACCTGATTTTCTCATGACCTTCACACGGCATCTTTAGAAATCAATTCCTTGACAATCGGTGGAAAATAGAAACAATGAGAAGGCTCTCCGGCCGAAGACGTCCCCCAACGCAAAACCTGGTTTTTTCTTTCGGAAGTTCACAAGGTCTCTTTAGAGCAACAAGCCTTTTGCCATGCAGCTTTGACACTCCGGCAAAAGAACAGAAACAATGAGAAGGCCCTCAGGCCGAAGACTTCCCCAAATGCAACACCTGGTTTCTTCTCTCCAAGCCTCTAGACATGACCTTCTACGATTTCTTCAGAACAACAGGCCTTTCACCTCAACGTCAAACCTGGTGTTTCTCTCGGAAGCTTCTTGACATGACCTTCGCGCGGTATCTTTAGAACAACAGGTCTGTCACCGTACATTCTCGACACTCCGGCAAAGAGAATAGAGACGATGAAAAGGCCCTGCGGCCGAGGATGCCCCCCAACGCGAAACCTAATTTTTCTCTCCAAAACTTCTAATTCTAATGCCTTTCTCAAGACATCTTCTTAAATGTTACCTGGCAGCAGGGCATCTTCATAGGCAAGCTCCATGACATCGGAAAGCATAATAGGTATTAGTCCGAAGTACAGTGGTGGATGCAGAAGTGTTTGAAGGTGGGCTGGCTTTGGTTTGGCCGGTTCCGGCTTGGTTTCGTTTTGAGTTGTGATAGGGTG
>CAJNDS010002079.1:1297500-1365000 GCA_905221605.1 Symbiodinium natans | reverse complement strand
GGGTTCTGGGGGGTTGTAATAGGGTTTCTGCATACTATAGACTTACTAAGTCAAAAGAGCTTCTGCAAGCCCAAAACCCAAAATCTTTATAAACCCTAAACCCTAAACCCTAAACCCCAAACCCTATTGGCTTCGCAAGCCGCCCAAGAAGGTCCCCAGTAGAGTGGGCATCAGGGCATTCCACGTGACCATGCTCCTGGCTGCCACACAGGGAATCGCCCGTGTAAAACCCCATGCTGTACACCACATGCCCTAAAACTGTTGAACCCTTAAACCCCCAAGACCCTAAACCCTTAAGTTCTTGAACCCTGAAACCCCTCAACCGTGACAGCCTAAAGCCATCCGAAGTTGCCCTCCGTCACTATGAAAAAAGGGATTTAGTGTTTAGGGTTTATGTTTAAGATGGGTCTATAAGGGATCACATCCCCCTCACGGATCAAGTTTCCCAGAGCGCTCAGGTTCAGCTACACTAAACCCTAAACCCTATCCGTATAAGGACTTGTTTTTTAGGGTTTAGGGGGGCCCACAGGCCTTCCCATACCAGGTTTTTGGGGCCATTTTAGGGTGTAGGGTCCCTAAACTTCAGGCTTACAAGCGGGGGGCGGCGCTTGAGACCCTCGACCTCGATGGCGCAAGCCGACCTAGGTCGTTCGCATGTCATGACCCGCCTAAAAACCCTCCAGACCCCTGAAACCCTAGACCCTAAACGCGTCTGATCAGAGCTTTTTGAAGGAAGCCCTCAACAACTACTGGACGGAAGAAGTTGTTTGCGAGTACGCAGTTGACTTAAGTTTAGGCTTAAAACCCTGTAAACGGAACATTATGATTTGGGTGGCTTTGCCGCCTTAGACGGCGTGGGGTGGGAGAAAAGTGTGGGATGGCCCTCCAGAGTCGGGCCATTTAGCTGCTCGTCGTGTGCTACGAGCAACTTCGAGGCTCGTCTGCATCCCAAGGGTTTAGAGTTTAGGGTTTAGGGTTTAGGGTTTAGGGTTTAGGGTTTACCTGGACCCTCTGTGTACGCGAAAAAATGGCCACAAGCCAAACTTACACCAAAAACAGCCAAGATTCTCAAAAACAAGCATTTTTGACCAAAACAGCCATGACAAACAAAAACAGCCTTTTTCCTATTGAGGGCACGCGCGCCCACATGCAAAGCAAGACAATGCTTCAGGGTTTCTTCTTCGTAGCGCATGTCGACCAAAGGTTTGCTTCTGATGCCATGACAATCGGAAGCTGCAGGTCAGGGTTCTCGGCTGTTTCAGCGAGACAAGAAACGAATTCCGGCAACTTCCGCCTTTTTCCGGCTAATTCCGCCTTTCTTCCGGCCATTTCCGCCTTTTCCTTCAGGCTTTCATGGCTTGGCTTCAGGCTTGCGTGTTTTTTGAGTTTGCAAATTCAGGGTTTCTGCTTGTGGCTTCAGGCTTTCGTTGCTTCAACAAGCAAGAATCCGCCGAACACGTAGCAAGCAAACGTCCTCGAGTTGAACACCGTCACAAATTTCAAAATAGCCTTTTTTTGGGCTGCCTAGCCAAATTCCGCCCCACGGGCTGTTTTTGGGTCCATGTCTTGAAAAAGGCTGTTTTCATGGAAAGGCTGTTTTTTCACGTAATTTGAAGGCTCCAGGTAGGGTTTAGGGTTTAGGGTTTGGGGTTTAAGGTTTAGGGTTTAGGGTTCAGGGACAGCTTCTGCCCCATATTACATCAGGGGTAGAACCTGAGCCAGCCCTCAAAACCAGTTCATCTAAACCCTGTAGTCAAACCCCATTTAAACCCTATGAAACCCTGTTTAAAACCCTATTCAAACCCCATTTAAACCCAAGTCAAACCCCATTTAAACCCTATGAAACCTTGTTTAAAACCCTATTCAAACCCCATTTAAACCCAAGTCAAACCCCATTTGAACCCTATAAAGACCCCATAGACCCTAACCCCGGCCTCGAACCCTGTAACTCCGAAGTGGGAGACACGTCTCCGTGGTTTGCGCCCTGAGCCCTGCTTGAAGTTTCTCAAGGTTCTTACATCCAATTGTGAGGTGGGGGGGGGGGGGGGGGGGGGGGGGGTGGTTTAGGGTTTAGGGTTTCGGGTTTAGGGTTAGGGTTTAGGGTTTAGGGTTTAGGGTTTAGGTTCAGGGGTATTATGAGGTTCAGGGTTTGGGGTTTAGGGTTTGAGGTTCAGGGTTCAGCCCAATTATATAAGTGTGGGTATATCCCACTTATATAAGCCCCTGAAGTACCGCAGTTTGGTTAATCCGGATACAAGCTGCAGATTTGGGTTACCACAAACCTCCAAATCAAAACCCTAAACCCTAAACCCTA
The DNA here is from genome assembly GCA_905221605.1 of Symbiodinium natans. Taxonomy (NCBI): domain Eukaryota; class Dinophyceae; order Suessiales; family Symbiodiniaceae; genus Symbiodinium; species Symbiodinium natans. Next base: position 1,362,686 of record CAJNDS010002079.1, on the reverse strand, counting down.
AACCCGAAACCCTAAACCCTAAGCATTGCGACCACAAACCCAAGCCTTTAAACCCTGAAACGCAATCCACTCCTCAAGGACGAAGACCGGGGCTTGGCTGGTATGATGCACGTCTTCCTTTCTTTTTCTGAAGGTTTAGGGTTTGGGGTTTAGGGTTTAGGGTTCAGGTTTCAAGGTTTAGGGTTTGTGGTCTAGGGTTTAGGGTTTGGGGTTTTGGGTTTAGGGCTTAATTAGGGCTGAGGATGTTGATTTGATTTTGTTTGCAACAAGGGGGCTTTCAAGGGCTGAAAAAGGGGCGTGGAGGCTTCTAGGTTGTGGGGTTTCGGGCTTCAGGTTTGAGGGCTTCGGAGTTTACGACCCTGACTTAGGTTTCCCTGACTTCAGGTTTAGGATTTAGGCTTTTCATGATTGAGGCTTTGGGGGTTTCAGGGCTTCGGGGCTACGTGCCTGCAAGAGTTTAGTGTTTCGGGTGTTGGGTTTGGGGTTCAGGGTGGGGCACCGGACCAAAGTCTACGTGGCATCCCGACCCAAACCATGGGAAAATGAAAACTTTGATGTCAAATGTGGGGCCTTGTTGGTCTCCCGACCAGAGTAGTACCCGAAATGGCTTGCCAAACCCTCAACCCTTCAACCTCAAGACGAGTACTAAACCCCAAAGAAACCGCGATCCCTTAACCTTAAACCCCCCGTGAGCTTTAAAGCCCAGACCCGAAGGTTTTAAAGTCAAACCCTACTAAACCGTAAACCCTAAACCCTAAACCCTAAACCCGAAACCCTAAACCCTAAACCCTAAACCCTAAACCCTAATGTGCGGGCTTTAGGGAATATAAGATCTTACGTGGTAGAAGGCTGCCGAGTGTAGATCAGATTGGGGCGGCCTTGGGAGACTTACGGGGTTTAGGGTTTAGGGTTTAGGGTTTAGGGTTTAGGGTTTAGGGTTTAGGGTCTGAGGACGTTCGCGTTCCGACTGTTGCAGGAAAGCCTCTTCCAGTGCATCGCGAGGTAGATCTCAAACACACACCAGAGTCTTTCATAAATGCTGACTGCGTCCTTAGTTCGAGGTAGGACATTTCAGGGCAGATGGGCTGGAAGCCTGCCCTAAACCCTAAACCCTAAACCCTAAACCCTAACCCTAAACCCTAAACCCTAAACCCTAAACCCTAACCCCTAACCCCTAAGCCCCCCCCCCCCCCCCCCCATTGGGAGAACCCTCTCATTGCTGCCTTGTGGGTTCAAGGTTTCGGGTTTACACTAAACCTGAAACCCCAAACCAGAACTGAACTCCGACACCCCAACTCAACCCTAAACCGGTTTCGGGTTTAGGGTTTAGGGTTTAGGGTTTAGGGCCCTAAAACCCCACCCTAAACGGCATCTTCTTCCTCGACAAGCATAGTCTTGGGCCAGCCCGGGTCGGCGCACGAAAGAGTTTAGGGTAGGGTTTAGGGTTTAGGGTTTAGGGTTTAGGGTTTAGGGTTTAGGGTTTAGGGTTTAGGGTTTAGGGTTTAGGGTTTAGGGTTTAGGGTTTAGGGTTTAGGGTTTAGGGTTTAGGGTTTAGGGTTTAGGGTTTAGCAGGCGGGTTCAGTTGCAAGGGTGTGTTTTGGGTTTTGGAAGTGGTTACTGAGGCCCGGACGTCACCTGCCGCGAACGGAAATGCTGTTAAATGCTGTTATTTGCAGGTGTTTTCGATGCAGTGACTGTACACCTTCTTTTTAGCAACATGTTATGGATGTTACTCTTGATGACGGAACGCGCTAGGCGCGTTCCGTGACAGCCTGTTCCTGGTTTTTGCTTGTCTTCTGGGTGGGGCTTGGGGGGGGGGGGGGATAGGTGCCCCAATTCTTCTCTTTCATCTGGCTCCGCGTGCAAGTGCCATGTTCAGGTCTTCGTACTGCTCCTTAATGTTAGCTGGCAAGGTGCTGTACAATCCCATGGGGAAGGGCCAGTTCCAAAAGCACAACCGCTTCTGGTCTCGTCCCCGCTTCCAGAAGCCGCTGCATCGCAGCAATATGGCTCCCTTTGAGGGGCCGGAGCGCACGACATGGACTTGAAGGCTCCACTTTGTGTGGCGCGGACAGCCGCCCCATTTGAAGCGCCGCTGTCGATCTGCAACAGCAGGCACGCTATACTTTATCAAACCTCGCTCCTGCTGTAGCTGCTCTTCTACTTCTGGCGGTATCTCATTCATGTTTGAGGAGTCTGCCTCAACTTCGGGGCTGAAGTCTTCGATGAAATCATCACATTCACCAGAGTCTTCCACGCGGTCTTCGCATGGCACGCTAGGACCACTTGTGCTACTACTCGCTGCGCTACTCAGGAGCACATGTGGATTCCACGCAGCCTTCTTCTGTAAAAGAGGTATATGTGGATGCAAGTTCGAGCCAAACTTATAACTCTTTGTGCCTGAGTTAAATGAGTTACAAGTGCCTTTAGACCACTTATAACCTGCCTTATAAAGTACATGTAACTGACCTATCTCAAAACAACCCTCTGTGTAGCATGCGCAGGATCAGGCCCCATCAAGTACACCTCGGAATTTCCGGTCAAGCTGCCCTGGCATGTTCCTCGCGCATGCAGATGTGACTCCACAATGCGAATGTCTGACTTGCCGGACGTATCCTTGACCGCTGCCTCCAAAGACCATGCCAGTGAGACAAGCATGTCAATCTCATGCATGATGCTGCGCCGATCCAAAGTCACCATTCCGTGTATGTCAGACAAGCCCTCCAGCAAAGCTGGCACAACTTCTTCACAAAACCGTTCCTGCTCACGCGCAGATGGCAGCTGCTGTGACAAAGCGCACAGCATCGCACGCAGCATCTGTGACAGGCTTACGCCCGCCCGGCTGGACGACTGCGAGCTGCATTCCATGACCCCTGAAACGGAGACGATGCTCCGGCTACATTGAAACTGGCTAAGAACCTGCACGGCTGCAGTAGGTGTTGCTCCACTCGCAGCCCGTGTGTCTCTCATGTGCCTACGAGCCTAGCAGCCATGACAAGAAGCAACGGGCACACCAAGTAACAGGCACACCACGCCCACCTCATCTTCTGAAGCTTCAAGTTGCTGTGACTCCTCTTCGTATTCCTCACAGTCTCTTGCGTCTTGCGAAAACTCTTGACGTAATTTCAGGATAGGGAAAATGCAAACTACATAAAACATAAGTCCAGCCCAGTTGCCACGTCCGTGGCCAATGCGTCGAAGTCTAACTCCTCTGCGAAGATGTCCGTCACATTGCCGGGAGCCGTGGTCTGCTCTGCCATTTCTGGATCCACGCCAGATGTGACCCAATCCTCTGACGGCACTGAGCCGCGAGCTCGGGTCTGCCAGGCATGCACATGACTCGCCAGGTCATGTGGTAAAGGAGGCCATGTCGACAAAACACCAAAACGTCGCTCGATCAACATTTGATGCCGCCGTGCCATGTCTTGTACGTCTGGTGAGCGTGCTATCCGACTCCTCTCTGTTACCAAGCAAAAAGCAAGAGCTCCTGCGCACTCGGCCAAAGAAACCCATGGTATCGCGCCAGACCGATCCTCATAAAACATAGCAAAAAGGGCCACATTCACGGACACAGACGGCGTGGAGACGAGCACGTCAAAGTGAGCCCGCAGGTCGTTGCCTGCGAACCGCTCCAAACGATGCAGAGCCGCAGGCAAGCGACTGCCGATGCATTGAAGCACGAGAACAATGCTCAGCAGCAAAGCCAACCAACGCAGGGACGACATGGCAGATTCAGCGCTGTCCCGCTACAATGCTTACATCATCATGACAAGACAGACTTCAGCCCTATCACGCTGTCATGCCAATATTTCTATCCTGACCACACAAGATGATGACATGAACAAAAAGCCACCCAAAACCTGATTCTCCTTCCAAAGCCGAAAAACACATACACTGTAAATAACGACACAACTGACACTTTGCACCACACTTGGAAGTGAACCCGCAGGGAGGGTTAAGGGTTTAGGGTTTAGGGTTTAGGGTTTAGGGTTTAGGGTCTAGGGTTTAGGGTTTAGGGTTTAGGGTTTAGGGTTTAGGGTTTAGGGTTTAGGGTTTAGGGTTTAGGGTTTAGGGTGTAGGGTTTAGGGTTTAGGGTTTAGGGTTTAGGGTTTAGGGTTTAGGGTAGGGTTTAGGGGTTTAGGGGTTTAGGGTTTAGGGCTGTTCCTAAAAATCCTAAACCTACTGATTATTAGTGGGGAATGAGGGAGTTAGGTACCTTATGTCCCCTATAGAAGCCCTGCCCATTAAGGGATTATGTAGGGTACCTCATTCACTCCTCATTCCCTGTCAGCAAGTACCATGTCAAACTGAGATAGGTCCTATAGAATTTGGGCATACTTGGGCCTGGTGTTTCACGGGATGCAAGGCTTGTAGAGTTTAGGCTTCTCAAGGGTTATTGCTGGGTGGACGCCACATGTCACGCGTTCTAGCTGAATTGCCCATAACCTTGCAAGGTATAGCTGAAAGCGTAGCCTGAACCCTAAACCCTAAACCCTTAACCCCAAACCCTAAACCTAAACCCTAAATCCTAAACCCTAATTCAGATAGGCACCTAAGTTTGGGCCAATAGGGGTTAAGCGCAGCTGGCGAGTGGCGTTTGGTATCACCAACACATGTGAGGCGCGCTGCATTGCCTTGGCACAGCCCCTATTGGGTGGCTGAGGAGGTTTTCAGCTAGCTCATTCTGGTGCCCGAAACCCTAAACCCTAAACCCTAAACCCTAAACCCTAAACCCTAAACCCTAAACCCTAAACCCTGAACCTGCCTCAACTCTCAATCCGAATTGGCACATGAGTTCGAGCAATCTACAAGGTGCACCAACAGAAGATGGCTGGGTCTACTCCTTTTGACAGCTTCCTTAAACAAGCTTCTGAACCTAAGGGCAACCTAGAGTATCACTAAACCCTAAACCCTACACGCTAAACCCCAAAACCCTAATCATAAACCCGAATATCCCTGGCCTTGCAGAAATGAGATTTGCCGTTAAACCAACCCGAAACCAAAGGAACTTCTGTATGGAAACATTCCTGTTTTGGAGTTTGGGGCTTAGGAGCACCTTCTGGAGAAAGGGCGCACAACAAATTTGAAAGGAACACCCAGTCGCTTGTTTCAAGAGGCCGAGATGTAGGGTTTCAGGTTTAGGGCCCCCAATACCGTAGCCCCCCAAACCCTACACCCTACACCCTAAACCCCAAACAGCTCCGGCAACGGTCCCAAGGTCCCCCAGGCCTGCGCAAAAGGGCTTTCGATGGGCGGGCCGTCCAGCAAAGACTGGATATCCAGATTTTGAGGGTTGGCCAGCAGGCAACAATACCTGGAAACAGGGGGGTTTAAGGTTGTAAGGGTTTAGGCGGTCTAGAGTCTAGAGTTTAAGCAGTTTAGGGTCTAGGGTTTAGGCTCTAGGTGGTTGAGGCAGTCTGGGGCTTGGACCCGCGAGCAGCAATTCCGGGGGGTTTCCCAAAACAGGGGTGCCCTTGTTGGGGCTTCTATTTTAAGCTCTATGGCATGACTCTACGGTAGTTTGGGGTATATGAGGGGGTCCTCTTTTTAGGGAATACCCACCCTACCCCATAAATGGAGATGTGAGGGGAAGCATCCTATCCCTGAACCCTAAACCTTTTGGGTTTTGAGGGAGGTACCCTGAACCTCCCAGCATTCTTGGGTAGTCAAGGCTTGCTCTTAGTAGGGAATGAGGGCATGAAATTACCCTTTAAGGGATTATGTAGGATACCGAATTCCCCCCATCCCCAACTCAGAACCAGGAACAAATGTGGGGAGGGGGATATTCGTAAAAGAGTGTACCCTCGGGAGTAGCCCCATGCCTTGCACACAAGAAGATAGTTCTGGGACAGTGATCCTTCCTCTTTCAGCCGTTCGGGCTCTGATATGGTCTTTCTTTCTCAGGGTTGATAGGCTGTTTATGGGGTTTATGGGGGTTCATAGGGGTTTGTAGGGGTCAATAGGGGCTTATTGCTTGTTCTTCCAGGTTTTCTCGGTAGGTAGATGCCATGGACATCGCCAGGCGTCAGGTTGTGGAGACCCATCCCGCGCGGCCAGGCCCGCTTCACGTGGCTTCCCAGCTCGAAGATGCCCTCCGCCCAGGCGTGCGATACGAACACCTCACCGCAGAGCAGGGCGCTCTTATAATATATATATATAAGTACATATATATATATATGTATTCATGTATTTCCTGATATGCAATTTGCCTATATAAAAATTAATATTAATACTAGTATTAATACTAATATGAGTATTTATACTTACATCTATTTTTGCATTTGGATGTATATTTATATCTATATTTATATTTATACTTATATACATATACTTTGACTATATATATATATACATCTATGTGCTTCAATATTTGTATAAGGGAGACATGACGACGCTGATCACTGAGTTGACAAGTACTGCGAGTCTCCAAGCCTTCAAGCTAAACCAAGGCTGAGCCCAGATCTAGAAGGCTAGAGGTCGGGGGTTGCCAGAGAAGGGCAGTGGTTTAGGGTGTAGGGTTTGAGGTTTGGGGTTTAGGGTTTAGGGTTTGGGGTTTAGGGTTTGGGGTTTAGGGTTTCAGGGTTCCGGTTCTTATCCCCCCCCCTGGCCCCCGCCTGGCAAAGGAGGCCCTCCGGATGCTTCATCAGCGCGTAGCTCATCCCACCAGCGGCCCTGGTTACGGGCTTCCTCGCGAGTGAACATGGTTGAAGAGGCTCAAAATTAGGGTTCAAGGGTTCAAGGGTTTAGGGTTCAAGGGTTCAAGGCTCCAAGGATTCAAAGCTCCAAGGATTCAAGGATACAAGGATTCAAGGGTTCAGAAATATAACCCACTAGGCTTTGAGGACGGCAGCTTACCTGGATCTGAACCCCAGACCCGCCTTGGGCCCAAAACCCTTCAAATCCCTTGAGCCAACCCTTAAACCCTCAAGCCCTGAAGCCCTTAAGGCCGCAGCCCCGAAACCCTTGAAGCCCTTGATCCCAAACCCCCTATGTTCACAGCCTTGCCCGGTATTTGAGGCAGGGATTCGTGCGGGGGGCGGGGGGGGGGGGGAGGGGGTGCGGGGGTCCGCTCCCCTCCCCCATCATTGTTGCATTTGTAGGGTTTTGGCCGGCTTTGGGTCTAGGAATTCGGATGTCAGGCTTTTCCTCATATATACATATCCCGAAAGCTTACCTCTCGACCAGAAGTTGAAAAGGTTCAAAGCACAGCCAGGGAGCACGTAGTGCAAATTGACCTGGTAAAGGTTGGGGCCATACCTTGAGCAAATAGGCCGCCAAGGCACCACCAGGACCAGGAGTGTTAGGGTTCAGGGTTCAGGGTTCAGGGTTTGGGGTTTGGGGTTTAGGGATTATTTAGGGTTTAGGGTTTAGGGTTTAGGCTTTAGGGTTTGGGGTTCAGGGTTTAGGGCTACTTGGAGGTTCAGGGTGCTTAGTAACTCAATGGTGTAGCTATGCCCCACTTATAAGCCCCTTAAGTGCCCTAATGGGGTTATGGTTGGTTTACCAAGTACACTTGTAATTGGGTTACTAAGTACCATGAACCTCCAAGTAGGGCACCGCCAAGTTACATGGGTCCCTTAGTATGGGCCCTTACAAGAGGGACCCCATGTTTACGGGTTTAGGGTTTAGGGTTTAGGGTTTAGCCTCATGTACCCTAGACAACCCAAGGGCCCATACTTCAGAACCCTTCAAAGGAGGCCAGGGACCATTTTCAGGGACCATGTAAGTACCCTTAGAAATAGACAGACCTCTGAACTCTAAAACCCTCAAACCCTACTCCAAAATATTCAGAATGTGATGAATCCCCCCTTCGTTTTCCGTGTAAGTTGAGTTATAAAGGCCCCACATCCGAAATTCTAAGCTTCAACCCGAAACCCTAAACCCCAAACTCCCTAAACCCCCAACACCCACAACCCCAAACTCCGTAAACCCGCCTAAACCTTCCATTGTACTCACACATGGCAAGGCGCCAGGGATCGTTGTGGCGAGGGTTGGGCCACTCCTCGCTATCCTTGCTGGCTGAGGTTCGTTGGTGCACAAAATTGGGCATCTTAGACCTGGTCCCTTAAGCCCCTACATACATATATATGTATACATATGTATGTGTTTTTATTTGTTTATTCTTAACCCTGTAGGGTGTAGGGTTTAGGGTTCAGGGTACCCTCGGACAACAGCTAGTGGGAACCCTCAGAACCCCATACACACCTCCGAAACCCCCGAACTGTAGCCTCCAACACCCAGAACCCGAACCCTCAACCTCAAATCCCCAACCCTAAGCCCTGAATCCCAAGCCGTAAGCCCTTGCACCCCAAATCCCGAACCCAAGCCTCCAAAAGCCTTCAAGCACCGGCTATATCTCGACGTCCTTGATTGCATTGCGGGTGGACCATGGAAAAAGCCTCCCTTATACAAGAAAGACCTTAGAGTAGAATTAGCCAACACCTACCCTTCTGGCTAACACCCTAAACCCCTAAACCCCTAAACCCCTAAACCCCTAAACCCTAAACCCTAAACCCCAAACCCCAAACCCCAAACCCTAAACCCCAAACCCTAAACCCTAAACCCCAAACCCTAAACCCCCAAACCCTAAACCCCAAACCCTAAACCCCAAACCCTAAACCCCAAACCCTAAACTTGAACAACTACCAAGCATCAGGAAGCGCTCCACGCCTCCAGAGCTTTTGCACCTTCGCCCAGGCGACTCCCAAGGCGTAAGGCTTTACCTTAAGCACCCACAACTGGGGTTCAGGGTTTAGGGTTTAGGGTTTAGGGTTTGGGGTTTGGGGTTTAGGGTTTCGGGTTTAGGGTTCACTGCCTGCAGGTATACCTGAAGTGCATGGACATCGACGTGGATGATGCCAAATTCATGTTCTGCCAATATGGCTTGACCAAATGTGATCAGTGGTGCAGTGTTGGGGGCCTCCACCAGCCTGACGAGGATTTGGCGGTTCATAACTCCAACTCCACCAATTGGCACCATGGGTGCTGTCTGGCTCGGGTAGCCGCACGCCCAGTTGTGTGTTCTCCGGCGCGACCAAACCCTCAGGGTCCTGTCCTGTGCCAGTACCCAAACGTCACCCCAACATGCATTTGGCGCATTGAGCACAATGGCCATAAACTGGTTGACCCCCGGGTGTATTAGCCAACAAGTCTGTTTAGGCTTTAGGGTTTAGGGTTGAGGGTTTAGGGTTTATAAGGTTTAACCTACTTATGTGTAGGCTGTTGCGAAACACCCTCAATAGGATTCTTCGGAAATCTACAAATTTTAGGCTTGGGTTCTTAAGGTAGGGTTTATAGGGCTTAGATTTGGGCATAGGCTAGTTTGAGGTTTAGGGTTCTAAAGCTCAGGGCATAAATCACCTAGTCCCCTAAATCCCCTACAACCTAACCCTCCTCAGAACTAACTAGTAGGAGCTGGGGATCTAGAACCCTGGGAAACAAACCCGGAGCCCGAAACCATTCGACGCTTCGACCAGAAGAATCTCCCTTGAGGCTAAGCCCTAAACCCTAAACCCTCGACCCGAGCCCTAAACCCTAAACCCTAAACCCTAAACCCTACACCCTAAACCCTCCAACCCCGCGCCTCGCTGACAAAGGCAAAGAATTCTCTGCGCGTAACGCACCATCGCTCGGCGGGAATCCGAAGATGGGCCTCCATGGCATGCCCCTTCGAGCCCTTGCAAGGGTTGCGGCGGCAGTGTTTAGGGTTTAGGGTTTAGGGTTTAGGGTTTAGGGTTTAGGGTTTGGGGTTTGGGGTTTGGGGTTTGGGGTTTAGGGTTTAGGGTTTAGGGTGTAGAGCTTTTGGGGGGTTTTCGGCGAGATGCCTAGTGACCTCAGGGTTTCGGGTTCCTTAGACCCTAAACCTAAACCCTAAACCCAAATTCAAGAAAACCTGAACCCCAGATGCATAGAGGTACACCAAAGGAAAACTTCGGGTTTTAGGGTTGTTTCGTGTTTACCCTACACCCCTAAACCTCAAAACCCTGATCAATTACGAACTTGCTAGGGCTTGCCCAAACCCCCTAAACCCCTAAACCCCCAAACCCCTAAACTCCCCAAATCCCTGATCAGTTACGAACTTGCTAGGGTTTACCCAAAAACCCCCAAACCCCCAAACCCCTAAATCCCCAAACCCCCAAACCCCTAAACTCCCCAAATCCCTAAACCCTGATGAAGTTACGAACTTGCTAGGGTGTACCCAAAACCCCTAAAGGGCTAAACCCTTTAAACCCCCAAACCCCTAAACCCCTAAACCCCTAAACCTCTGACCCCCACACCCTAATCAAGTTCCGAACTTGCTAGGGCTTTCCCAAATCCCCTAAACCCCGAAACCCCAAATTAAGAACCCGAAGCATCCGCTACCTCCAGCTTCTTGACGATCTGCTCTTTCAGGACGCCGCCTTTGGGCCCTTCGTCCAGCGACTTCCCCCCCTGCGGGCAGAAACCCGGGCTTAGGGCTTAGGGCTTAGGGCTTAGGGCTTAGGGCTTAGGGCTTAGGGCTTAGGGCTTAGGGCTTAGGGCTTAGGGCTTAGGGCTCCCAAAACCCTAAACCCGCTTAAACCCTAAACCCTAAACCCTAAACCCTAAACCCTAAACCCTAAACCCTAAACCCTAAACCCTAAACCCTAAACCCTAATTGGGTTTGGGCTGATGGGGGTCGAGGGTTGATCGGGCTCGGGGCTGACAGGCCATGTGGGGCTTGAGGGTATGAGGTTTAGGGTTCAGGGTTTGAGGGCTTCAGGTTCTAGGGCTGAAGGCATTGTAGGGTTGGAGGCCTCGGTGGGGTTTTGGGGTTTGGGGTCCGGGGGTCTGGGGCTTAAGTTGAGGGTGTATGTTAAGGGCTAATGCTGCTGGATGTTTGACTTGGAGTTTACGGGTTAAGGCTGTAAGCCCAGTCCAAAACCCAAACCTTTACGGGGTCAAGGGTGTAAGTTGGCACAGCAAGCTTTGCGACATGTAGGTCCTTGACATTACTTGCTACGTACGCCCCAAACCAACTTTCCAAGCGTCACTTAACCCTGTAGGGGAAACGCACATGTACCTTACAGGATATAACCCGGAAAGTATCCTCACAATGGTCTTGTACACAAGACTCCATAACACAACATATCGAAACCCCGAACCCCTTAGGCCGGAGAAAACCCTGGGCTTAAGCTTGCTTCCCCAAGAACCAAAGAACGACGAAAAGACTAAGCCTTTGTTTTTCCTTCAGAATGAGGAGCCCACCCATGGGGTCTATTTGTGGCACTACTCTGGAATTAGGTACCCCAAAACCATGGGGTTTTGGGGTGCCCATTTCATGATGGTTCAGCGATCGCATTCCTACAACCTACATTCCAATTATAACTGTACTTATAACCCACTTATAAGCCCTTAAGTACCCCAATAGGGTTATAATTGGGTTTCTAAGTACCATGAACCTCCAGGCAACTCCTAAGCCCTGAACCCTAAACCCTAACTCCTATGTCAGGGGCTTCTCAAGGGCCTTGTTGCTGTTGGCGCTTCCCGGTGGGTAGCAGAAGTGCCGCAGCACGTGCTGACCTTCATATCATGTAGGGTTCAGGGAAACCCTATATCACCTAAACCCTAAACCCTAAACCCTAAACCCTAAACCCTAAACCCTAAACCCTAAACCCTGAACCCTACGCCCCTAAACCCTAAGCGATTAAGCGGGGGCGAAGGCAGTTGCCCTAGGTAGGGTTTGGGACCCTGCGGGTTGGGGCGCTCCAAAACCAACTTGCTGCGGAAGGTTTGGGGTTTAGGGTTTGGGTTTAGGGCTTGGGGTGTAGGGTTTAGGGCAGGGTTGGGGCTTCTGTGGTGTCATTAAGAGCTCCGGAGACAAGGAAACAATCACAAAAAACGTTCTGAATCCTACACCCAAAGCGGTAAACCTGTCAGGGTATAGGGTCTAAGAATCATGCTCATACTCAAACCTCTAAACCCAACCTGAACCCGAGAACTACCGGAGCAACCCACACGCCGGCATTAAGGAACACATACCTCATGAGATTCTATCCTGGACCCCTAAGGTTGTACCCCTGGGTTTGGGGTCCCCTGTTAAAGATCCTCTAAAAACATATAGGGGCCAGATTCGGAACATATTAAGGCCAACCTCTTGGGGGTGCTGCTCCCTAAAAACCCGAATTAACCCATGAACCCTAAATCCTAAACTCTACTGTAGTCCATAGGTTCTCTAAGAGTAGTCACATGGGCCCTTAGTATGGGCCCTTGGAACTGTACCCCTTACATACCCCTTATATACCCTACACAAATTACGGGCCCAAATTAAGGGCCCATACATCAGAATCCTTTAAAGGAGGTTAGGGACTACATTGAGGGCCCATGAAACTACCCTTCGAGTCTTAGAGGTTCCCAAAATCCCTCAACCCCAAGCCTCCTATGTCAATTAGGGTTTAGGGTTTAGGGTTTAGGGTTTAGGGTTTAGGGTTTCGGGTTTAGGGTTTAGGGTCTTGATGAGTTCTTTGGAGTTATCCGGAAGCGGTCTGAGAAAGCAGCTTTGCCAGAGTCGTTGATCGATCATCTTGCCTGAGTCTTGAGGGTTTCGGGGTTGGGGCAAACCCTAACCCCTAAACCCTAAGCCCTCAGCCCTAAACCCTAAACCCTAAGCCCTAAACCCTAAGCCCTAAGCCCTAAACCCTAAACCCTAAACCCTAAGCCCTAAACCCTAAGCCCTAAACCCTAAAGGTTTGGGGCTGTTAAGGGTAGAAGGAGGGATCCCTCGAAGGGACCCTTTATCTTATTCCCCTATATAACCCTTATATATGAATATATATATATATAGACCTTATCGAGGTGGCCCCTAACTACCCCCCGAAGAACCCCTCAGGTCCCCCATCCCTTAAGGCTGGGGGGTGTCGGGTTTGAAGGCCTAAACCCTTTACCCTAAACCGTAACTGTAGTTCTATCCCAGGTATGACTGTGTTTTTTTTTTTTTTTTGGGGGGGGGGGGGGGGGCTTGGACAGCTCAGAAGTGGGCTAGAAGTACAGTTATACTTGGGTTCTTAGTGCATGTCACAATCAGAAAAACTTTCGTCACAATTGGTCTCACTACTCATACAGCGATGACGGCAATTGAACAGGAATGATGATGAAAGTGGATTCGTGTTGTACAGCTATTTCCGTGGTGGTCGTCAGAATAGCAATAGTACTAGGAACACAACAGCCAAAACCAAGCAGAATCAAAACCTGGCCCCGACCCCAACAACGACAACCCCAAACCCGAAACCCTAAACCCTAAACCCTAAACCCTAAAAAGTCCAGACATAGTTCCTGCGCTCCATACCCAAAGAACCCATGGCGTTTGAGCCCCTAAGCCCGGGACACCATTCAAGGAGCCGGTCGCTCATCTCGCTCATGTTGGTCACCCGCGTCCTCGGCATTCACTACCATGCTTTAATGGGGGGGGGGGGGGGGGGGGGGGGGGCGGGCTTACGTTTAGGGTTTAGGCTTAGGCTGAGGGTTTAGCGCTTAGGGCCAATGAGACAAAACCCTTAGCCCTTGCAAACCTAAACCCAAAAGCTCTAGAAACTTAATAAGCACATGCACCCTCAGCCAAGAAAGGGCGAACAACAAGCACGAAGCCATAGTGAGTGGACATAGTGAAAAGCAAAGGGCTAGCAACGCTCACGGGGCTATGAGCTAGACATGTAAGAGAGAGAGAGAGAGAGAGAGACCCTAAACCCTAAACCCTAAACCCTAAACCCTAAACCCTAAACCCTAAACCCTAAACCCTAAACCCTAAACCCTAAACCCTAAACCCTAGTGGTTTTGGGGGTGTGACAGGCATACTGTTCTGAGACCACGGCATGGTGATCTCAAAGAGGGCACGGAAGAGCCTGGGGCACGAGAGGGCTTGGGGTTTAGGGTTTTGTCTTTTGGGGTTTAGGGTTTTTGGGGTTAGGGTTTCAGGATTTTGGGGTGGGGTTTAGAGTTTAAGGTTTTTGGGGTTTAGGGTTTTTGGGGGGTTAGGGTTGAGGGATTTTGGGGTTTAGAGTTTAAGGTTTTTGGGGGGTTTCGGGTTGAGGCGATCTTGGAGTCAATCCGCTCCATGGATGAGACATGTGCGAGGGATTGTGCCACTTGCAAAAACACCTATCAAACGAGGAGCAAGGTGGGGATGTTCGAAGTTCTAGTTTTGTGTTCTGTCGCATTTGTGGCAATTGATTGCGCAGAGCAACAAGTCTGCATGAAATCGCGGCAGTACAACTGCGCGAGTGCGCTCAGAGAACATGTCATGCCAAACCTCCAGCAGTGGGTTTCGAGTTTGGAGGGCTTACAAGGTCTAGTTGGACATTCACAGTGCTTGTGCCCAGATACAACTGCAATTACATAAAACCCACGTAAAGACCTATTGGGGTACTTAAGAGGTTCAGAAAGGCTTAGTCGCTGAGTTCATAAGCCCCCCCCCCCAAGAGTGTACACTTTCAGTTCTATAGGGGATTATAGTATCCCAAAAAGTGTAGAGTGTAATGTTGGACCTGCTTTATTAGGGGGGGCCGCTTTAAAGTCAATTTGGCGGAATTATTCAGGACCCCCTCACTGTTTGAGGGGTCCGCTTTAAAGTCAAACCGTCCGGGCGCCGTAAGAAAACTCCACGTGGCGCGCCTTTAAAAAAGATAACCGGGCATTGCTGCCCCTTTTAAACATATCTAAACTCCACCCTATTAAAATCATATAAGCCCCCGGGGCCGTGTAATCAGGACCCAATCCACGCCCCGACTGTTCAGGGGGGGGGGGGGGGGGGGGGGGGGGGGGGGGGCCCCCACATTAAAGCAGGTCCCACATTACTCATTCAACTACTAAGTTCAGAATCCCCCTGAACCCTAAACCCTAAACCCTAAACCCTAAACCCTAAACCCTAAACCCTAAACCCAAAGCACTTCAGCTGCCAGCTCACGCCCCATCACCATTGCTATCCCAGGCAAACCAGGCACAAACCAAAAAAAAACAAGAGGGAGGCTTGCACTTAGGGTTGAGGGTTAGGGTTTCGGGTTTAGGGTTTAGGGTTTAGGGTTTAGGGTTTAGGGTTTAGGGTTTAGGGTTTAGGGTTTAGGGTTTGAACCCTAAACCCTAAACCCCCCTCTCCTTTCAACAAAAAAATGCCACCGCTGCCCCGCCTCGAGGCATTCTGCAGCACGTAGTTGCAGTCGCTGACCAGGCTGAAGCCCTTCATTTGAGGGTTTCTAGGGTTTAGGGGCTTTAGGGGTTAGGGTTTAGGGTTTGGGGTTTAGGGGTTTTAGGGGTTTTGGGGGTTTTAGGGGTTTGAGGGGGTTTTAGGGGTTTTAGGGGCTTTAGGGGCTTTAGGGGTTTTAGGGGCTTTAGGGGCTTGAGGGGTTTTTAGGGGTTTTAGGGGCTTTAGGGGTTTTAGGGGTTTTAGGGGCTTTAGGGGCCTTTAGGGCTTTGGCTTTAGGAGGTTCAGGGGGTTCAGGGGGTTCAGGCGGTTGAGGGGGTTGAGGGGGTTAAGGTTTGAGGGTTGAGGGAGATTAGGGTTGAGGGTGTTTTGGTTTGAGGGGTTTCAGGGTTCAGGGGGTTTCTGGTTTAGGGGGCTTACGGGGTTTAGGGGGGTTTAGGGACTGTTGCTTGAAATCTTCTTCAGCTACAGGGGCCCTGGGCTTGAAGCTTGATTCAGGGTTTTGGGTTCTTGGGTTTCGGCGCTTCGTGGGTTTTAGGGTTTCAGGTTTTGGGGCCTTGCGCTGTTTGGGTTTGGGTTTCGGGAAGGGAAAGGGATCATTAGCTGCTTAACGGGTTATGGGGCGAAGACCCCCTAAATCCTGCAGCCTAAGCCTTGTAACTCGTAAACTGGATACCCACTTCAACCCGAAGCATAGATCTCCAAACCTCGCATCCAAATCGTCCGAAGCCGAGCTTGGCGTCTCAGGTTGAAGGGTTTGGGCGGCGATGTCTGTAGCACGTCTCCCGTTTCAAAGGATGTAAGGATGTACCCCCCGGCCCTGGACTCCGAAAAGCCTACATCCGGAAACCCCCAAATCGTGGCCAATTTTGGAAGGTCCAAAATCGCCATAATGTCTCCTCAGGGTTTAGGGTTTGGGTTTAAGATGGTTTAAGGTCTATAGGAGTTTAGGGATTAGAGCCCTGCAACCCCCCAAACCGTCCTCCGTTGTGCCACGCATGGCAATTTCCCAAGGCCGTGGCTGCTCTCGGCTCACTTGTGCTCGCGCGCTGAATTTTGCAGACGTTTCTTGGAACAGAATAGCCCGCCCGGGATGACTACAGGGTAGCCCTTTACCCCATCAAAGTTCTGTCTCCTTATATCCACGATGCCGCTGATTGTTGCACAGCGCGATTGTTGCCATGTGGTGGAACAAAGTGGGACCCTTACAAGGGACCTGAGGGTTTTTTGGGGGGTTATTTAGGGGCTACCTAGGTATATAGGGACTCTCTAAGGTATGTATAGGGAAGGGGAACAAGATTAAGGGTCCCTTCTAGGGGACTCAACACTACACCCCAAACCCGAAGCACTAATTTCCTTGACCCCTGAATCTAAATCCTGAGCCCTCAACCCTTTCTGTAAGCCTGGGGGGGGTCTTAGGCTGAGGGTTTAGCGTTCAGGGTCTAGGGAGGGTTTCGGGTCTAGGGAATGGGGTTTTAGCTGCCCTCTAGGCGACGGAAGAGACCACCGGAAGGCCCGACACTAAGGAGTCCCCCCAAAACGGACACCCAATATAATATGATCCACCCAAGGAACCATACATGTAAACTGACCAAAAGCCATACTGCCTCTAAACCCTTAACCCCCAAAACCCTAAACCCGAAACTCTAAACCCTAAACCGAGCCTAAACCCTGAACTTTTAAACCCGGATTTCCTGTAGGAAGCCTCGTGGCTACTGAGCACTGTCTGGGGTTAGAGGGTTTAGGTTCGAGGACTGAGGTGTTCAGAGGGTTGAGGGATTGAGGAGTGTACATCCATGCAAACATTCCTGAGGCCCTAAACCCTAAACCCTGAACCCTATAATTACCCCAAACCCAAACCCGAAACAGAAAACCCTAAACCCTGAACCCCAACCCTGCGACCCCAAAAACCTTGCGCTTAAAAACTTGCCTCGATATACTTCCGGCTGAGGTAGACTTGCAGTAGGATGGCCACCTTCGTCCAACAATGGTTTAAAAGTTTAGGGTTTAGTGTTTCGGGTTTAGGGTGGTTTAGGGTTTAGGGTTTGAGGTGTATGGGCAACGGGTTCAGGATTTAGGGTCTAGTGAAAAGGGCCCTCCCATGTGCAGATATGACGGGCCTTATCGGATAGCTTAAGTTTCTTGAGGTGTTTTGCAGCGCCCCTACTTGTACATACCCGACGTGATCATTTAAGTTCGCCGAGGTTCCCGGAACCCTCAACCCTCATTCAAACTTAAGCCTAAACCCTGGACCCTAAAGCCCGAAACCCTAAACCCTATAACCCTAAACCCCCCAACCCCAAACCATAAAACCCCAAAACCACTAGAGCCCTAAAGCCCCAAACCTTGGGTTTGGGGGCTTCGGCTTTCTGGTTTCAGAACCCTGGCTTGCCAAAGTTGTAAACCCTCAACTTTACCTAGAGTACTTGGAAGCTCTTTTGACTTAGTAACTCAGTAAATATCAACCAGAAACCCCATTAACATCACCGTAACCACCTTACTAAGTCCACAGGGCTTCCAGACAAGCTTGTGCGTTACAAAGGGGGTTTAGGGTTTAGGCGGCTTAGGGCTCAGAGTAACGATCCTCAAAAGGAGCTTAGGCTTGGGCTTTAGGCGGTTTCGGATTTAGGTAAGCTTCCTTTGCTTGAGGGCAGAACGGTTCGTTTAAGTGAACCCTAAGCCTCCTAGAGGGGCACTCCGCACGCCGGGTTGATGAGTTTCGGCTCACCCGACCATGCTTATATCTGTAGGTGTCCACAACATCTCGGACTCTGTCAACGTCGCAATCCTGGACATTTCCGTCTTGAGGTTGTTGTTCCAGACGTCTCGCAGTTGCTCCAGGAGTCCGCGAATGGCGTGGGCAATGTGCCGGGCCGATGTCGAAGAATGGCCCGCGCCCCCTACAACTCGGGAACATTTGGGTTTAGCTGGCAATGTTGGGGTACTTGGACGCTTAGGGAAGGCTATTGGGGCAATTTGGGGCCTCAGGGAAGAAACTTCCGTATTTATTTGGTGGTTGTTCAACATATCCCTACTTTGGAGTAAACTCTGCAAAAACAACCAGAACCAAAACAAGTATTCAAGTATTGTACTCCAAAACCCAGATATGTCCCTTTTTGGGTCCGATAAAAAATGCGGCACCCTTAGAGGAAACAACCCCCAAACGCAGACTTTAATTTAGAGAACTACACATATACCTGTCCCCAAAATGACTGTAAGAAAGGTTCCCTAAACCCTAAACCCTAAACCCTAAACCCTAAACCCTAAGCCCTAAACCCTAAACCCTAAACCCTAAACCCTAAGCCCTAAACCCTGACCCTCAACTCTTATGATTTGAGCCGGGCCATACGATCCTACCAAGGTCGATGCCACCAAGAGAGCACACTAAGCAGCTTCATCTGAAGCCCAAGTTATGCCTAAACCTAAAACCCTTTGCCTTAAACCGAAACCTTGAGCCCCGAACCCTAAACCCTAAACCTTCAACCCGAAACCTAAACCCTGAACCCCAAAACCCGGACCCTAAACCCCAAACCCCTAAAACTCAAAGGTACTTGAACCTCCCCTTAGGCACCCTAACAGGGCCATAATTGGGCTAGAAGTACGGTTTCCCTAAACCCTAAATCCTAAACCCGAAACCCGAAACCCTAAACCCTAAACCCTAAACCCGAAACCCAAAACCCTGAACCTCAAAGGTACAGCTCGCCGAAGCATCCCGCAGGCCTTGCCGTAGATGTTATCTGTGCCGCCAAGGACTCGGACAGGGCAGACCTGCAATGGTTGGGTTTAGGGTTTAGGGTTTAGGGTTTCGGGTTTAGGGTTTAGGGTTTGGGGTTTAGGGTTTTAAGGTTTAGGGTTTAGGCCTTTAAGTTTTAGGGCTGAGCGGCTCCTACTCCCTAAATCCATAGCACTTTTTTTTTTTTTTAATCTTCGAGCTCGAAAACCAGGATCGTAGTAATCAGGCAACTCCGAGACCCTTATTCCCACAAGTAGGTTTCGTGAGTTTAGGCTTTAGGCGTTAGGGGTGTACCAGTAGGGGTTTGGGGCTTTAGGGGCTTAGGGTTTCGGGAATAGGGTGTAGGGTTCTAGGGTACAGAGTTTTGAGGGTAGAAGCTCTGGTACAGCCAAGGGGAGTGGAGGCATTGCACTAGCCTAAATACTAAATATCTTAAGACCCTCAGGATTCGGCCCTAAACCCTAAACCCCTAAGCCCTGAACCCTGAACCCTAAACCCTAAACCCTGAACCCTGAACCCTAAACCCTGAACCCTAAAGGCCCTAAACCCTAAACCCTAAACCCAAAGGCTTCGGCCTTCTGCTTTGCACGTGTTTCATGAGGCTCTTGACCCTCCGAACTTGAATTAAGCTTCTGCAAACTTTAGGGTTTGGGGTTTAGGGTTTGAGGGTTTGAGGGTTGAGGGTTTAGGTTTAGGGTTTAGCGTCTTTCCTGAACACTCAACACGGCAGGTGTCACGCGTACCGGTGGTTGGCAACCCTTACCAACCCTAAGCCCTGAACCCTGGGTTTAGGGTTTAGTGTTTCGCGTTTAGGGCTCAGACAGGCGCCGGAATCGAAGCTCTTGCGCCCCTAAACCCTAAACCCTAAACCCTAAACCCTAAGCCCGTGAACCCCAAGTCCCAACCCCAGACCTGCGCTGCCTGTAGATCTCTCCACAAGCAAGGCCGAAAGCCCAATACTCCGAAACCCAAAGCGCTCCAAGAAACCCCCCCAACAGAAACCAACAACAACCTCTCAAAGAACTGTACCATTGCATAAACAGAAAATACCCTGTAACATTCGCAAAAGAAAACAAAAACCACAAAGCCCTGAAACCCCAAAACCCCAAAACCCGCAAACCCAAAACCATAAAACCCTGAACATCTAAACCCAATAACCGCAAAACCCCCCTACACCCCAAAACCCTATAGCCCTAAACCCTAAACCCCCAAAACCCTAAAACCCTAAAGCCCAAACCCCTAAATAACAAAACCCTAACACCCCAAAACACCACGAACCCACAACTGAAAAACCCAAAACCCGCCCTCAAACCCTAGCACCCCAAAACCCCAGCACCCTAAACTCCAAAACCCCAAAACCCTCACACCCTAACACCGAAAACCTGAAACCCTAACCCCAAAACCCGAACACCACAAAATCCCAAAACCCCAAAAACCCTCAAACCCTAAAACTCCAAAACCACAAAACCCTAAAGCCCTAAACCCCAAAAAACCCTGAAGACAAAGACACTAAAACCCTCAACATATACCCTAAACCCTAAACCCAAAGACCCCTAAAAGCCCTGAAAAAACCCTAAAACCCTAAATCCCTCAAAAGCCCCCGCGGCCTGCGGGTCTTCCATCAGCTGCCCCAGCTCCGCTTGCTCATCTTCGCGGCTCTGCGCGGGGGGGGAGGGGGGGGGGTTTAGGGTTTAGGGTTTAGGGTTTAGGGTTTTAGGGTTTGGGGTTTGGGGTTTGGGGTTTAGGGTTTAGGGTTTAGGGTTTAGGGTTTAGGGTTTAGGGTTTAGGGTTTAGGGTTTAGGGTTTGGGGTTTAGGGTTTAGGGTTTAGGGTTTAGGGTTTAGGGTTTAGGGTTTAGGGTTTAGGGTTTACGGTTTGGGGTTTGGGGTTTAGGGTTTAGGGTTTGGGGTTTGGGGTTTGGGGTTTAGGGTTTGGGGTTTGGGGTTTGGGGTTTTGGGTTTTGGGTTTTGGGTTTAGGGAAAACTAAACACGAAAGCCTACGAAACCCACAAGCCATAAACCCGAAGTAGCACAGGGCTTTTAAGGTTTCATTGGGGGTTTAGAGCTATTAGGTTTGGTAAATGTCAAAAGGGCTGCAGGGCTATACTTACTTGTGAATAAAAAAGGCTTCGGGTTTTGGGGCTTTTGATTTCTATTTCTGCGCAACAAGGGAACCCCAACAAGCATACCGTTCAGGCAGTGGCATATCTTGTGGTTGAAGGATTCCAAACCCTAAACTCTAAACCCTAAAGTATGCGTCAGAGATCTGCCCAACATCCTAACAGCCCACTAAAACTCTTAGGGTAGTTGCATGGTCTCTTAGTATGGGCCATTCAAAGGGAACCCCTTGGAAAATCCTTATATGCCCTAAACAAGCCAAGGGCACACACATCAGAACCCTGCAGAGGAAGTTAGGGTTCAGGGTATAGGGTTCAGGGTTCAGGGTTTAGGGTTTAGGGTTTAGGCCCTAAACCCTAAACCCTAAACCCTAAACCCTAAACCCTAAACCCTAAACCCTAAACCCTAAACCCTAAACCCTAAACCCTAAACCCTAAACCCTAAACCCAAACTTTAGGGTTTAGGGTTTAGGGTACCAAGGGCCCAAAATATCTACTCTTGATAAACCCTAGACCCTGACCCCCTAACCAGCAAGTTGCAAGCCCTACGGCCGAAACCTACCGAAACCCTAAACCCTAAACCCTAAACCGCAAACCCCAAACCCTAAACCCTGAAACCCTAAACCCTAAACCCTAAACCCCCTTCCGTGTCGCACCTTCAGTTGGCTAAACTCGTGCGCCTTGCCGAAGAGCGCAAGTATCCTCACGGCTTCTGATGGTCTGGGGAGGGCCTGTTTAGGGTTCAGGGTCTGGGGTTTGAGGTTTAGGTTTAGGGTTTAGGGCTTAGGGATTTGGGATTGGGGATTAGGGATGTTTTGAAAGGGTACAGTGCAATTTCTCCAATGATTCGGGTACATTCCTTGTTGAAGGGGGCAAAGGTTGATCTAGGTATGGTGTACTTGGTAGGCCAGGGCACCCTTTTTTGGGTTGGTTACCTTATACTGAGGGAACCCATAACCAACAAAAGTAAAGAGTGCCACCGGGCTACCAAGTCTACAGTTTGAGCTTGCAGCTCTTGTGTGGCTTCCTCCCCGCACGAAGCTGGAATGCAAGCTGAAGTACACAGCAATGAGACTGTAAAATTAACATTTAAGTATTTTGCCCTATGAAGCCTGGGCCACTTCTATAACCTAAAGCATTCCAACCCTTAACCCTAAGCTCCACTCATGGGTTCCCCTACTACCCCCCTCTATACCCCCCATGATTTAGGCGATTTAGGGATAATTGAGCCCAAATAAAGTTATTTAAGGGGGGAACCTAGGGGGGGTAGTGTAGGGGGCGGTAGTAGGCGGGGAACCCATGATCTACAGGCCACGCAGGCCACACTGGTCTGGAGCAAAACCTGGCCGCGGTCAGCACGGGACAAGACCAGAGGTAGGGTTTAGGGTTAGGGTTTAGGGTTTAGGGTGTCGGGTTTAGGGTTTAGGGTTGAGGGCTCAGGGTTCAGGGTTTAGGGTTCAGGGGAAGCTGAGCTCGAGTCCTAACGCCCTAAAACGCCCGAACCTTGGAAACCCTAAATCCTGCAACCCGACAACCCTGGGGTCCCTACAACCCCTACAACCCGAAACCCTAAAGTTCCAAACCCGTTTTGAGGGCCTCATGGACTGGAGTGGAAGACTCGTTGAGGGTCGAGGTGGTTTAGGGTTTCGGGTTTCGGGTTTAGGGTTGAGAGCTCAGAGTTTAGCTATAGTGTGGGGCTTCGTGCTACTAAGATTTACCCTGCAGGTCCATGTACCTCAGCTCGGGCTCAAAAGTCAGTACATAGGAAGTGCTTTATAAAGCCCTCATATACCCTATTTAGCCACAGGGTTTCTGTTCGTTTTTTTGTTTTTTGTTTTTTTTTGGGGGGGGGCTTCTTAGGTTTGGGGGCTGTTAGGGCCGACTCATAGCAGGAGGCTCAAGCAGGGTAACTGGGTCTATTAGGACAGTACAATGAGTCTCCAAACCCTAAACCCTAAGCCCTCTACCCTGTGCAGTCGGAAGACTCTATGTTGGGCTGTCCCCACGTCACCCCTCCCCCACCCTAAACCCCAAGCCCTAAGCCCTAGACCCTAAACCGAAGGAGAAGGAGAGGATAAGAAGAAGAAGAAGAAGAAGAAGAAGAGGAAGAAGAAGAAGAAGAATACAAAAACATGACAGTGCGTGCGTGTGCTCCTGTCATCGTCCATGTGCTGCACGAGACCCTTGCTAAACGATTCCGCGGTCTCCCAATCGACCTGACTTTAGGTTTAGGGTTTAGGGTTTAGGGTTTAGGGTTTAGGTTTTGGGGTTTAGGGTTTAGTGTGTAGGGTGTAGGGTGTAGGGATTAGGGTTTCGGGCATAAACGCTTTAGGGGTTAGGGCTACGGCCACATTCCCGAAACCCGAGACCTAAAGGTCCATGTAAAAACCTGTGCGAGGCCCCGGGGCCCAAGTGTACACGATTTAGGTACATGGACCCTCTTTGGGTAATCCTAAACCCTAAGCCCGAAACCCTCAACCCTAAAGCCTTAACCCTAAACCCTGAACCCTAGACCCTACACCACAAGTGCCGGAAGCTTCGCTAAGCTGAGGGCCTTCGGAAGGTAATATCGGTGTTCGGTTGGGCTACAGCCCGGGGCTGTTGAGGTTCCTGTAGAAAACCTAAACACTAAACCCTAAACCCTAAACCCTACACCCTAAATCCTAAACCCTAAACCCTGGAACCCCAAACCCGGCGCTTGGGACTCCCAATGGCCGGTGAACAAACCTCTCAAAAGGAACAAGTACATTCAACAACAGCAGCTTTGCGATAATCGGTTTAGGGTTTAGGGTGTTGTTTCGACCTGAGGTGTGGTGGGGGGGGGGGGGGGGGGGGGGGTCGCGGTCTCTTTCTAGGCGCGCAGCTGTTTTTGTAAAGACCTTCAGGACAAGGAAAGCCTAAACCCTATACCCTACGAGACCCTAAACCCTACAGAGGGTCCGCAGCTCCCACTGGCGATCCTCTAAGTGTATACATAGGTAGAACAAGCAACGATATGTGTTTGTAGTATTACATGTCTATATAACGTGTACACACATACACACGCGTGTACTATGTGTCATTGTTTGCTCTAGTCGTATGCTTACTACCATTGTCGTTTTACTTCTTATTGTTGTGCATTTCTTGTATGTTGAACAAACCTGAATAAATTCGCACACATATATAGCAATGTAAGTAGAAACGTATTTAGGCTTCTTTCTGGGGTTTCCCGCTGCACGCAGTGGGTGGTAAACAATGAAGAAGGACAGCTCTCCAGCGCCCTCACAGCCCTAACAAAACCCTAAACCGCTACGCCCTGAAACCTAAACTCTAACCCTGAACCCTAAACCCTAAACCCTAAAGCCTAAAGCCTAAAGCCTAAACCCTAAACCCTACCTACAACCCATGTGCCTTCAAGCAATCAGGGCTCCCCGGCGTAGAAGCGCGCGGCCACGCGCCCCAGGTCCGTCGGGTTGTAGTTTCCTCTTGAAGGCCCGGGCTTATTAAGGGTTTAGGGTTTAGGGTTTAGGGTTAGGGTTTAGGGTTTAGGGTTTAGGGCTCAGGGGGCAGGATAACCTTTATAAACAGCTCAGGGGACAGGCTTCTGGAGTTGGAGCCTTGCAAACCCTAAACCCTGAACCCTAAATCCAAAGCACTAAAACCTAAACCGAACCTTAACCCTCTAGGGGTACCTCTACCCAACCCTACATGCTATGGGTTAAGTTATTAAGGGTTTAGGGTTTAGACCCCCTAACAGCCTAAACCCTGAAATCGGCAAACTGCACCAAAGCACGAGGGTTGGTAGGGTAAACAATTTTTAAGTCAAGGTTTCGACAGGGCCCAATGGTGTCTTCACCTCTAACTCCACATGGTAGTTGTTCAAATTATTGCACTACTGCCTATTTGACCCCTAAAACCCCTAGAAACTCCATAACCTCATAACCCCACAAGATGTTGTCAAAATAATCCGAAGATGTTGTCAAAATAATCCGCTACCGCCTATTCTAACCCCTAAAAACCCTAGAAGCTCCATAACCTCATAACCCCACAAGATATTGTCACTAAAGAAGAAAGAAGCCCACGCGAGCACTAAACCCTAAACCCTAAACCCCAAACCCTAAACCCTACCGAAGCCTTGAGCCCCATGTTCTCAGCCCCGAGCCCTACACAGCATGAGCCCCGAGCCGGTCGTCCAGATTTCGGGGTTTAGGGGCTTCAGGGCTTAGAGGGTTTAGGGTAATGTTTTAGGGTTTAAGGTTCAGGGCTTTTAAGGCTGTAGGTTGGGATGTTCCTCACTACGAACAGTCCTTAAGGATTAGACTTGGAGGGGTACTCTAACCCCTAATAAGGACTGTGAGTAGAAGGGGGAGCATGCCAAGTTGTAGGGCTTTAGGGCTTTCGAAACCCTAAGCCCTAAGCCCTAAGCCCTAAGCCCTAAACCCTAAACCCTAAACCCTAAACCCTAAGGGGGGCTTTGGGAGTTTGGGTGCATGTCGGGTATTTCGAAGGTAGGAACCATGGGCCTCTAGTATGGCCCCTTACCCTTGCTTAGTTTAAAGGGATCCCGAAGTGTGGGCCTTAGTATTTATAAGTGTACATAAGGAACCCTAAACCCTAAACCCTAAACCCTAAACCCTAAACCCTAAACCCTAAACCCTAAACCCTAAACCCTAAAGAGAACAGGGGACCCGCCTTAAGAGCCCATACTTCGGATCCCCTAGCATTACCGGGTTTCTATCGATCTCTGAGGCCGTGGCGGTTGTTGTCGATTCGTATGAGCCGCGCGTTGCAGAGCTTGCTGGCTGCCTGGCTGGGGATCATAGGTAGCAGTTGGGATGTTCCCCCTAATACTCACAATCCTTACTAGGGATCAGAATCATTAAAAGGTACTGTAATCCCTAACCCTCAACCCTCAACCCTCAACCCTCAACCCTCAACCCTAAACCCTATTCAGGACTGTTAGAAAAAGGGGGGAACATCCCAGGGTGGTAGCTTGAGCCCAAACCAACCCCCCCCCCCCCAAAAAAAAAAAAAAAAAACTAAAAGTGATGTCAGCCCTATTCAGCTCTATAAACGCTAGAAGCCCTCTAAAACTTGCACGCCCTACAAAACCTATAAACTCTGAAAACCTGTGCAAGGCCTGTAAACCCAACAAAACCCTAAAATCCTATAAAACCAATCAACCCTGTAAAGCCTAAGACCCTACAAGCGCCAGAAGCCCAAAAAACCCAATCAACCTTACAAAGCCCTATAAGCCCTTTAAAACTCACAAACCGTACAAGCCCTACAACGCCTGTACACCCTGTAAACCCTAAAAGCCCTATAAACCCTATGAACCCTATGTACCCTATGAACCCTATGAACTCTGAACCCTAAACCCTAAATCCTATGAACCCTATGAACCCTAAACCCTAAACCCTAAATCCCATGAACCCTAAACCCTAAACCCTATACCCTAAACCCTAAACCCTAACTCCTATGAGCCCTATAAACCCCAAACCCTAAATCCTATGAAGCCTAACACCGCTGCCTCATGGACATACTCTCTTCGCTTCTTCTCCAGGGTGGGGTCGGTTTCGAAGTCCTGGCAGTTTAGGGTTTAGGGTTTAGGGATTAGGGATAAAGGGTTTAGGGTTTAGGGTTTAGGGTTTGCTTGAGCGACGGCTGTGCAAGCACCGTTTAGGGGGTTAGTGTCTTCACGAGGGTTTAGGGTTTAGCGTTTAGGGTTTAGGGTTTAGGGCTAGGGTTTACGGCTAGGGTTTAGGGTGTAGGGCTTAGGGTCTGAACCCTAAAACTGAAACCCCAACAAGCTGAACCCAGCACGAAGCCCCCAAAACCAGAGCTCTGAACCTTCAGAGATCCCCTCTCCCTCAGCCTACACCTACCCCAAAAACCCTGGGTTGCAGAGGGTTCTGCGGGTAGAAAAACCATCAGAAGCCAGAGCCTATTTTTGTGGTAGGTTACCTAAGAACCCCAGCTTTTTCTGATAGCAGCCTACCCAAATAACTAGGTTTCGGGTTCCTAAGAAAGGGCTCACAACTTCGTGACCCATGCTTGAAGTCTCTGGGTAGTTACATGGTCCCTTAAACCCTAAACCCTAAACCCCCTTGAAAGGGGACACCTTATAGCCTTGTATACCCTATACATCAAAAAAGGGCCCATACATCAGAACCCTTTGAAGAAGGTGAGGGACCGTATTAAGGGCCCATATAACTACCCTTAGTCCCTAAACCCTGAACCCTAAACCCGAAACCGGCTGAAGGAGAGCAGAGAATGTTAAGGGCCATGGTCCCCGGAAGATGTTCCAACACCCAATATGGGGCTTTTAGGGTTTAGGGTTTAGGGTTGATTAGGGGGGGGGGGGGGGGGTGCAGTATACTTGTTTTTGGGCTCCTGTAGCAAGCCCAAAGGATCCATCTACATGCATTATTTAAAGTATATATACTTGGGCTTTAAAGGGGGTTGCTACTGTACATCCCTAAGCCCTAAACCCCAAACCCTAATGTTGTAAGAATCTTGGCCCTGTAGGTCTTGGAAATCATGAAAAAATTATTTTGTCATTTTTCAGTCATTTCGGAGTCATTCTGGAGTCATTCTGCTGTTGTCATTTTGTTGTCGTTTCTATGTCGTTTTCTGCATGAATCATTCTTGTGTTGTCATTTTCTTGTCATTGTGTTGTCGGTGGTGGTGGTGGTGGTGGTGGTGCTGCTGCTGCTGCTGCTGGTGGTGGTTGTAGTAGTAGGAGGAGGTAACTTATGTGGTATCCTGTGAGATCAAGCGAGGCACGAGGCACGAGTCACCACTTTCTGCGTCGTGATTTGCAGAAAATGAATAAAACGATAACTTGCAACAAAGGCGTAAGCCTTACGTAAGCAAGGAAGGAAGTCTGGGGGGATCTGGGGGATGGCAACGTGTGGGGAAGGGGGGGAAGGGGGGTGGGGGGGGAGGGGGCGGTGGAGGGCCATATGACAAAAAATGACAGATCAGGACATGACAGAAAAATGACTCCAAAAAGACAGAAAAAAAAAAACTCCAAAATGACAGAAAAATGACTCCAAAATGACAGAAAAATGACTCCAAAATGACAGAAAAATGACTCCAAAATGACAGAAAAATGACTCCAAAACGACAACCGCTCGAGGCCTCCTTCAATTTCCACCCTCCCCACCGTCCCCTCGCCCGTCCCAGGGGAAGTC
This sequence comes from Symbiodinium natans, assembly GCA_905221605.1. Taxonomy (NCBI): domain Eukaryota; class Dinophyceae; order Suessiales; family Symbiodiniaceae; genus Symbiodinium; species Symbiodinium natans. The sequence continues at coordinate 1,334,511 of CAJNDS010002079.1, read as the reverse complement.
ATTTTTTTGTCATTTTGGAGTCATTTGTTTGTCATTTTTCTGTCATTTGTGGAGTCATTTTTCTGTCATTTTGGAGTCATTCTGCTGTCATGTCCCGACCCCTCTGTCATTTTTTTGTCATTTGGCGACCCCTTTGCCATTTGGTCTGACATTCTTCTGGCATTGTTCAATCATTTGCTCCAATTCTAATGTACGTCGTCCTCATCATCGTCGTCGTCGCGGCGCGCGTGCGAAGAGGGACAAGGGCTCAGCAGTGTCGGTTCTGGGGGCCCATGTGGGCCGTGTCTGAGGCCCTTGAAGGCCCCAGGAGGCCTGTCGTCAGCTAGTTTGGGCCCATGTTTTGTGGGTCCCTTAACTGGGCCGCATTTGGGACCACAATCATGAGGGCTTTGGAAGGCCCATATGAACCCTTTCTGAGGGCTTTGCCTGGGCGCGCTTTTGTGGGGTCCTTTACAATAATAATACTATAATACTACTGACACATGACAAACAAATGACACAAACACGACACAAAAATGGCATCAAAAAGACAGCAGCAAGTGACAACAAAATGACAAATAAATGACAAAAATAATTCCTGGATATGTCCCAAGGTCTGCAGGAGAGATTCTTACAACCCTAATGAATTCTAAGGGGGCTCTAGGACTATGTACCATATATGTACATGGATCCTAAGCGCAGATCAGGCCTGTTGGGTGATACCAAACTTCTGCGGTGTGCGGAAGAAGCGCACGAAGAGGTAGGAGTAGCCTGGGCAGGCGCAACCCACTGAAAGTTTAGTATTCGGGTTTAGGGTAAAACCCTAAAACCCTAAAACCCTAAAACCCTAAAACCCTAAAACCCTAAAACCCTAAAACCCTAAAACCCTAAAGCCCTAAAACCCTACAACCCTAAAACCCTAAAACCCTAAAACGCTAAAACCCTAAAACCCTAAAACCCTAAAACCCTAAACCGTAAACCCTAAACCCTAAACCATAGGTTTGGGGATTAGGCAACCCCTGCACCTGCATTACCCTTTTTGCGATTGCCAATTGTAGGGCTTAAGGCCTACAAGGAGGCTCCATATTCAGAGCCTTCAACGCGCTGCTGCCTTTTGACTTAACAGACCGTGAGACATGGAATCCGAAGCGCCGGCTCATTTTCAAACTTCTCCGTGTTCTGAAGCAACGCGCCGGAAGGCCAGAAGTATAGAGAGGCATTCCCATAAATCCGACACGCTAAAGCCTAAACCCTACACCTGTCATCCTCCCATAGTCGCATAAACCCTAACCCTAAACCCTAAACCCTAAACCCTACGGTAATTCGTTGGTGAGGGCTCTGTCTTGTATTCGCTGCAAGTCACAAATGCCCCAAGCCCTCCAGGCCCACAAGGGGTGTTAGTTTTGGGGTGTTTTGGGTGTGGGGTTTAGGGTTTAGGGTTTAGGGTTTAGAGTTTAGGGTTTAGGGGTGGATTGGGGCTCAAAAAGAGTTCAGGCAAGCGGGGTTTCAGGCTTTAGGCGAGCGCGAAAGAAAAAAGACTTTGGGTGCCGCGCGCAGCCAGTCAGCAGCATCCTTCTCGGAAGAGACGTTGCCCATGGCCTTATCTTGCGGTGGACTGCTTCTAGTTCATGGTTAGGATCGTATGAAAAATTTAATTCTTTATTCCTCATAGGGTTTAAGGAGGGTTAAGGTACCCTTTACACATGTAAAGTGGTACCCAACTATGATAAAGGCTTGGTGGAAGGAAGTTTCAGGGCCTAACCCGACACCTTGGAAAACCATTTTGTCCATCCCTCAGGGGTAAACCCTAAACCCTAAACCTAAACCCTAAACCCTAAACCCTAAAAACTAAACCCTAAACCCTAAACCCTAAACCCGAACCCTAAGCCCTAAAGCACAGTCATCTAGATGGGGATCCCGAACTTAAGGTTCTGGGCTTGGGGGTAAGTCTTGAGCTTTCCTGACTAGGCATCATTAGACTCATTAGACATCTCTCTGCGAACGGCGAAAGACCTCAAAGCTGAATTATAGCTAAATTGTTCCTAGGCCTCTTTTGGCTCAGGCATCGTGAGCGCCGCCACCTGACAGGGCTCATGGCCTCTGTCAACACGGAAGCTTACGGAAGGGAAAAGCAAAGGCCTGCTTGAGGAGGCTGATCCTCATGCCCTAGTCAGCATTCACCACCATTGCACAGCCACAGCATGCCAGCAAAATCGAGTGCTCAAGTTTAGCAGTCAAGCGCGGTCTGCACCCTCTCATCCAAGAAAGAGATCGAATGAAGCAGCCACGTGGAGCCGAATCAGCCCTAAACCCTAAACCCTAAACCCTAAACCCTAAACCCTGAGAACCGGAAGCCACTTTTCAGGTAATAGGGTTCGGAGCTCAGGGTTTAGGGTTTAAAGGGTCTAGAGGGTAAAGGGTTTTGGGTTTAGGGTTTAAACCGTTTAGGGTTTTGGGTTTAGGGTTTAAGGTTGATAGGGTTCGCGGTTTAGATCGACAATTCAGGCGCATCTCCCTCTGTCTTGTGGGTCTAAGTCTGGGTGAAAAAAATCGGGTTTAGGGTTTAGGGTTTAGGGTTTAGGGTGTAGGGATCTAAGTCCTAATACCTAAACCCTAAACCCTAAACCCTAAAAAAACCCGGATGAAGACGTGAGCAACGACTCCGGGGCCGCCAGCGATCTCGGCATTCAGGGAATTCGCCATGTTCTCCAGGAATTTCGACTCGATGGGCATCTGGTGCCTTAGGGAGGGCTTCGGGTTTAGGGTTTAGGGATTAGGGGTTTAGGGGTTTTAGGGGTTTAGGGGTTCAGGGGTTTAGGGGTTTAGGGTTTAGGGTTTAGGGTTTAGGGTGTTTAGGGCACTCAGGAGGGTAGCCAAACATTAAACCTTTAGCTGCCTTATTATCAGAAACCCAAGTAGCCCAAAAAGGGTAAGGATCTAAAGTTACAGTAAAGTCCCACAAAGGTGCCCCTAAACCCTAAACCAAAAACCCTAAACCCTAAACCCTAAACCCTATAAGCCTTAGGGAGGGCTTCGGTTGAGGGCGTTTTCAGGGCTTATTGAGGGTTTAGGGTGTTTAGGGTGTTTAGGGTGTTTAGGGTGTTTAGGGTGTTTAGGGTTTAGGGTGTTTAGGGTGTTTAGTGGGTTTATAGGCCTTAATTTACCAAGTATTCAAAGAGCCTGCCCTACTTGGACCCGGTGAGCCTAAACCCTAAACCCTAAACCCTAAACCCTAAACCCCCCCTTCCCCCTGTGGCTCCGCACAGGAGCAATCGCAGGTAGGTGTTGAGCTTGGCGTGCTCGGTGATCCTGGCTTCGGCCTAAATCCTAAACCCTAAACCCTAAACCCTCAGGGTCGGAGGAAGGGTTGAGGATTGCAGACCAAATCCTAAACCCTATACAAAGGGAACCCTAAACCCTAAAAGAACCTAAACACCCTAAGAATCCTTAAGCCCCAAAACTAAAACCCTGAAACCCTAAAACCCTCAACTCTCCCTATACCCACAACAATCCTGTACAACCCCTAAACCTTAAACCCTAAACCCTAAAGCACGATGAAACCCTGACCCCTACTGGGCAGAACTTTTGACTTAGCAAAAGGGGTTTAGGGATAGTTAGGTGGGCGATTGGGAATCTACTAGGGTGTCCAGGGGATACTAAGTGGACTTACGAAGTCAAAAGAGCTTGCACTCTAAACTTTAGGTGTTCAGGGGGTTTAGGCTTTAGGGGTTTGGAGTTTAGGGCAGTGATTCACACCGATGGCTGAAGCTCGAGCCCTCGAAGGAGGGGAGGGGGAGAAAGCTTCACTCACTCGTGGTGGCCTGTCACCCAATCTCCTATGAACTCTAAACCTCAGAGCCAACCCTAAGCCCTACACCCTTAGCCCAGAGCCCAAAATGCCAAATGGGGATTTCCGAAGATGGGGGTACCCCTACCCTAACCCCTAAACCCTAAACCCTAAACCCTTTTAAAGGACCCTCCAAGAAGGGCACCCCTATGTTCCCGCAAATAGACCCGCAAAGCAAAGCGGGCCGGCAATGCAAAGTGGCATGGCCTGCCGAAAGCAGGGCCAGCTGGGGGATGGGAGGGGGTTAGGGTTTAGGGTTTAGGGTTTAGGGTTTAGGGTTGAGGGTTTAGGGTTTAGGGTTCAGGGTTGAGGGTACAGAGTTTAGGGTTTAGGGTTTAAGGTTTAGGGTTTGTAAGGACTTTGGGCTGAAGCGGTTTAAGTTTAGGGCTCGGAGTTTTTTCGAATTTCGGAGTTTGGGGTTTGGGGTCTAGGGTTTTAGAGTTGGGGGTTCTGGAGTTAGCTCTGAACGCCTCAACCCTTAAGTGAAGGGCATATATGTGTGTGTGTGTGTGTGTGTGCGTAAGAACTTGCGTGCGTACGCATGTACATATTGTGCATTTACTTCTACATGTATATGGCACACAAACTGATACATAACAACCACCAGCAGATACATGCTGCAGACATAAAGGTTTGCTCCTGTGGGATCCTTGTTGTTTACACCATCCCGCTACGACACGCACGTCAAGAAGGTTAAGAATGAACCGGTCATTCTGCCAGACCCAAGAACAACCAAGGAATAACACGGAGAACCCTTGTTGGTTTCAAGGGCCTGTTTGCGGGAACCCAAACCCTAAGAAACGCAATAAGGGCCTTACTCTGGGTCCTGATAGCCCTAAACCCTAAACCCTAAACCCTAAACCCTAAACCCCAAACCGCCCTCTAAGGGCTCGGGCTTCTGGCAGCTGCAAAAGTTGGGACTCCTTGCCTTGCGTGTCGAAGCCCGGGCGGCCAGCACGACCGAAGATCTGCTGCACATCCAAGATGCCCAGGTCCTGAAAGAGGTGGTGCTGAACCCTAAACCCTAAACCCTAAACCCTAAAACCCTAAACCCTCAACCCTAAACCCTAAATTCCCTAGACCCTAAAACCTAAACCCTAAACCCTAACCTCACCAAATTTCCTGAATTCCCTACATTCCCTCAATTCCCTAAACCCTAAACCCTAAACAAGAAAGGGTTTTGGGGTTTAGGGGGCGAGGTTGGCCCCTGAAGCCCATCCACAAACATTCCTAAGCATTAGCCTCGTGGAAAAACCGGGGGAGGGAACCCTAAACCTTAAACCCTAAACCCTAAACCCTAAACCCTAAACCCAGGGGCCGGGAGGGACATATGGCTTCCTCAGCTCCCAGATTCAGATGCTTAACCCTTAGGCTCAAGATAGCATAACAGCGTTGCATGGAAAAATTCAAAAAGAGCAGATTCTAAGAGTCCTTAACAGTCGTAGGGCTAAACTGCATGGGAACATTCAAAAGGAACAGATTATAAGGGTCCTTAGCAGTCTTAGGGCTAGACGTTAGACCCTGCGTTTCAAGCCCACATCCTTGTATCCGCCCGCTTGGGAGTCGAAGATGGAGGTTCCCTTGATGATGACACTCCTGCGGGTTGGGGAAACTGCAGGGTTGACTCATTGGGCAGCTTGAGCGAAATCCTTTTTGGACTTAGGGTGCCCCTGGGTAGTTAGTAACCCAATCATGCGTGTAGGGTTTAGGGTTTAGGGTTTAGGGTTTAGGGTTTTAGGGTTTAGGGTTTAGGGTTTAGGGTTTAGGGTTTAGGGTTTAGGGTTTAGGGTTTAGGGTTTAGGGTTTAGGGTTTAGGGTTTAGGGTTTAGGGTTTAGGGTTTAGGGTTTAGGGTTTAGGGTTTAGGGTTTAGGGTTTAGGGTTTAGGGTTTAGGGTTTAGGGTTTAGGGTTTAGGGTTTAGGGTTTAGGGAGTCTTACCCCACAAAATTTCCAGGCATTGGGCAGCTTGAACGCAATCTCTTTGGGTTTAGCGGCTTGCAGGGGACAGGGCTTGGGGTCTGCGCTTTCTGGATCACTTCCCAGCCCTAAACCCTAAACCCTAAACCCTAAACCCTAAACCCTAAACCCTAAACCCTAAACCCTAAACCCTAAACCCTAAACCGTCTTCATCCCGAACACCCGCGCAATGGAGAATCAGAGGTTGACAAAATCACTCGATCACCCCGAAAGACCCTAAAGCGACCATGAAATCAAAACACGTTCAAGCCCTTCAACCCAAAAAGCTGAAGCCCTGAGCCCTCTGAATCGCCAAAATCCTGAAAAAGATCCTCTAAAAGCCCCTACAACTAGACCCAAATCGCCTGAAACCCTTCAACGCCTTAAACCCCGGTTGAAGCCCTGACCACTTCAACCAATCCTACGCAAACCTCTAGATACCCTGAGCTTCTTAAACCCTCAACCCGTTTAGGGCTTAAGATTTAGGGTGTAGGGTGTAGGGCTAAATGCCCACGAGCTCCTTGCGGGCAAGTTGACGCCCCAGGCAAGTGTCGCCTGGACTGGCCATGGCAGTTCTAGCAGCGGATATGAAGTACGATATTTTTTAAACTACTTCTTGCCTACAAGAACCCCCTACAAAAAAAAAACGCAGTCTTCCTGAAAAGAGCAATGAAGGGATTATTACTCTTTACTTTTGGGTGCCTCTTAAGCAAACAGAAGCCTAGGGGCCGTTCGGGCCTTAAGAGTTGGCTTTGTTAGTTGGAAGAACCCTAAACCCTAAACCCTAAACTGTACCCTAAACCCTAAACCCTAAGCCCTAAACCCTAAACCCTAAACCCTAAACCCCAAAACCCTAAGCCGCTTTGCCCTTCAAGCTTGCTACTTTGTTAAGTGATTGCTGAGGGCCTGTATGGCATTGGGGATGCCTTGTCTTCTTAGGTCATCTCTGGCCCAAAAGGGACTCTCATTTAGAGAATCCCATGAGGGCCTGTAGGGTGTTGGTTTAGGGTTGAGTTACTCGGGTCTTAGGGCCCCTAAACCCTCAGCAAAAACCCCTGAACAACCCCTAACCCCTAAACCCTAAACAACCCCAAGGCCTAAACCCTAAACAACCCCAAACCCTAAACCCTAAACCGTGTACATGATTGGGGTTGAGAGTTGAGGGTTGAGGGTTTAGGGTTTAGTTCAGGCGACGACCTGGAAAGCTGAAGTTTTCTAGGGAATCGGCGATGTTTAACATTGATTAGGGCTTCTAGGTTGCCCAGTAACCTAGGATTAAAAAGGGTGCCCTTTTTTGCTTAAAGGGGTCTATAGGGGAACCTAGAGCCCCCAAAAAGGGAATAAGGGCACTACTGGGCATCCTAGGCTTAGAGTCTGGGGTTTAAATTCGGGTTCAGGGCTAGGCCCAAGCCCGGCGCCGTGCAGCAGAGCACTGGGATGACCTGAGGATGCGAAAGTGTCGGATTTTCTTTTGTACCCCTGGAGGCTCTGAGCACTCTCATTCTCGGGGGCTGTTGGGCCCACAGGCCTCCGTTTGAATTTCTCAGGATTTTTGGGCGCTATCTTGGGGCCGAGCCCTTAAAGCCTGAGAGATTCTGCTGAAGTTGGTGTTCGGTGTCCCAGGGATGCGTTGCCGAGGTTGGATCTGGCTTGGAGACGATTCCTGCTTAAGGTACTTAGAAGGTCTTTTCAGTTTGTAAGTCTACATGGTATAAGTCCGATTAGAATCCCCATAACCCACCTTACTAACCCAACTGACTAAGTCAAAAGAGCTTCCACGTAAGAGAGGGGCGGGAGGAAGTCGGGGGGGGGAAAGGCGGGGGGATAAGGTAGGAGGTTCGGGTATAGGGATCAGCGAAAGCCGTGAACCCCAAAGCCTGCCCCACCCCACCCCCCCCACCCCCACCCCTGATTCTCGATGTTTTACTGTATGCTCGTAGTCGCTGAGAGATGTTCCAACCCAAAGGGTCCTAAGTACCTATATGGGAGACACTTGCCCAAACCATGATAGTAATTCCTTTTACGGCAACCCCTACTTTGTACTATGTAGGTACGTAGGACCCTTTGGGCAAGCCTTGTAAACTCGAGGGATCTGGGGGCGCTACGGGGTGCTGGGAAGCCCTTTGGACTTATTAATTAAATAGGGTTAGCAAGGTGGGTGATGGGGAATATAGTAGAGCTTCTAGGGGCTTCTAGGGGATACTAAGGCGACTTCCTAAGGCAAAAGAGCTCCTAAGTGGGGTGTTAGGTGCTTGAGGCTAGAGATTTGGCAGGAGTTTGGGCCCGTAAACCCAAAACCCTAAACCGTAAACCCGAAACCCTATACCCCAAACCCTAAACCCCTAGACTAGAGATTTGGGCAGGAGTTTGGGCTTCATCAAGAACTCGCCGGGTTGCGCCAGCCAGGAACATCTTCTCGGTAAGCGTGCGGTCTGAGCGCAGCATACCGGCCTCGGTGTCGTCGCGGGGCTTGAACAAATGGACCATGTAGGGGTAGGGTTAGGGTTAGAGTTTAGGGTTTAGGTTAGGGTGTAGGGTTTAGGGTTTAGGGTTTTAGGGTTTAGGGTTTAGGCTTACGGGTTTAGGGCTATGTAGGTGATGCCTACTTGTAGACACTGCCCTGCTCTCCTACTTGATGCGTCTTGCGCCGGAGATTGCCTGTACTCGTACACAGAAAACCAACACTTCCACGTCATTGATCACCGCGTCACGAAACCGCCCACAGCTCTGGAATTGTTGGTCAGTGCACGTGCAACAGAGGACGTTGCCCTGCTCTGTGGTCGGGCAGCTCTGATGTCACGATGTTCCCCGATGACTTCTGCCCGGCATGCAGGCAGCAACGCCAAAGGGTCTTCGATTCGGATGGAGAGAACCCCGTGGAAGTGTGAGTTTGAGTGGCTTGCGGTCCCAAACCCCGCGGCCCTCAGCCCTACGTTACATGGGTACTTACCGGCAGGACAATGAGATCTCCAAATACACAAGTTCACAATCCCTAAATCCTAAACCCTAAACCCTAAACCCGAGTTGAACCCTATGATTAGGTCATAAGAACCCTGAACCTTCAAGTACTTCGAACCTTCAGGGTGAAGAAAGCCTATAGGCTTCAAACCCTCACACCCCAAGCACTATACCCATAAGGGATGAGAAGTTTAGGGTTGCAGGGCGGTAGGGTTTTCAGTTTAGGGTTTTAGGGCTTTAGGTTTGAGGGATTCGGGTTTTAGGGTTTAGGGCTAGGGTTTTCAGGGTTACGGCTTAGGGTTTAAGGGTTAAAGGGTTAAAGGGTTAAAGGGTTAAAGGGTTAAAGGGTTAAAGGGTTAAAGGGTTTAAGGGTTTGAGGGTTTGAGGGTTTGAGGGTTTGAGGGTTTGAGGGTTTGAGGGTTTGAGGGTTTGAGGGTTTGAGGGTTTAAGGGGGTAAGGGGGGTTTTGGGTGTTTTGGGTTTTCGGGTTAAGGGTTTGGGGCTTCGGGATTTCGGGGTAGGGTTTTAGAGCTGCACCTAAGCCCTAAACCCTGAACCCTAAACACTAAACCCTAAACTCTAAACTCTAAACCAGCAAATGCAGGGATGGCGCATGGTGGATGCCGAAGCCTGACTCGAAAATCAGCTGCACCTGCTTGTTCCTGGACTTCTGAACCTGCCCACACGACACCCCTTTTAGGGTTTAGGGCGATAGGGTTTGGGGTTTAGGGTTTAGGGAATAGGATTTAGGGCAAAAGCAGGACCCTGTGTCGTGCGCTCTAAGGCCAAATTGTAGATGGCTTGGGGTTTGAAGTTGGGTGTGCCACAATTGAGCCTCAACGTAGGGCTTGAGGGGCCCTAACAAACCCAAAAAAACCCTACCCCAAAATCCCAAAACCCCAAACCCTGAAAGCCCCCTAAGCTCAAAAAACCCAAACCCTAAAACCGCCTAAAAACCCCCTAAGAAACCCCTAAACCCCACGGGGAAGCCCCTCTTGCCATAGTAAGTAGGGTTAGTAAGATGGGTTATGGGGATTCGAATACGTTTCTGGAGGATGGATACTAAGACGCCCTAAACCCTAAACCCTAAACCCTAAGCCCTAAACCCTAAACCCTAAACCCCAAACCCTAAACCCTACGTGGACTTCGAAAGCCAAACGAGCATCTCTAAGTAAGCAAAACCTGGGGGCTTGTTAGAGCTCCTGGCGGGCTTGGCAAAAAACACCTGGAAATGTTGCAGTCTTGGGCTTTTGAGTTTAGGGCTTAGGGTTAAACCCTAAACCCTGAACCCTAAAACCTGAACCCTGAACACCCTAAACCGGGTTTGGGGTTTAGAGTTAGAGTTGACTCGCCAGGGTTTCCAGCTTGCTTGTTTTTCTTTCAGGCGCATTTATTGGGGACCCTAAACCCTAACCCCAAAACTCTAAAACCCACCCTTGTTGGCAACTCTTGGTCCAGGGTCTTTTTGAGCGCAGGGCGATCTTCCTCTTGAGGAGTTCCGGGCAAGATGTTGGGCGTTACTTAGCAGTTTTTTTCTGACTTCGGAAGCCTACTTGGTATCTCCTATAAGCCCTGCAGTAATACCAGAACCCACCTTACTAACCCCCCATGTACTGAGTCAACAGGGCTTTCACATAGGGTTTAGGATGATTTGTGTTCAAGGTGAGCTGTAGAGCTTAGGGTTCATAAAGGGCTATGGGGTTCAGGGTTTAGGGCTGAAGGTTTAGGAATTTGGGTTTAGCGTGAGTCTCGGGTTCATGAATTGGGTTCATAAAGGGCTTTAGGGTTCAGGGTTTAGGGTGAATCTCGGGTTCAGGGTCCTGCCTGCTGCTGGAAGTAGGAGTACTTCTCGTGCGTGCCTCAGGCATGTTGGGTAGACAAAACAAACACCAATGTATATGAATAGCGGAAAAGCTTGTCGACGCAGAAAGCATCTTGTCACGCTTCGTTGTGGCCAAGACAGGATCTCTGAAACAATAGAACCCTGGACCTTGCACTATAAACCCTAAACAACCCCAAGCCCCCAACAGGCTTGTATGCAAATTCCCGAAGCCATAAACCTTCAATAAGGATTCAAGGAGGTGACCTGTCTAGGGATTTTCCTGGAAAGGGCCTGCTCTTGTTGGATTATGGGCCCCTGCTCCCTTACGCCCCACTAGGTCCGTACCTTCCTCGAACCTGAATCCCTCGTTTTTGCAGCCAGCGGGCGCATGTCGAAATGGCCCTGGTGGTTGTTGTCCTTGTAGAAGTTGCTGCTCGCATGAACTATAGCCCTGAACCCTGAACCCTTCGTCCATCAGCCTGGTTTCCAGAAGCACTTCAGAAAGGGACTTCTGTAGGGCATATGTAGGGGGTATATCAGGGGCCAGTAATTGGGCATTGGGGTGGGGGGGGAACAACCGACCAGAAATGGGCCAAGATGATACCTCGAGTCCTGAAGCGCGTGAAACCTGCCATGCCCAATACCTGCAAGATACCCCACTAGACCCGGGAGTAACCTAGGAATAAAAAAGGGTTCCCTTTTTGGTGTTAAGGGGATTATAAGGGAACCCCAACCCTAAAAGAATGAAAAAGGGCCTACTCCCGGTCCCTGCCCAGGGTCCAAGAGATCATTCAAGGGACTAAGACTCGAACCCCCGAGGTTGTACCCCTCAAGGCGGCCCTGAATATGCTCCTAATATGGCGGCCTGTATTTTCCCTTGGAGGATCCCAAGGGTACCACCGTAGGGGTCCAAGGTTGCGTCCCATGAATCAGGCTTCTTGGGCGCGACTAGTCCTTGAGTCCCCGCTACTCTAAGGAGGTGCTCGGGGGGAAAGGACTGTTTTTGGAAGAGGGTTGATCATACCCTAAAAAACAGGTATGACGTCGCCGACTCATTTTCCAGCACCTAGGTCTGAACCCTCAGCTTTAGACTCCAGACACACAACAGTAGGTACTTGATATCAAAGTAGCATGCAAGCCCTAAGCCAAACCGAGCCTTCCTTCAGCAAGGATTACGGATGTGCCCCAAACCCCAGAACAGGGACCCCATAACAGTCACATCACAGTCATGGAACCTTGGGGGGCCGGGGGGGGGGGGGGGGGAGGGACCAGATGTGTCATCCAAAAAGGTTGGGATCCCTCTTGTTTCATGTAGTTGCATCCCCCTCAACTTGGTTTCCAAACCCTAAACCCTAAACCCCAAACCCTAAACCCCAAACCCTGAACCCCAAACCCTAAACCCCAAACCCTAAACCCCAAACCCTAAACCCCAAACCCTAAACCCTGAACCCTGAACCCTGAACCCTCAACCGGATCTCGGCTTTCGGATGTAGGGGGTCTAGGAAGTCCAGTCCTGAGCCATCTGTGCCAAAGCTGACGCCTCAGCTCCACAGCCAGACTTCATGGCCTACCTCGAGTACCTATACAGCCTCTTATGTAAAGGTTCTGAAGTGGAAGGTTTAGGGTTTAGGGTCGAGGGTTTAAAGTTTACACACCTTATCTGTTCCTCTGTAGTGTTCAGCATTCGGGGAGCCCGCCTGACCTACATTCCTGTCAAAGAAGGGAACACGCACCTCACCTGCTGGCAAACACCTTGATCTAAGACACAGGCCTGCTGGGAGTTTGTATAGGGTTTAGGTCACTTTCAAAAGGCTATGAGGCCAGATGGGGGTAGCACAGGTGGTGGAAGCACTCCTCAAGAAGATCTTACTTATCCCTAAACCCTAAACCCTAAACTCTGCAGTCCAAATCGGTGCTCCCGCAACCTAGGGGGAGCAAAGGCGACTTGTTGCTGAGCTTTGTTTTTGAATGGGATCCGAACTCTGTTGAACGAAGGAAGCTGCCACAAATGTGGTTTGTGCAAGGGTAACCTCAACCCAATCAAAGCAGAACAGTCAAGAACCCCAAATCTACAGGAAAACAACCTGACATGCCAAATAACGCGAAGGCTCGACTGCTTAAACCTAGATCCGATGCCCCTACACCACTTGAAATTAAGCCCCAACGAATTCGAGCCCTGAACCTTCTGATTCGAGGGCCAGGCTGTTTTGAAGGTGTCCCCCCGAGAGTGTACGAAGACCATGACTTGGTGGCCTTAGGGTTTTGCCATAAAATCTGGGAGTTAGTTCTCAGGGGTTGGGGGTTTAGGGTGCTAGGAGTGTGTCGAGGAGGAGATGCTAACTCCCGCAGCCACCGGCATGCGCAAGCGACTTGCTCATTAGAATAAAGAATTAGCAGACACATACTACACCTGTATATTGAATATGACAAAGACTTGACAAGCACACACGCCACCCAAAAAACTTTACCATTACTGTACCATGAACTTAAACTTTGTGCAGAGTTTTATGATAATAACACGCAACACTCTTTATCCGTCTCTGGGTCAGGCTGGTGCCTTTTCGGACCTGCTCCACCACGGCTTCGTAGCAGATCTCGTTCAGCTTTGCGAGATGCTTCACGCGGTTGGTCCTGGAGCTAGGGGTGAGTAGTCGAGGCCCTCGACCCAGTCTGGGTTTTCGCCTATGATTTTGGTACAGATGAACCCGGTTTTGGGGCTCCTTGATAGGGGGGGCTACACCCTAAACCCTAAAACCCTATAAGCCTCCCCAAAACCTCCTAAACCCTAAATTCGGCTGCGACCGCAATCCCCCCTAAAAAATGTGTATGCGCGCTATGGTTAAGAGTTGAGGGTCAAGGGTTTGCGTTTCGGGTACACCCCAACTACCCAAACAGCGGGAAATTGCAACAGAAGTAGTAGACCCTAAACCCCCTCAAAACCTCTCAGGACCACAAACCCCTTACCGTAAAACCCCCGAGCCGCGAAGTTCCAAAAGATACAACAAATTCGCAACCCCGCCCCAAAACACTGAGCCCTGAACCCTAAACCAACCTAAAACCCTAAACCCCAAAACCCTAAGCCCTCAACCCCTAAACCTTAAACCCTAAACCCTAAACCCTAAACCCTAAACGCTAACCCCCCAAAAAAAACCTGCTGGGGACTCGAGCTCTGTGATGCCAAGGAAGGACGTCTCAAGCGGAATGGGCCGGTAGGAGGAATCGAAGTAGAAGAGGTTCCTTGGGAATTTAGGGAGTTTAGGGAGTTTAGGGTCTTAGGGTTTAGGGTTTAGGGTTTAGGGTTTGGGGAGTAGAAGAGGTTTCTTGGGATTTCAGGGTCTTAGGGTTTAGGGTTTAGGGTTTGGGGAGTGGAAGAGGTTCCTTGGGAACTTGGGAGTTTCGGGTCTTAGGGTTTAGGGCGTCAGGGAGTTTAGGGTCTTAGGGTTTAGGGTGTTAGGGAGTTTAGGGTTTAGGGTTTAGGGTTTAGGGTTTAGGGTTTAGGGTTGCTTTCGGTGTGCGGTTGGGCTTTGCTGAGTAGAAGAGGTTCCTTGGGAGTTTCGGGTTTTAGGGGTTAGGAGGTTGTGGTTTTCGGGTTTAGGGTTTTAGGATTTTAGGGTTGTAGGGTTTAGGGTTCTAGGTTTAGGAGTTTAGGGCTTTAGGTTTAGGGTTGTAGGGTTTCAGGGTTAAGGGCTTTAGGGTTGGGGCTGTGGGGAGTTTAGGGTTTTCGGGAGTTTAGGGTTTTCGGGGTTTAGGGTTGTAGGGAGTTTAGGGTTTCCCGTAAAAGCAGACGTGGGTCATTGGTAGGTTGCTTTCGGTGTACTGTTTGGCTTTTGGGTTTTTTCGGGTTTCTGAAAGGTCCAGGTAGATTTAAAGTGAAACTTAGATTGAGCCCAAAGAGGTCGAGGTATCGATGTACAATATGGGTACATGTATCCTTCGGCAGGGCTTAAGATGTAGGGTTTCTCAGTGGGCTTCCGATGATATGTCCCTTAACCCGAAATCCTTAAGCCCCAAACCCTAAAGTCTAAACGCCTAAGACCTCAAACCTGGCGGGCTCTGAGCTGAGCGCTCTCCCTCCACTCGCAAGAAGGAGGCCACGTCCTAGCTTGGATGTTCTGGGGTGAACTTGTTGGCTCTTTCAACATTCCAGGGGTCAATAAGGTAATGTTTGGATAAGGGCAAACCCTAAACCCCAAACCCCAAACCCCAAACCCCAAACCCTAAACCCTAAACCCTAAACCAACCCAAACAAAGCGTCAGGGCTTTGGAGCGTGTAGGTCTGAGGGCGAAGACTTCTTTAAGGGTTGCCGGACAACTTCGACTGCAGGGTTGGGGGGTTTGAGGTTCAGGGGGTTTAGGATGCAGGGTTCAGGGTTTCCAGGTTTTAGGGTTTTAGGGTTTCAGTGTGTTAGGGGTTTTAAGGTTGTTTGTGCGGGGGGTATTAAGGTTGTTTGGGGGGGGTCTTGGTGGTTACAGGCCTGGCATAGAGGGTCAGGGCTTTGGGTGTTTTTCTGGGGGGTTGGGCTTGACAGGGCTTGGGGCTTCGGGGCCTAAACTTGTGGAGCCTCCGGGCTAGGGGGCGAAACGAGTAGCCTGAAAACCCTAAACCCTAAACCCTAAGCCCTATAAGCCCTAAAACCTCAGGGTTTACGGTTTAGTGAGAAACCACGCGAAGTCCTGGTAGTTGGGCAGCGTGGCAGACAGCGCTGCGATGCCTGGGTGGAGCCCGAAGGATTGTTTACATAGGGTTTTGGGGCTCAGGCTCAGGCTTTGTCGGCTCTACTTGAGAAAACTGATGGGAAAGTCGGGGTTAAGGTTAGAGGTTTCGGGTTTTTGGGCTCTACAAGCCTACACACCTGAAACGTAAAACCCTTGAACCCTACTCCTCAGACTGAGGGCCTCGAGCCTCGACCCTAAAGGCTATACTTTGGTATGTTTCCCCCCTTCACTAAGAGTCCTTCATATGGAATATCATAATTAGGGGGGGGGGGGGGGCACTAGAATCCCTATTAAGGACTGCTAGCAAGGAGGAACATCTCAAGCTATGCTCCTTCAAGCTTAGAACTGCTCAGGAGCTTCCACTGTGGGCGCACCAGTTACAGCTCAAACTCGAAAAACATTCCTGGGTCACCGTAGTCTACAAAGTAGTTCCTTTGCGGGTAGCTTACTACAGCCCTTAATGGAAAAGCCCTACCAGACTCCAAAAGGAACCACGTTGGACTCTTCCAGGGTATGGAATGCTCTGTTGGGATCCTTGGGCTGGAAGTGGCGAGCTAAGCCACTTGTGCGCTTAGGGTTCGGAGTGCAGGGCTTCAGATTTCTTTTCGCAGAGGACTCATGCTGTCTTAAGAGCCTGCCCAAAATAAAAAGATATTCTTCCTTGCAAGGGTAAAAGAGGTATTAAGTGTTTCCATTTTTGAAGGGTTCGAAAGCAAACAGTGGTGATATATGGGACCACGCCCCCCACATGTCAATGTCAAGATCTTCTACAGCCCAAGAAGATGAACCTACCTCCTAAACCGTGGGCAATCGGTTCGCTGGTCACACAGGGCGACAAATCCTAAATCATGACAAACCCTAACCCCTGAACATACCTAAGCCCCAAACCCAACCCCTAAAAACTCTTCAAACCTCTAAAAACACCTAATCCCTAAACTGAACCCTGAAAACTCTTCAATCCCTCAAATACCTAAGCCCTAAACTAAACCCTGAAATCTCTTCAAGCCCGAAATCCCAAAAGCCTCGACCCTAGAATGGTCGATCATTCTGCTGATCCGGACGTGTGGCTTTCTCGGGGTTCCAGAACCAAGTCTGTTTGGGGTTTAGGGTTTAGGGTTTACGGTTTGTGTTTAGGGTTTACAACCGTGCACGTAAAACCTGGATTTGGGGATTCGGGTTTCAAATTCATGGCCTCGGCACTTTGTTGCCTGTGTCCTGAATCTTCGGGGAGATTGGGAGTTTGCGGTTTAGGCTTCGGGTTTTTGGCTTTTCGGGTTTAGGGTTTGGGGTTGTCAGGGCTTTCCAGTTGGGGTCCTTCGGGCCTATGAAGTCTCTGCAGTTAGAGGTTTAGGGTTTAGGGTTTGGGTTTAGGGTTTAGGGTTTGGGGTTAACTCAGGCTTGATTCCTCAGCACGTTCCGTCCCCAGTCCCGCAACTGACACCGTGGGCCCGGCGCACGGGTTGGCCACTGGTCTCCTACGCCAAGGTTCAGGGTCTAGGGTTTGTTTAGGGTTTAGGGTTTAGGGTTTAGGGTTTAGGGTTTAGGGTTTAGGGTTTGTTTAGGGTTTAGGGTTTAGGGTTTAGGGTTTAGGGTTTGTTTAGGGTTTAGGGTTTAGGGTTTAGGGTTTGTTTAGGGTTTAGGGTTAGGGTTTAGGGTTTAGGGTTTAGAGTTTAGGGGTTAGGGTTTGGGGTTTAGGGTTTAGGGGTTAGGGTTTGTTTAGGGGTTAGGGTTTGGGGTTTAGGGTTTGGGGCTCGCGAACTTCCCTCAACCCTAAACCCTAAATGCCTTAAACGAATGAGGCACATGGACTCTTAAGGAAAGTCGGGGGCGTTGCGTAGAAAAGCTTAGGTTGAAGGGTTAGTTAGGGTTTAGGGTTTAGGGTTTAGGGTTTAGGGTTTAGGGTTGAGGGTTGAGGGTTGAGGGTTGAGGGTTGAGGGTTGAGGGTTGACGGTTGACGGTTGAGGGTTGAGGGTTGAGGGCTGAGGGTTGAGGGTTGAGGGTTCCACAGAAGACCCCCCTGCCTGGAAGCGCAAGGAGCGCGCCACCACGGTCTCGATCACCGCGCCGCGGTCGTCGTTCAGAAGGTGGACTTCGTCAATGATGATGAGCCTGCTTGCTGGTTTAGGGTTTAGGGTTTAGGGTTTAGGGTTTAGGGTTTAGGGTTTAGGGTTTAGGGTTTAGGGTTTAGGGTTTAGGGTTTGGGGTTTGGGGTTTGGGGTTTGGGGTTTGGGGTCTGGGGGTTTTTGGGGTTTTGGGGGTTTAGGGTATAGGCTCAACATGGCCCCAAAATCCTGACGTAGGAAGGCTGCTGGGCCCCAAAGCCCTGGAATACTCATCCCCAGAGCCTGCGTTTCAGCTTACAGGGTTTAGGAAGTTCAGAGTTTCAGGGCTTTGGGGGGCTTTTCAGGGAGAAATGCATTTGCTGCACAAGAATGTCGCTCATCACCAGTCAAGATGCTTTGGGCCAGTATTAGGGTTTAGGGAAAGATGACTCCCCCTCCCCGGCCCTCCCCTACACCTCCTCGGAATACGTAGTTCCAGTCGTACGATCATGGACGATGATATGCAAACAATGTACAAAAAAAAGGAATGCTTCATAATAGAGGGACATAGATATAGGGTGTAAAGACCTGAAGAGGACTGAGGAGCAGGCTGCACAAGTTTTTGCAAGCTGTCATCGCTCCTTGGCGACATGGTTGTTGTTTGCTGAAGGCATCAATCACTCCAGATCTAGCCCCTCACCGCATGAAGTGTTTGGCTTTCGGCTGCATACTACCCAACCACCACCCTCCAGACCAAACACTCCAAAACGCTACACCCTTACACAGTAAGACCTAAACCCAAAGAGACAAAATGGTTAGGGGTTAGGGTTACACAGCTTAACAGAATGCAGGTTTGGGGGTCCTAGGAAACATGTTTTTATGGCGTTCTAAGCATTCTATAGGGGATAAAAGGCAATAAAGGTTTACAAAAATATGCTGAAACCTACCCCTGTCTAGTCCAAGATTGGTATAAGTCTCTCAATGACCAACCCTAACGTGGTTCTCGACGGGTTGTGCAGTTTAGGGTTTTTGGGTTTTTTAGGGTTTAGGGTTTAGGGTTTAGGGTTTAGGGTTTAGGGTTTAGGGTTTAGTACCATGAAGCTCCAGTAACTGGACCCCTCTTGCATGGCAAGTCTCTGTCCACCTCCGCATGCAGTGTTGCGCGTCATGACATCCTGAGGATGGCAAGAGCAGCCGGGACAACACCACCCCTAAACCCTAAACCCTAAACCCTAAACCCTAAACCCTAAACCCTAAACCCTAAACCCTAAACCGCCCTAAACCCTCCGGTTGTCTTCCAGATTTCGGTTGCGAACAGGAACAAAACAGTTGAGCATGAATTTAACTTGGATTTAAGGCCCCCGGGGGGCACGTGTGAAGTAGGATTTATATTTCTTGTACCCCCAACAGGGCACCCAATGTATACACTCACCAATATTAGCAAGGAACCTTATATACACTCGCCAAAAACAGAAATGCAAACCCTGCTTCAAATGGCCCCAACCCCAACACCCATACCCTATATGGGCTGGTGGTCTCTTTAAGTAGGGTTTCTGAGTTTCTGCTTTGTAAGGGGGTTCTTATCAGGGTATCTAGGGGCTATATTAAGGTAGAAGGGTAACATGGCTTGCAGTCACTGAGCTGCGAGTTTCCCACAAAGCAGGCAAAGGAGATACTCCCAGCGCTCGTGGCTTGCGCCGGTCTGGCTCAAGCTCAGAACCCCAAACCCTAAACCCTAAACCCCAAACCCTAAACCCTAAACCCTGGTTTAGGGTTTGGGGTTTAGGGTTTAGGGTAGGAAGAGTGCGGGCCTAACCCCTACACCCGTCCCCCTGGGATCTTCTGTTGAACTGGGTGCCCCCACCCACTTTTCAGGGACCGTCACGATGACGTGGACCTGGCTGATGTCACAGGCTATAGCCCCTATGTCGACTGCTTCGATGTCACAAGGATCGAGAAACCCTCCGCTCCAACTCGGTGCCCTAAACCCTAAACCCCAAGCCTAATTTCTACACCCTAAACCCTAAACCCTGAACCCTAAACCCTGAACCCTGCACCCTAAATAAAGTCTTGAGACCCCTCAAGGGAGATCTCGACTCAAGCTGTGGTGTGGATTCGGGCGCGGGTTTAAAGGGGGTTCGTGTATTGGGGAGGATCTCTTTCTAAAGGGTAGATTCATGGTCCTTAATATGGTCCATAACCTTCTTTATAAAGGGTTCTGATGTGTGGGCCCTTAATTTGTATAGGGCATTTAAGTTAGGGGTATATAAGGTTAAGGGCCCATACTAAGGGACCATGTAACTACCCTAACACTCTTGCGACGCGGTGACACCTAAAGGCCAAGTGGATCCCAGACCAAACCCGAAATTGCTAAGCCTTAAACGAAGCCCCCAACCCCGAGGGTCCGTGTGCCATGTTGTTATACGCTTGCGCCCGCAACCTAAACCCTAAACCCTAAACCCTTCATAATATAGGAAGCACGTTCAGGCCATGGGTTCTTGTGGTTCAGTGACTTGACAGCCAGATGCACGCCAGCGCAGGTTGACCGCTTGGTGGCACGACTAGCGTCCCTTCTTCGTGGCCTTCTACGGGTTTAGGGTTTAGGGCCAGGGTTTAGGGCTTTGGGTTTAGGGTTTCGGGTAGAGTCCAAGGGTTCGGGGCTTCAGGGGCTCTAGTGGTTTTGGCGTTCGCGGCTTTGCCTGCTCCAGCTCCTTCTTTGTGAGGTTCATGTCCTGTTGTGGCGACAAAGAGGGTTCATGTCAGGGTGAACCAATATCTTAGGACTCAGGCTTTAGGGTTTAGGGTGTAGGGTTTAGGGTTTAGCTTAGGGTTTGGGGGGGCTGGAGCGTAGGCTTCTAGTTGGCAATTGCAAGCCACCTATCCCTAAACCCTCGAAACCCTAAATCCCAAGCACCCCGCCCTACCTCTCAAGTTGCCAACACCGAAATGTCGGAGAACACAAGCGTAGGAACAGCTACACCCTGTAAAGTCTAGGCCAGGGACGTATAAGAATTAAAGGTTTGAAGGTTTAGCGTTTTGGGTCTTGCGTTAGATAGGGCTTGCAAGTGGGCGCGTGCAACCCTAAACACCTTCACCCTAGGCCTCGTATTCACAAAAACATTACACCCAACTTAATCTCGCCCGCCCGTCCCCGGTCAGCTCGGCGACGTTCACTCCCAGTGGTCCCAGCCCTTAGCCAGAAGGCTTTGTTGGGGCATCGGTCAAGTGTTCGCGAACCTACGCATAAAGGAAGTTCCTCTCCCCCCCCCCCCCCAACCCGCCCCCCGGCGGCTGTGGGGTCGTGGCGCCCGTAAAGACACGCTGCACACCTGTAGGGTTTCGGGTTTAGGGTTTACGGATTAGGCTGGCAAGCTGGGGAGACGAGCGCTGCTGGAACTTCTCGGAGACCTCACCGACCTCATACAAGGCAACGAAAGGGACTCATGGTATGCAGACTTAGTTACCGACAAGGCCCATGCCCCCCCAACAGACAAGCCTAAACCCTAAACCGTAAACGCTGAACCCTGAACCCTGAACCCTAAACCCTAAACCCCAAACCCTAAACCCTAAACCCTAAACCCTAAACCCTAAACCCTAAACCCTCCCTTAAACAGCTTGAGATGCTTAGGCCATGGCCAAAGCCTTCATGGGCGCCATGTAGACCACCTGAGGCGCTCAAGGAACCCGGGGTTTAGGGTTTAGGGTTTAGGGTTTAGGGCTTGGGGTTCGGGATTTAGGGTTTTGGGGTTTAGGGTTTGGGGTTTAGGGTTTGGGGTTTGGCGTTTGGGTGTAGGGTTTGGGGTTGGGGTGTAGGGTTTGGGGTTAGGGTGTAGGGTTTGGGGTTCGGGTGTAGGGGTTGGGGTTTAGGGTTTGGGGTTTAGGGTTTCGGGGTTTAGGGTTTGTGGTTTGGGGTTTAGGGTTTAGGGCTTGGGGTTCGGGATTTAGGGTTTAAGGTTTAGGGTTTGGGGTTTAGGGTTTGGGCTTAGGGGCTTATAAGGGTTTAGGGCTTAGTCTTTATTGAATTGGAGGCTTTGGGGTTCAGGGTTCTGGGAAGCACCGCTCGACATCAAATACAGGCTCCCAAGATCTTGACTCGATTGAGCGGGCCCTGAACCCCGACCCCTAAACCCCAAACCTCAAAACCCTAAACTCTAAACCCTAAACTCTAAACCCTAAACCTAAACTAAACCTCAAACGCTCCTAAACCCTGAGCACCATGCAGACACACCTAGAACTCAAGCATCCAGAAGCCAACCCTTACAATGAAGCATACAGCCAAAAGCTATCTAAAACTTATATAATCCACCCGAGAAGCATGCAATGCCTTAAACTTTCAAACCCCCAAGCACCAAAGAGTCACAACAACCTAAACCCTAAACAACCAAAACCTGCGCTTTCGCAACTTTCTAGACTTTCAAACCGCGTACTTCCAAAAACAAGAGAAACACCTAAAGCCAACCCTAAACCCCTAAACCCTACAACCCCAAAGTAATCAAACACCGGAACCTAAAAACTGGAAAAAAACACAATCCCTAAAAACCCGAGACGCCTAAACATGTTGAAAAAGACCCTAGCAATCCCACTAAAGAACAACAAGACAAAGACCACAAACGTAATTTGTAAACAACTTGCCTGAAGACTCCAATGTAGTTCCTTTCGGGGTCCGTTAGGGCTTTCCCGTTAAGGGCAAACGTAAAAGCCCTAAACCCTGAACCACAAAGGCTTTACAATCTAGATACAGTTGTCAACAATTACTAAGAAATACTCCCTTGCGGTTACTATATACTGATACTATCATAGCCCCCCAAACTGCCAAGGCCCCTATATGAAACTCTAAACCCCAGCCCCCCCCCCCCCCCCCCCCCCCCCCAATTAACCCCAACCCCCCCCCAACAAAAAAAACAAAAACTAAACCCTAAACCCCGAAACTCCAAAACCCCTAAACCCTAAACCCTAACCCTAAACCCTAAACCCGAACCCTAAACCCTGAACCCTAAACCCTGAACCCTAAACCCTAAACCCTGAACCCTAAACAATATCAACAAAGAACAATCTCGGGGCGCCTTGAAGTCGCGGCCGATGCCACCTTTACTACCGGACGGAACCCAGGAGGATGCTAAGGGTCTGGAGGGTTAAGGGTTGGGGCTTAGGGTTTAGGGTTTAGGGTTTAGGGCCTCTCCTGACGGTTTGGGGCTTTGTTTTAGGGTTCAGGGGTTCGGGGTTGGGGTTTTGGGCCCGTGTGGGGTTGAGGAAACCTAAACCTGAACCCTAAACCCGAATCTTTAAAATCTTAAACCGTTGATTGCGTCGGATTATAGGTTTTCATGACTTGCAATGCTGGCTTCACATTATGGAGCACAGGCTGGCGGATTTGAAAGTTTAGGTCTGGTACGTTGCTGTGAGTGTATAGGTAAGCCATGGGTTTTGCGTAAAGAAGTCAGGGTTATGAAGGTGAAAGGGGTAACGGGTTTAGGGTTATTACCCTAAACCCTAAACCCTAAACCCGAAACCCTAAACTCCAAACCCTAAACCCCAAACACCAGCAGATTCTGATTCCTGGGCTTCACTGAAAAAGCCCCCAGTTCGGGCCTTCGCCTCATCCTGACAGGGTCCCAAACCGTAAGGCTCGAAAGGGCCCGAAGTAGGGTTTGGGGTTTGGGGTTTAGGGTTTAGGGTTTAGGGTTTGGGGTTTGGGGTTTAGGGGTTTGAGGCTTAGGGTGTGGGGTCTAGCGGTATTCTTTACAGACTTTAAGCCCCCAAAGTAGGTCTTCTTTGTACACCTGGAAGAGATGCCCTGGCGCACGTGTGGCTACCACTTTGGCTTGCAAAAGATGCCGCGCGCCATGTTCTGCAGAATGAACAATGATCGGAATGCGGAGTGGGGTGCACAGGGCCGCATAGACTCACCCGTTGTGGAGCCATGTCCTTTCCTTGCATGGTCGCCAAGAAAAGGCACTGGCGGGTATCTTGCTGAGACTCCGTGGCCTCACCATGCAAGAAAGGAGCAAACCCTAAACCCTAAACCCTAAACCCTAAACCCAAAGCCCGTGCTTTCAAAAATGTCGCTCGGCAAACTTGCAGCTAAACCCCGCCATCCCGCGGACTATCAGATGGTGGTTTAGGGTTTAGGGTTTAGGGTTTAGGGTTGAGGGTTGAGGGTTTAGGGTTTAGGGTTTCTAGGAATTGGCTGCCAAGGCGAGTAGACCGAACATACCATCCACCATGACCACCCGTTGTCAATTGCATCCAGCTGAGCCCTAAACTCTATACCTAGAGTAAGCCCTAAACGCTAGCCGCTGAACCCAAAACCCTAAGCCCGAAACCCTAAACCCTAACCTTCATACCCTTAAAAAGGGGACATGTACCTCGATTATTGGTTTACAAGGAGGATCAAGGTCACTCTAGGTACAGCATGACGCCAACCTTAAGCCCTAAGCCCTTAATCACGGAATGTACTTGCTTCTCCTACAACCAAGGAACACAAAGGGTAAGCTTTACTATTGCTACTATAATGCTTTAACCCCAAAAAACTAAAGTTCACCTGTTGGCTAAGCAAAGCATGATGATCTGTGGCATGTAATTCTTCCTTGACTCACGGCTGTAGGGCATCTGGGACCCTGACGCCCCGGTATTGTTGGTTTTAGGGTTTGGGTTTACTTTTAGGATTCAAAAAGAATATGACGAAGCTAAAAGGTGTTGTTGTTTTTTTGGTTGCTTTGATAACAAGAAGGATGGAAAAAAGTTCGCGACCATAGTCATTTTACAAGACAATATAGAGGCCCAGCACATTTAAATGTAATCTTGACTTTTGTTATTAAAGATTTCAAAATACCCGTGTTCTTTCATCCCTGAACCCGAAACCCTGAACCCTAAACCCTAAACCCTAAACCCTAGCCCTAAACCCTACACTCAAAAGCCCTAAAAACCCCAGACCCACCCCCTCTTTCACCTGCAGCATCCATGTGCTGGCCGATCAGGCGCAGGATCGTCAGAACGGCGATGTTGGTCTTGCCGGCGCCTCTCAAAGCATGCAGGCTTTAGGGTTTGAGGTTTAGGGTTTAGGGTTTAGGGTTTAGGGTTTAGGGTTTAGGGTTTAGGGTTTAGGGTTTAGGCTTCAGGGTTTAGGGTTTAGGGTTTGTCGAATTTTTGAGGAGGTGCCAGTGATTGCATGACTTTGTGTGGACTTGATTAAGTTATCTATTTGAACAATCATGTGAACGCATGTAATGAAGTAGGTTGTAAGAAAATGCGTCTTCTGATTGAAGCGCAATCAGTGTAATGTCACAAATAAAGGCTCCGGCGATAGAATGAAACCCTATACCCGAAACCCTAAACTCCAAACCCTACTTAAAACCCTAGCGATGGACTCCCGATGACAAGGTTCATACCGTCCCAAAGTTTCCCACCAAGTCCTGGAATCCCGACTTGAATCCTGAACCCAAAGCCCTGAAGTTGGAAATCCCAATCTCCGTACCTCTTATCAATGGGCACCTCATATGAGCACATTCTGATCCTGCCAGAAGTTTTGGGAAGTACCCCTGAACCCTAAACCCTAAACCCCAAACCCCCCAAAACTCCCTAAACCTCCTAAACCTCCAAAACCCTAAACCCTAAGCCCTAAACCCTAAACCCGAAAACCCTAAACTCCCTAAACCTCCTAAACCCTAAGCTCCCTAAACCTCCTAAACCCTAAACCCCAAGCGTGGAGCTCAGCTCAAGACCTGTCGGGGCACATATCAGCAAGTTCTGCCTGAGCTGTGCGCGAGACCCTTTTACGGAGCTTAGGGCTTGGAGACTCCCGAGGCAGAGGCGACACCTGTTGCCAGACTACCTAAACCCTAAACCCTAAACCCTAAACCCTAAACCCTAAACCCGAAAAACCCTAAACCCTACACCCTACAATATAAACTCTACACCCTAAACCAGGGCCACAAGCGTCCACAAGAATTGGGGCACAACGGCCCTTCCCGCAGAGGAACTGCAAACCCCAAACGTATGCTTAGTTGGGGTCGGGAGTTTTGAACTAAACCCTAAACCCTAAACCCTAAACCCTAAACCCCAAACCCTAAAGCCCAAACCCTTGCTCAGCCTTGGAGCCAGGGTCTCGGAGTCTATAGGGCAGTAAAGCCCAAGGCAACGATCTCAAGAAAAAACAGTAACTCTTCACACACGTAGGGTGAACCCTAAACCCTAAACCCTAAACCCTAGACCCTAGACCCTAAACCCTAACCCTAAACCCCAATTAAACCCTAAGGGTTTAGGCCAAGTTTATGGAACGACAAGGGCCCCTCCAGAGTCCAAGTTTCCGCCCGAAATACCCCCTAAATATTAGCCGAATGACCTTGAATTCATGACCCCCCCCCCCCCCAAAAACTCTTCATCCAGCCCTACTAAGCCCTAAACCCAGACCCTAGACCCTCAACCCTAAACCCAGACCCTACACCACCAACCCTATATTATAATACATATATATAAACCCAGACCCTAAACCCCAAACTCTCCTGTAAGTCCGAAAACGCCACATCCCACCGAGCGATGGGCGAGCGCCCAAAGGCCGCGTTGAACACGATCGACTGGATTGTGTTCAGCCTCGGTTTGGGGGTTTAGGGTTTAGCGTTTAGGGTTTAGGGTTTAGGGTTTAGGGTTTAGGGTTTAGGGCTAGTGCCCTAGGAATAAACAAGGGTATTTGGTTCAAAAGGATCTTTTAAGGGAACCCAAGCCCGCGGGTCTTAGGGCTCGTGATGTAGGGTTCGTAGGGCTTAGGGCTTTAAAGCTTGGGGCTTTTTAAAGCTTGCTCTGGCTTAGGGTTTGGGGAGTACTCGGGCTTTTTGGGTATCTAGGATGACGGCTTCGGTTTCTGAAAGCATGTTCGTGGATGGAGGGGTTCAAGTTCCAGTCTGTGCTGGGCTTCCGTTTAGGGTTTAGGGTTTAGGGTTTAGGGTTTAGAGTTTCGGGTTTGGGGTTTCGGGTTTAGGGTTTCTGAAGCTTCGGAAGCTCGCAGTCATCTCGGTATCGCGCCACGCGATTTTACGAGGGAGGGCGGTGGGCGGGTCGAGTTTTCGGTTCGAGGCTTTTTGTGGTTTTCGCCATGCCCAAGGCGTAACTGCGACGATGGTGGTTTTTGCCACAAATTCAGCGTGCTTTGGAGCCTCTGCGTGCGCGATTGAAGGCAAGAACACTCTCCCAAAACGAGGCCACGTCTTAATGGAGCCCGAAACCCCCCAAAACCCCCAAATCCCTGAACCCGAGAACCCTAAACCCCAAACCCTAAACCCTAAACCAAACTGAGGGACAAGTCTGGCTACTGGACGATCCGGGCCCCTTATTCGGGTTCTGATCCTGGGCGCTTGACTTCTCCGTTCCTTTGAAGGCGATCTGCGCCCATTGTGGCAACTCCTCATATCAAAGGTCTGGGGCGAAGAAATGCCAGGCAGGATACGGTAAGGGCGAATCCCTATAAACCCTAAACCCTAAACCCTAAAGACCCTGAAGACCCTGAAAACCCTCAATACCCTAAAAAAAACCCTAAAACTTCCAAAAACTCTAAAAACCTCAAAAATCCTAAAGCCCTAAAACCCTAAAAACCCTAAAGACGTAAAAACCTAAAAGCCCTGAAAACCCCAAAAAAAGTTTTGAGTTTGGGGGCCCTTAAGCTTTAGAAATCCCTGATCCCTCAGCGCACATCGCCCAGTTGATGCACCCTCAACTTTGCAGAGCTTAGAAGGCCAGAGCTGGATAGGGTTTAGTCTAGGCTTTAGGGCTTCGGGCTTGGGGTTTAGGGCTTACTGCGCCAGGTCATGTAGGGTTTAGGGTTTAGGGTTTAGGGTTTAGGGTTTAGGGTTTAGGGTTTAGGGTTTAGGGTTTAGGGTTTAGGGTTTAGGGTTTAGGGTTTAGGGTTTAGGGTTTAGGGTTTAGGGTTTAGGGCTACGGGGTTTCGGGGTTTAGGGGCTTAGAACTTGGTGCTTTGGGGTATCCAGGGGCAGGCTGAGAGCTGGTAGCAGGCGAGTCGCACACTTGGGGACTCCCCGAACTTCTTTCAGGGGTTCTGGGACACAGCAGGAGCTGAAACATGGAACAGTTTAGGGTTTAGGGTTTAGGGTTTAGGGTTTAGGGTTTAGGGCTGAGGGTTTATAGGGTTTAGGGCTTATCGGGTTTAGGGTTTAGAGGGTTTTAGGGTTTTTGGGTTTATAGGGTTTATAGGGTTTATGGGGTTTATAGGGTTTATCGGGTTTATAGGGTTTAGGGGTTAGGGCTGCATGGGGTTTCGGGTTTAGGGTTTAGTGGGGTTGGGTCCCAAATTTCAGGCAACTCATTGGGACTGCTAGTTGGACAGCGTGCATACGACACTTCGGGCGTATAAATGAGGTACCTCTATCTTGTGTTCAGAGTTTTGTCTCTGGGATTTAGGGCTTGGGTTTTAGTAAGCCCCTTGTCGGTAGTTAGTAGGGTTTAGGGTTTAGGGTTTAGGGTTTAGGGTTTAGGGTTTAGGGTTTAGGGTTTAGGGTTTAGGGTTTAGGGTTTAGGGTTAGGGCTACGGGGTTTCGGGGTTTAGGGGCTTAGAACTTGGTGCTTTGGGGTATCTAGGGGCAGGCTGAGAGCTGGTAGCAGGCGAGTCGCACACTTGGGGACTCCCCGAACTTCTTTCAGGGGTTCTGGGACACAGCAGGAGCAGCAACATGGAACAGTTTAGGGTTTAGGGTTTAGGGCTTAGGGTTTATAGGGTTTAGGGCTTATCGGGTTTAGGGTTTAGAGGGTTTTAGGGTTTTTGGGTTTATAGGGTTTATAGGGTTTATGGGGTTTATAAGGTTTATCGGGTTTATAGGGTTTAGGGGTTAGGGCTGCATGGGGTTTCGGGTTTAGGGTTTAGTGGGGTTGGGTCCCAAAATTCAGGCAACTCATTGGGACTGCTAGTTGGACAGCGTGCATACGACACTTCGGGCGTATACATGAGGTACCTCTATCTTGGGTTCAGAGTTTTGTCTCTGGGATTTAGGCTTGGGTTTTAGTAAGCCCCTTGTCGGTAGTTAGTAGGGTTTTAAGTTTAGGGTTTGGCCTTAACCCCCAAAACCCTCACAAGCCCTAAGAAGAGTTTGAAACCCTGCCAAACCACGGGTTCTCTCCCGAAACCTAAACTCAAAAGCCCTAAGCCCAGAACCCTCGAACCCTAAACCTCAAACTGCTAAACCCTAGCCCCACAATCTCAAACTCCTAAACCCTAAACCCTAGCCCCAACCAACAACTACCAGAGGTCCTTGATCTGGATGTAGTTCACTTTCGCCACGTCGGGGTCAAACGGAGGTGCCTGTGAATCCAATTGGGTGTGGGGCTTTAGGGGTTTAGAGCTAAATTGGCAAAATGTACCTGAATTATTGGGGAAATATACCGTTTGTTAAGGATCAAGGCCAATTACTCTAGGACAAGTGTAGGGTGTGCGGAGGGGCGGGGGCGGGGGCGTGTTCGGAAATATCTGGGCTTGGCGGGCTTCAGGGTTTGCGTTATTTGGATATACGGTCTTAGGGCTTCGTGGACTTCGGTTCAGGGGTTCTGGGGATTCAGGGGATTGCGGGGCTCAGGTTTGGGGTCTTAGGGTTGTGGGTTCGGGGTTTAGGTCATTCGAAGATACATGAGTAGGTGTATGCAGGTCCATGTCAGGGTTTAGTGTTTGGGGGTTTAGGGTTTATGGGTCAGAGTCATAACGGTCCCTTCCCTGCCTACAAGTCCAGGTACAGCTACATGAACCTAGGATCTTTGAGGTAGGGTCCTCCTCGGGCCCCTATCACAGCACGACCGCGCTACCAGGGGCACCCTGGACAGGACCGTTACTGTGAGAACTGACCGTCTAGCCTCTGCAAAAGGGAAGTATCCCAATGAACCGTCGGGTTCTCTCTGGTTCTTTTTGGGGATTTGCCAAAGCACTTATGACTTAGCCCCTCTCCGACAAGTTGGGCTCGCAGGGTGTAGGTACATAGCGATATTTGGATAAACACTAAAACCCCAGACCTAAACCCTGAACCCTAAATCCTAAAATCCCAGACCCTAAACCCTAAACCCTAACCCTCAACCCTCAACCCTAAACCCTCAACCCTGAAAGCTGGGCCACGGGCCGCTGGCACATCAACGCGCTCGTATCCTGGTCGGGCTTAGGTTTAGGTTTAGGTTTTAGGGTTTAGGGTTTAGGGTTTAGGGTTTAGGCCCCATGGCACTGGCTTGAGGATTCATCCGGGGCCTGCCTACCGGGCTTCAACCCTAGGTAGGGCTTAGGGTTTAGGGTTTAGGGTTTAGGGTTTAGGGTTTAGGGTTTAGGGTTTAGGGTTTAGGGTTTGGGGTTTAGGGTTTAGGGTCTAGGGTTTAGTTTAGGGTTTAGGGTTAGAGCTTTCAGCGTTGGCTTCCGGGAAAGGGCTTACAGAGACATGGAGGGACCCAGATTCATGTTCTACGACTAAGAAAGATGCTTTCATCTCGCAGCACCCCGTATCGAAATCCATAAACCCTGGGTTAGGGTTTAGGGTTTAGTTTTTTTTTCTTCTTTGGGGGGGGGGAGGGGGGTTAGGGTTTAGGGTTTAGGGTTTAGGGTTTAGGGTTTAGGGTTCAGGGTTGGGGGACCCTGTCCCAGACATCAGGCCTTTGAAGTGCTTCCGCTCGGTGCCCTCGGGGAGTACCAAGCGAAGACCTGGAAGTGAGCGAGATAGGTAGGGTTTAGGGTTTAGGGTTTAGGGTTTAGGGTTTAGGGTTTAGGGTTTAGGGTTTAGGGTTTAGGGTTTAGGGTTTAGGGTTTGGAGTTTAGGGTTTAGGGTTTAGGGTTTAGGGTTTAGGGTTCAGGGTTCAGGGTTGAGGGTTCAGGGTCCAGGGTCCAGGGTAGGGTTTAGGGTGCCCCTGTAACCCCTAAGGGAAGGATATTTTAGGGTTTCGGGTTTTGGGTTTGTATAAATAACCCCCAACCCTAAACACTGAAGCCTAAACTCTGAACCCTGAGTCCTAAACCCTAATAGAGCTTTAGAGGACCCTAAACCCCAAATCCCCAACAACCCTAAACCCTAAACCCTAAACCCTAAACCCTTCTCTCTCTGTTGGGAAGTTGCTTTGAAGCAGCCTGACGCCACGACCGATGTGACCACACGGTCGATTTAGCGTTTAGTAAATTAGGGGCGGCTTAGGTTTCGGGTTTCGGGGTATAGGTCGGACGGTTTAGAGGGTTTAGGGTTTGGAATGAACCCACAAGCAAGTAGGCGTGAGCGAGCTTCACGAATCACCCTTCCCCCCCCCCCCCCCCGGAACAAAAGAAGAAGCCCAACTTATGTAGACCCGCCAAAACCAAACCAGTCTAAACGCTAGAACTGCGATTCTTCTTCTTGGGGTTTGAAACTTTAGGGCTTAGGATTGTCACTTGGGATGTTGCCCCCTTATACTCACCGTCCTTAAACGGGTTTGAAACATCAAAACCCTAAACCCTGAACCCCAAACCCTAAAGGTTCAGGAATACCCCGAGGGTCTGCGTTTTGGAGCTTCGCATGCCGTCGAGCTCAGCAGGAGACCCTTCAAGAAGCGAAGCTGTGAACCCTTCAAATTGAAAAAAAAGGTTTAGGGTTTAGGGTTTAGGGTTTAGGGTTTGAGGTTTCGAGTTTAGAGTTTAGGGTTTAAAGTTTAGGGTTGAGGGGAGCACCCCAAAACTAAATTTCAAAAAAGTCTAGTGTTTAGGGTTTAGAGTCTAGGGTTGAGGGGAACACCCCAAAACTGTTCGGGTTTAGAGTTTAGGGTTAAAGGTTCAGAGTTTAGGGGCCTAAACCCTAAACCCTGAACCCTGAACCCTAAACCCTGAACCCTGAACCCTGAACCCTAAACCCTAAACCCTAGACCCTAAACCCTAAACCCGAAACCCAAACCCCAAACCCTAAACCCTAAACCCTAAACCCCAAACCCCTTCTTTCGGCAGGGCGGAGAAATCTGAGCACAGGGCCCATGCCGGACAGGTTCGACTGATGGATGTTCTTGTTCTTCTCGCCTGAGCGTTTTGGGACTTTTCGGGTTTAGGGTTTAGGGTTTAGGGTTTGGGGTTTAGGGTTTAGGGTTTAGGGTTTAGGGTTTAGGAATGGAAGCCCCAGATTTC
This sequence comes from Symbiodinium natans, assembly GCA_905221605.1. NCBI lineage: Eukaryota > Dinophyceae > Suessiales > Symbiodiniaceae > Symbiodinium > Symbiodinium natans. The sequence goes on along the minus strand of CAJNDS010002079.1, from coordinate 1,303,089 downwards.
AAAACCTGCAACCCTAAACTCTAAGACCCTGAGCCCCAAACCTTGAAATCCTCAAACCCAAAGTGTGAAACCCTTAACCCTACCAAGCCTCGACAGAGAAGTCTTAGGGTTACGGGCTTCGGGGGCTATCAGGGGGCTTAGGGGGCCATTAGGGGGCTTAGGGGGCTTACGGGGGCTTAGGGGGCTTAGGGGGCTTGGGGGGTTTGGGGGGCTTAGGGGGTTTAGGGGGCTTTAGGGTGTTTAGGGGGTCTGGGGTTTAGGGGGTTTAACCCGGGGGTTAGGGGTTTGAAATTTTACGGCTCAGAGCTTTTTTCGAGCTTGCGTCTTAGGTCTGCTTCCAATGGAAAAGCGGAACTCGCCTGAACCTTACACCCTAAACCCTAAACCCTAAACCCTAAACCCTAAATAAACCCTAAACCCTAAACCCTAAACGCTAAACCCTAAACCCTAAACCCTAAACCCTAAACCCCAAACCAAACCCCCCAAACTTCGTTGTCTCCAAGGTGCTTGCAGGCTTCGGCGTCACCAGAGGCTTCTTTATCTCCAGCTCTGCCTTTGGAGACCACTAGGCAGGAGTTTCAGCGTTTGGGGTTTAGGCTCGCTTCAGGGAGCAATCGCCGTCAGCACGTTCAACTTGCATTGCTAAGCCAGACCTACCCTACATATGGGTGGTTGTCGCAATTATAATAGCCGTATGATAATAGGGATCCAAAAGGGACCATCATTTTGACAGCCACCCATATAACTTCCCGTGAACCTCCGCAAAATACCATGGAGACCCTGAACTGCAAACTCTCACACCAAACGCAACACTTCCCATGAGTCTTCAACGAAGAACCCGAAAGGCCAGCACGTCGGTGTTGGGGTTTAGGGTTTAGGGTTTCAGGGTTTCAGGGTTTAGGGTTTCAGGGTTTAGGGTTTAGGGTTTAGACGGTTTAGAGTTTAAGGTTGAGGTTCTAGTTTCGGGTTCAGGGGACGTGGGGGGTTCAGGCAGTTTAGGGCAAAGTTGAGGGTATAGGCTGCTTGGAAAGTGTCTAGGGTTTAGGGTGGCCTTGGCTTAGGCAGGAGATGGAGCATTTTCCCTTCTAGTTTTGGATGACCCAAATTTTAGGGCTCTCTTCTGTCAACTTCTTGTGCGTCCGTTGGGTTTGGGACAGTTCCATGACACCGAAAAACTCACTAAACCACTAAAACCCTAAATCCTGAAACCCTCGAGCCTTAAGGCTCCAAGGACTCTTGGTTTAGGGCTTTTGGGCTCCAAAGGCCTAGTCATGTAAGGCTTGTTTAAGGCCATATTCAGCTGTAACTAGGGGTTAGGAAAACCGACTAGAAGACTCCCTGAACCCTGAAAGATGGATGCCGGTATTCACTTCAACGCACTAAATGCCGGTCTCAGCTACATCAAGCTCGTCGGGATCTGTACTCAGTGACGCCAGCAACCTGGCATGATTTTAACAAGTTGCCTCGAGATACCCTCGAAACCCTAAACCCCGAGCCTAACAACTAATCCTCATAGTACCCTTAAAAGGAAGATACTCTTTTTTGTTTTGGCGGGGGGGGGGGGGGGGGGGGGGGGGGGGTGAAGTTTGGGGGCTTAGGGGCTTCTGAAACGTACAGCCTGCCAATGTTGGGGGTCGATATACCGACCCTAAACCCTAAACCCTAAACCCTAAACCCTAAACCCTAAACCCTAAACCCTAAACCCTAAAACCCTAAACCCTAAAACCATGAACCCTAGACCCGAAACCCTAAGCACTGTCCAGCACGGTTTGAAGAGAGCCATGGGGCCGGCCGGAAGCTTGAACCGGAGTTGAGGGTCTTAGGGCAGGCCCTGAGTCCTAAAGCCTCGCAAGGAACCCTAAACCCTAAACCCTAAACCCTAAACCCTAAACCCTAAACCCTAAACCCTAAACCCTAAACCCTAAACCCTAAAACTGAAACCCTAAACCCTAAAACCGAAACCCCAAACCCTAAACCCTAACCAACCTTCCCCAACTTGTGCCGCACTAAGGTGTGCGTTGCCGTGCTTAGGAAGTCCGGAGTGCCCAACTTTTCGAAGAGGCCCTGAAATTCGCCATCCCAAACCTTAAACCCGAAACCCCAAACCCCAAACCCTAAACCCTAAACCCTAAACCCTAAACCCTGAACCCTAAACCCTAAACCCTGAACCCTAAACCCTAAACACTAAACCTAAACAATAAACGAGAAGCAAACATGCAAGCAGTACTGCAAGGCCGCGGAGTGCGCGTTCCTGTGGCAAGTACAGCCAAGGGACTCAAGGAGGGATCCTCACACGGCGCCTGAAAAAACCGAAAGCCATAAACCCTAAGGGTTTAGGGTTTAGGGTTTAGGGTTTAGGGTTTAGGGTTCAGGGCTAAACCCTAAAACCCAAAACCTTGCCCTAACCCTAAACCCTAAACCTAAACCCTAGATCATAAACCCCAAACCCAAACCCTAAACCCTAAACTCTAAACCCTAAACCCTAAATCCCGCCCCCCCCAAATTCTACAAACCTTGTGCCCTAAGCGCCGGGAGCTGAGACCACGGCTCGCTGCTGGGGCGGTTCTCGCGACTGGCGGCCTGGCTGGGGGTTTAGGGTTTAGGGAGTAGGGTTTAGGGTTTAGGGTTTAGGGTTTAGGGTTTAGGGTTTAGGGTTTAGGGCCAAGTTAAGTAAGGATTTAGGGGTGTAGGGTTTAGGGTGAATCTCAGCACTCTCTCCCTCTCTCTCCCTCTCTCGCCCTCTCTCTCCCTCTTTCCCCTTCTCTCTCCCTTCTCTCTCTCTCTCTCTCCCGCTCTCTCTCCTCTCTCTCTCTATCTCGCTCTCTCGTTCTCTCTCTCTCCCTCTTTCCCCCTCTCTCTCCCTCGCTCTCTCTCTCTCTCTCTCCCTCTCTCTCTCTCTCTCTCTCTCTCTCTTTCTTGCGAACCTTGCACGAATCCCTTGAAAACAGCCCAGAAGCATTGTGCAAGAAGGCCTTTGGGCCCAAGAGCCCAAAAAAAGGTCCTTTGAGCACCCACACAAAAAAAACACACGGACACAACAAAAAACAAACCAATATCATGACACCTGACCTGACTCTCAGATTGAATGCATTAAGCACGGCGACCAAAACCCCCAAACCCCGAACCCTAAGCAATAAACCCCTACGCCCCTAAACCCTAAACCTTAAACCTGCCTTCTTCGACATCTTTGCATTCTTTTTCTCGCTCTCAGACATGACGGAGATGCGAGGACCTGGGCTTGGGGGAGGCTGGTTCAAGGCTTAGGGTTTAGGGCTTTAGGGTTGATTTGTTTTTCGGTTTTAGGGTTTAGGGTTGCTTGGAAGCTCTATTTTCCTCGTAAGTAATCCCCTCTAGCCTACCTTACTAACTCTTACTAACCCTGCTTACTAAATCAAAAGGGCCTCCAAGTAGGGCTTCGGGAATTCGGTTTGGGAGTTAAGGCTTAGGATTTAGGACTTGAAGTTTCGGGTTTAGGGCTTAGGGTTAAAAGTTTAGGGTTAAAGCTTAGTGTTTAGGGCTTGGGCTTGCGGTTTCGGGTTTAGGGCTTAGGGCTTAGGTTTGCGGGTGTTGACTTTGGGTTTAAGTTTTAGGGCTTGAGGCTTGGGGTGTGTGGTTCCGGGCTTAGGGTTTAGGTTTTAGGGTTAAGGCTTAGGGTTTAGGGTTCAGGGGTTGGGGTTTGGGGTCTCGAGTTTGGGGCCTAGGGTTTTGGTTTTCGTGCTAAGGCTTAGGGCTCAGGCTTGAGGGTTTCGGACATAGACATGCTTTTGTTGACCTTGATCTTTAATAAGCGTCCGTGTAACGTGCACTAGTCCTAAGTAGTTCCCAAAATCTTGGCAGCTGTTCAAAGTACGGTTTAGGGTTTAGGGTTTAGGGTTTAGGGTTTAGGGTTTAGGGTTTAGGGTTTAGGGTCTAGGGTCATATAGCCAATCCTACTACAATCCCTATCAGGGTATAGGAACCATAACTACTCTCAATGTTCATTTGGTCCCGCCAAGAACTGGAAGGTTCATGGGTGTAGGAAAAGCGAAGCGTTATCAGCAAGGTAACGCGTACTTCTGCCTGGAATTTTCCTTTAAAAACCAGAAGCCCTAAACCCTAAACCCTAAACCCTACACCCTAAACCCTTACTCTGAACCTTCAAAACCCTAAACCCTAAACCCTAAATCCTTACTCTGAACCTTCAAGAACAAAGACCAACTCCAAGATCTGGAAAGCGTGCCTTACGTACCCTACCTAAAGACTGTCCGTTTGAGTCTTCAGGTAAACCCTAAACTCTGAACCCTAAAAAATCCAAACGCTAAACCCTTTTCTGCTCAGGTACAGAGTTAGGGCCATTCGATGCCCATGACCCCTTCCCAGACAGGTATGCGGAACAGCCCTTTGGTGTCCGATGGCCTTCTCGGTTTAGAGTTGTTTGTTTCGGGTTTAGGGTTTAGGGTTTAGGGTCTAGGGTCTAGGGTCTAGGGTTTAGGGTTCAGGGTTCAGGGTTTAGGGTTTAGGGTTTAGGGTTTAGGGTTTAGGGTTTAGGGTTTGGGGTTTGGGGTTTAGGGTTTGGGGTTTGGGGTTTGGGGTCCGAAGATCTGCCACATGTAGGGGCCGAACGAAGGGTGGATGGCTTGGCGTTTCGCCCGAAAACCTAATGTAAAGAAAACCCCCCCTCACCCCCACCCCATGAAGGGCGCGCGGACCATTTTTTTCTGACTCTATAGGCTTAAGCGATCCTCCTGCATGCTGCTATCCGCGAAGCAATCTTTGAATTGGAAACCGATTCTGCCATCGCGAACCAGCACTCCTCACATTTGGGCTTGCTGGTTTGGGTTTAGGGTTTAGGGTTTAGGGTTTAGGGTTTAGGGTTTAGGGTTTAGGGTTTAGGGTTTAGGGTTTAGGGTTTAGGGTTTAGGGTTTAGGGTTTAGGGTTTAGGGTTTCGGGTTTCGGGTTTAGGGTTTAGGGTTTAGGCTCAGGGCTTAGAATTTGGAATTGAGACCGTTTCCGGTGTGGAGTTTTGGGTATAGTTTGGGTTTTGCACTGCCATCATCGTCCCATAGGTAACGCCTGGTCAAGGACGAAGCGGGTTGATTTAACTAGTGCACTCTTGCGACACCTACACTGCAACTATACGATGTGGGAGGACCCTGAAAAGGCCAATCATGAGTCTAGATGCATCATCCATGTTCCTCCTTCGATCCCCAAACCCTGAAACCCAAAAGCCTAAACCCTCAACCAGAAAACACGGGCGCGAAAGCTTAGTGTACGAACGATCTTTGTTTTGAGGTTTAGGGTTTAGATGGTTCAGGGTAGCCACCTAAGCCCCCAACTCCTTAACGCAGGAGCCTGGGGCATTCAGGGTCTATGGGATTAAAAACCATGGGTTTCGGGTAGGTAGGCTTGAGGGTTTAGGGCTTGCAGGACAGGGTTTAGGGTATAGGAATTAACGAATTCATAGACAGAAATGCTCCTCAATGGGGGCCCCCATCGGTCCTCTCCAACCGTCATTGGTTTCCAAGTTCACAGCCTGGGGATTGAAGGAGTAGGGTTTAGGGTTTAGGGTTTAGGGTTTAGGGTTTAGGGTTTAGGGTTTAGGGTTTAGG
>CAJNDS010002079.1:1140000-1292500 GCA_905221605.1 Symbiodinium natans | reverse complement strand
AACCCCTAAACCCCTAAACCCCTAAACCCCTAAACCCCTAAACCCCTAAACCCTAACCCCTAAGCCCTGAACCCCTAAACCCTAAACCCCAAAACCCCTAAACCCCCAAACCCCTAAACCCCAAACCCCTAAACCCCAACCCCTAAACCCCTAACCCCTAAACCCTACATCCTAGCCCGAAACCCTAAACCCTAAACTCCTCTAAACCCCTAAACCCCTAAACCCCTAAACCCCTAAACCCCTAAACCCCTAAACCTCTGAACCCCTAAACACACTAAAACCCTGAACCCCTAAACCCCTAAACCCCTAAACCCCTAAACCCCTAAACCCCTAAACCCCTAAACCCCTAAACCCCTAAACCCCTAAACCCCTAAACCCCTAAACCCCTAAACCCCCAAACCCCTAAACCCCTAAACCCCTAAACCCCTAAACCCCTAAACCCCTAAACCCCTAAACCCCTAAACCCCTAAACCCTAAACGCGAAACAGCTGGCTCAGGCCCGCGCTCGCGACTCTGCCCTGGGAGATCATACTCAACCGGATCGCCTGGGCCCCGCTCTCTGGGTAGGGTTTAGGGTTTAGGGTTTAGGGTTTAGGGTTTAGGGTTTAGGGTTTAGGGTTTAGGGTTTAGGGTTTAGGGTTTAGGGTTTAGGGTTTAGGGTTCAGGGTTCAGGGTTTAGGGTTTAGGGTTTAGGGTGTAGGGTTTAGGGTTTAGGGTTTAGGGTTAGGGTTTAGGGTTTAGGGTTTAGGGTTTAGCGTTTAGGGTTTAGGGGTTAAGTTTCAGGGTTTAAGGTTGAGGGTTGAGGTTTGAGGGTTGAAGGTTGAGGGTTTGTGGTTGAGGGTTTAGGGCTTAGGGTGTATAATTGTTTCAGGGTTTAGGGTTTAGGCTTTGGGGCTTTGGGGCTTTGGGGCTTTGGGGCTTTGGGGCTTTGGGGTTTTGGGGTTTTGGGGTTTTGGGGTTTTGGGGTTTTGGGGTTTTGGGTTTGTGTTTTAGGGTCTTGGGGTTTTGGGGTTTGGCTTCTAGGCACCTCATAAACCCTCAATCCTAAGCGGATGTAGGGGAAAACGCTTTCGGAGCCAGTTGTTGGTCAACTGCGGCCGTGAGGCTGTTGGTGGCCACTGCAAGGCGAATGTCCTTCGCGAAGCCTACTGGCCACCCTAAGATCCCTCAAAAGGCTCTATGGAGGGGATATATAGGGTACCCTCCTAAGATCCCTTAAAGCATTCTAGAGCCTTCTAGAGGGGATAACATACAAGTACAAAGACCCCTTGAAGAGCTCCATAGGGGGATATATCTTAGAGGACCGAATATCGCCTCATTCCCTGCAGAATGAGGGGGGTTTGGGGGAGTCCGCCTTCAGGATGCAATGACCCACAAGGGCCATAGGGCCAGTTGTCAAATCCATATTGTTGTTGTTCCCAACTTGGGGCACCCTAAAGCATCAGGGCCGAAACTGGTGCAGAAACGCAAGATTTACAAGGGACTATAATTTGGTCAGATTTAGGGCTCAGCGTTTCAGAATATGTTGTCGCAACTGGCCAGCGCAAACCCTGACTACAACACAGATTGCAAGCCATGGGTCTTCGGCTTGAGGACCTAAGCACTCCTTCCAGGACTCGGAACCCTACTTGGGGCTTCGTGCTCCCTAAGCCCTAGAACCCCAAACACCCCAAACCCCAAACCCCAAACCCTAAACCCCAAACCCCAAAACCCCAAACCCTAAACCCCAAACCCTGAACCCCAAACCCCTAAACCCCTAAAACCCCAAACCCCAAACCCCTAAACCCCAAACCCTAAACCCCTAAACCCCCAAACCCTAAACCCCAAACCCTAAAACCCTAAACCCTAAACCCCAAACCCCAAAACCCCTAAACCCCAAAACCCCAAACCCCAAACCCTAAACCCCAAACCCTAAACCCCAAACCCTAAACCCTAAACCCCTAACCCTAAACCCTAAACCCCCTAACCCTAACCCCTAAACCCCAAACCCCAAACCCCAAAACCCAAACCCTAATCAAAAACCTAACCCCAAACCCTAAACCCCTAAACCCCAAACCCTAAACCCCTACAACCCAAACCCAAAAACCCCAACCCTAAACCCTAAACCCCAAACCCAAACCCCAACCCCAAAACCCCTAAACCCTAAACCCTAAACCCTAAACCAACCCCTAAAACCCCAAACCCCAAACCCTAAACCCACCCAAACCCCCCCTAAAAACCCCCCTAAACCCCCAAACCCTAAACCCCCCAAACCCTAAACCCCAAACCCCAAACCCTAAACCCAAACCCTAAACCCCAAACCCCTAAACCCCAAACCCCAAAACCCTAAACCCAAACCCCAAACCCTAAACCCCAAAACCCTAAACCCCAAACCTAAACCCTAAACCCCTAAACCCTAAACCCTAAACCCTTAAAACCCTAAACCCCAAACCCTAAACCCCTAAACCCCAAACCCTACACCCCAAACCCTAAACCCCTAACCCCCCCCAAACCCCAAACCCCAAAAACCCCAAACCCTAACAACCTAAACCCCAACCCTAACCCAAACCCTATATAACCCTAAACCCTAAACCCCCAAACCCCAAAACCCCTAACCCCAAAACCCAAACCCCAAACCATATAAACCTAAACCCAAAACCCCAAACCCTAAACCCCAAACCCCAAACCCTAAACCCCAAACCCCAAAACCCCAAACCCTAAACCCTAAACCCCAAACCCTAAACCCCAAACCCCAAACCCTAAACCCCAAAACCCTAAACCCCAAACCCTAAACCCCTAAACCCCTAAACCCCAAACCCTAAACCCTAAACCCCAAAACCCCTAAACCCTTCTGCTGCCCGCGAGGCTGGCTCCGCAGCAAGGAGCTGAAGCGCCTGGAAAGCTCTTAGGGAACGAAAGGAGGGAACCTAATTTAGGGTTTAGGGTTTAGGGTTTAGGGTTTAGGGTTTAGGGTTTAGGGTTTAGGGTTTAGGGTTTAGGGTTTAGGGTAACTACGGGCGGGCTCAAAATAGCCAAAAAGAAACCTTACATTGCTAGTATGTCTCAGTAATGCTTAAACCTACACCGCAAGACCTGAACCCTGAACCTTTTTCACACCAAAACTCTAAACCCTGACCCCGAAGGCAGCCCCCACCCCCAAACACCGTCTTATTTAAGGGTTTTGGAGCAGCTTCTACAAGAACCCAAAAGGTTAAAGTCCTAAGAGCCAGCCAGAAGAAAGCCAAGCTGTACTCTAACCTCTAAACCACAAGCACAACCCTAAACCCCAAACCCCAAACACCAAACCCTAAACCCTAAACCCTGAACTCTAAGCACGGTTTAGGGTTTAGGGTTTAGGGTTTAGGGTTTAGGGTTTAGGGTTTAGGGTTTACTAAACCCTACACAAAGCTCGGGGCCCTGTGGACTCGAAGAGGCGTAGCGCCTCCACGAAATCCGGGCTCGCCCCGGCTATGTAGTTGGCGGCTTCGTCCTTTCTATAACCCACAGTGTCGGGTCTCGGGGTTTGGGGTTTAGGGTTTTGGGATTTAGGGCTTTATATACGGACTTGGAGTTTTGGGGTTTAGGGTTTTAGGGTTTGGGGATTTTGGGGGTTTAGGGTTTGGGGTTTAAGGGCTGAGGGTTGAACCGAAGACTGCAATGTAGTTCCTGTTGGCGCTACTGGTTTTTTTTCCGTACCATAAACCCTAACCCTGAACCCTGAACCCTGAACCCTGAACCCTGAACCCTAAACCCTAAACCCTAAACCCTAAACCCTAAACCCTAAACCCTAAACCCAAAAGGAACTGCATCCGAGTCTTCAGGTAGAACTTTGGGTTGAAGATCCTTTCTGCCAATCCCTGGGGCGGTCGGTGTAAGCGGATCCTTCCGGTTCAGGGTTCAGGGTTTAGGGTTTAGGGCTTGGGGTTTAGGGTTGGGGGGTTGGGGTTTGGGGTTTAGGGTTTGGGGTTCAGGGTTCAGGATTTAGGCTTCCGACCTGCAAAAGCCTCGAACCCCAACCTCAACCCAACAAGACTCAAGACCCTGAAGCCCAGATAGGGTCCTGAACCCTGGGAAGCCCTAAACCCTAAACCCTAAACCCTAAACCCTAAACCCCGCTCTTAAGAACCCCATAATGAACCCCAAGCCCTCTGCACTTCGCGACCATTCTCCTTGGTGATCCCGCCACCACAGTGCCCGGAGCCCATGGTGCAATCCTGTCTTCGGTTTCTTGAGAGGGGCTTAGGGTTTAGGGTTTGGGGTTTAGGGCTTCGGGCTCCTAGCTGCAAGTAGACAAAGGAGAGCCCCCCAAAACGTGGTGTAAGCAGCATGACGTAGGTTATCAGTCCCTGAACTACATCTAGTATACAGGGTTCAAGGTTTAGGGTTTAGGGTTGAGGGTTTAGGGTTTAGGGCGATGCTGCGGCTTTGCCTCAACGTTTGGGGCTGTCAGACAAAAAACGGGCATGCTGTCGCTGGAGCCCGAAGCCTTCGGCCTTGCGAGGATTGAATGAGTCGGGCGGCCGATCACTTTCGGGACCCTAAACCCTAAACCCTAAACCCTAAACCCTAAACCCTAAACCCTAAACCCTAAACCCTAAACCCTAAACCCTAAACCTTCTAGGATTTACGGATCGCTTCTGGATCCAACGAGAGAGGTTCGTCCTCTCCAAGGCCTAGGACGGGATAACTTTGAGTAAGTCCCTGACGGCCTGAGAGGTCGAACCGCGCCGAACCCTCCGCCAGAATTGCTACCTAGGAAAGGTGTACAGGATGGTCATGAAGTTGTCCCAGATGTTGACCGAAGACGGCCCTCATCAATACGTCCATAGACAAATGAGCCTGCTAGACCTGAGCTTCACATGCATAAGTGCCATAGGGGTCCAGGGTTCAGGGTTCAGGGTTTAGGGTTTGGGTTTAGGGTTTGAGGGTTGAGGGCTTCGGACCCTCCAAGCCCATGGACATCCTCGAACCTGAATCCGACAACCGACGTGCTGGGCAGTCCATGTCGAAGACCACGACGTCCACCTGCCAAGGGCATTTAGGGTATACCCTAAACCCTAAACCCTAAACCCTGAACCCTAAACCCTATAGGGTTTAAGCTTTTTCGGGAAAAGCTTGGGGGTGCTCCCCTTCTACTAGCAGTCCTCAATAAGGCTTCTATAGCGCCCACTACTATCATCCCTACTAAGGAACTGCGAATCTGAGGGGGGAATATCCCAAGGCATAGGGCCCCTAAACCCTGGGGGTTTGCCCCAAACCCTAAACCCTAAGCCCTAAGCCCTAAACCCTAAACCCTAAACCCTAAACCCTGAACCCTCTAAACCTCTAAACTCTGAACCCTAATGCCTAAGGCTCCAAAGAGCCCAAAGTAGGCATACTTATAGCCTTTCGACCCCGATGTAGGTATTACCTGTATACTTGGAGCCCTATACCCCAAACCCTAAACCGCAAACCCCAAACCCTGAACCCTGAACCCTAAACCCTAAACCCTAAACACCAAAACGCCTGGGCCCTCTTTTTCCGGCCTCGATCATCCGAAGCCAGGCCAAAAACCGCCGGCCGTCGCGAGAAGGCTGAGCACAAGGGATAGGGCACGAAAACCCTAAAGCCAAAAGCCCGCCTAAAGCCTGAAGCCTAAAGCCTAAACCCTAGCCCCTAAACCCCTGCAGCAAGCTACCAGCATGCATCAGGGTTTAGAGCTTCGTTGGGGGCTTGGAGTTCATGGCTTGAGGTTCAGGGCTTCGTTGGAGTTTAGGGGTGCAGGGCTTTTGGCCCATTTCAAATCCCTGTTGTTGGAGGCTTCTTGGGACGGCGGAGAAGGGGGAGCGTGAGGATTGAGCAAGCGTACAGGGGTTGCTTCCACTCTAAACCCTATCCCCGAACCCTAAACCCTAAACCGCGCCAACACAAACCGCCCCAAGACCCGTCTCGGGGGCTTATAGGTGGTAGCTTTTTTGGAATGTAGGGAAGTCAGGGAATCTGTGGGTGGCAGGGGTGGCGGGACCTCTCCTTTCTCTTCAACCACCGCCCCCTCCCCATCAATACACACCTAGGGCGTTCACCCCTAGAGCCTAAACCCTACACCCTACACCCTAAAACCCTAAACCCTACACCCTATGCCCCCAAACCCTCTGGGGGTCAGTTGCCTCGAGAATCTCCATCGATGAACGCGAGGGATCCTGTCAATCGTCAGGGCTGGTCGTTTGAGGGGACCTAGAACATCTAAGCCCACCTCAACAACCCCAAGCCCTCAACCCTACGACCTATAACCCTCACTAGAGTTGATGCTGAAGCGATCTGGTCCATTAGAGTTGATGGTTGAAGTGTTCTAGTCTTCGGGTTTAAGATTTTAGTGCTTGGGGACTTAAACCCTAAACCCTAAACCCTAAACCTTAAACCCTAAACCCTAAACCCTCGGCTTGTAGCTCTTTTGAAAAGTTTTGGCTTTTGGATGTAGGGTTTCGGCTTGGAGGTGGGGCTGGAGGGTGAGGAGGTCTGGGCAAGAATGCACCCAGAGCTTGAGGTTTGAGCGGTCAAGGCCCAAACCCTAAACCCTAAACCCTATAAACTCTAAGTCCCGAACCCTCAACTCACAATCTCAACCCTGCAGTTCTACAGCCTAAACCCTGAAGAAGACCCTTGGTACCCAAGTAAAACAACACAAGCCCTGAAATCCTAAACCCTAAACCCTAAACCCTAAACCCTAAACCCTAAACCCTAAACCCTACTTAACCCTAAATCCCAAACCCTGAAAGCATAAGCCGCCTGTGATGGCAGGCTGCTCGCCAAGCCAAGCAGACGGCTCACACCTCAGCGAAGGCTAAGATGCCTACCTTGGAATTGTCATGGGCAGCTACGACCTAACTATAAGGTTTAGGGTTTTATAGGGCTTAGCAAACCGTAAAGCCGGATAGCTTGGCTAGAAGGGGTGTTTGCGAGAGTTTACGTTGCATCTACAGAAGGATCATTAGAGGGGATATTGTGGGTAGTTGTCTGAGCAGAGGAGAGAAAGGGATGGAAAAGGAGAGTGTCTCATATGGCGATGATTATGCGAGCTCTCTGCGTATCCAATCCGTGGTACACTGCTGCCGCCGGTGATGAAAGTTGATCCGAGACCCACGAAGTAGGTGGAGTGCGGGACGCGCACGCCGCATGTGAATTCGCCTTTTGTGCTGTTTCGTGGTAATGATTCCGCGGTACACTTGTCGGGGTTACACGACAAGCACCCCGCGGCGGCGGGGGCGAGGGCGAGGTCTCCAGGAAACCCAGTCGTGTCCATTCTTCTTATGCCCGTGGCCGTTGCCATGATCATCTTCCATTTCTTGCTGCAGGTTTAGGGTTCAAGGTTCAAGGTTCAGGCTTTAGGGTGTAGGTTTTATGACTCAAGGTTCAGGATTTATTCGGCTCAGGCCTACACCCTGAATCACCAAAACTGCAAGGCGACTCTTTGGCAAAACAGGTGCCCAAGACCTATGTTCAAGCTACTGTCACTGCAAACCCCAGGGCCTGAAAAAACCCAAGCACACACCTGCAGAAAAACCAGCCAGAACAACCCTAAACCCGATAACCCTATAAACCCTAAATCTTTAAACATCCCCAGCCCGGTAGACCCTATAAGCCTTATAAACCCTTTGAACCCTTTCTACCTCAAATCCCAAACCCCAAACCCTCAAATTCCGAACTAGAGGGTCCCTACCCCTAGGGTTTAGGGTTTAGGGTTTAGTGTCTAGGGTGTAGATTCTGGGATTCCCTAAACCTAAAGTCTAGGGCCAGGGTTTATGGGTCCCTAACCCCTAAACTCCCAAAGACAAAATGGCCGACCCAGTGGAAGATCGCACCCGAGCGGCCCGTGCTGCAGCCGCAATCCAGCATCCTATTTTGGGGTGTTTGGTGTTTGGTGTTTGGGGTTTAGGGTTTAGGGTTTAGGGTTTAGGGTTTAGGGTTTAGGGTTTAGGGTTTAGGGACCCGTGGTTAAGGGTGTTTGGGCTTTAGAGTCTAGGGTCGGCTTCTTTTGGCCTAGTCACCAAGAAAGGAGGAAGGTACCTAAATCATTGAACCCTAGACCCCAGACCCTAAACCCGAAACCTTTGACAAGGTCCAAGGTTGCTCCAGGTAGGGCCTATCCTCATTGCAGCCGTGGCATGCGGTCTCCGAACGATCTTCCCCCCACAGCCTTATTCCGAAAAGTTCTCGGACTTGGTCCTATCTCAAAAACTATAGAGTTTAGGGTTTAGGGTTTAGGGTTTAGGGTTTAGGGTTTAGGGTTAAGTGTAGTCTTTCGCCGAGATAGCGGCGGGGTGCGATGTCATGTGCACATTCATCAGGGTCACCATCGGTCCCTACATCGGCCACTCAACGCGTGCCCTTATAAACCCTTCTGAACATCCATATAAAAACGTCAATGTCCCTTATAAGCCCTTATGCACCTGTACAAACCCTTATAAACACTTGTAAGCCTTTCCAGTATAAACCTTCAAGCATGGGCCACCGAAGTTGTGAGCCCTTCCTTGGAACCCCAAACCTAAGGTATACTTTTTTTGTCAGTTATTTCTATACCAAGCCCTGATAGGATGCTTAGGTAACCTACAAAAATCGAGGCTTTGGATTCTTAAGGTTATTCTATCACTGAAATACCCGATGCAACCCAAGGGACAAAGAGGGGGGAAGTTTTGGGATCCTGCAGGTTCCTTTTGACACTCGGAAGACCTTCGACCGCAAATTGGGAACGACCAAATCCCTGAAATCGGAGCCTAAATTCTAAACACTCACCCCTACTTTCATCTTCAATGAAAATTTGACTGCAGGAGGTAAACACCATTCCCCAAATCAAAACCTACACCCGATAACGCCCTAAAGCCAATGGACCCTGACAATAACACCAAAAGCAACCTAAGCCCCAACACCGTCGTCCAAAAAGAACACAATAATACAACCTAAAAACGTCAAGCTCAAGAACCCGGACAACTAAACCCCCCAAAAAGACGGGACTTGCAACAAACAGTCCTGCTAGACTGCGGCCGAGCACGATGCGAAGCTGGTCGCCAAACAGATGCGGCTGCGTGTTAACCCATTTTTCCGTGTTTTCGCTAATCAAAAAGCGATTGCCTCATTGTTTTGTTACTAAATACCGAAAGCAATACGCATATGTAGGAAACGTTCTATATAGGTTTCATGGGAGCTGTTTCTGATATCTTGCGTTCGACTTTCCAACCGAAAAATGTATGTTGCTAAGAACCCATCCATGGGGTTTCGAAGAACTCCTGTTCATAAGCAACTGTTAGATGAGGTTCTGCCTTTGTATCTGATTTCGCAATTTAAAGATCGCGATAGATCTGGACGGACCAAATCATACAAGCAAGAACATGAGGATGTGGTCAGTTGCCTTAGCTAACACCTGAGCCTTCATGGCTGCGCATGAGGAACCGTGGTATTGCCATGGCAGCCACCCCCCCCGCCTTCTAGTTCTCAGTACACCATCACCCCTCCCTGAAGAACGCTTTTCATGAGTACATACAAGTGGGGCTAGAAAGAGCCCAACAGAATGCTCTAACCCATGTGCTGCATACATCCCTCCTACCACAAAAGCAATTAGAACTGGCTCTGAACATCTAAACCCTAAACCCTAAACCCCAAACCCTAAATCCTAAACCCTAATTCCGAAATCCTAATCCCTTCCGGACACAGAACCAGCCTGGGGTTTGACTCTGCATCCCTAAGCCCATCCTCATACACTTAACTGAAGTAAACGGTGGGGCAGCTGCGAAGGTTTAGGGTTTAGGGTTTAGCGTTTGGGGTATTGGCATCAAGATGGCATGCGCCAAAGCTGCCCTGAAACCCGACGCCACCATAAATCTGCTTGTCTCTGACTCTTCCTTCAAAAAAACCACTACTTAAGAAGCCTCATTGTAACACTAATTACTTGCCCCACTCGTGGCTTCGGACATACATGCCACAGAACCTTCACGCAGGGCCCTAAACCCTAGGCCCCCAAATAAGAAAGCCGAATCTTAAGAAGCCTAAGCCCTAAACCCTGAACCTTAATCCCTTCCCCCCAAGCCCTAAACCCTAGACCCTAAACCCTAAACCCTGAACCCTAAACCCTAAACCCTAAACCCTAAACCCTAAACCCTAAACCCCGGAAGCTTTCACCGAGACGGGTGCCAAAGCTGGCTCCACGCTGCTGCGGCTTCCTGAACTTGCGGGACTGTGGCAGCAAAAACATGCGCTCTGCCTATAGCCTGGAGATCGGGTTTAGGGTTTGGGGTTTAGGGTTTAGCCTTTGTTTACTCGGAGCTAAGGCTTAGTAAACCCCAATAAACTGTAAGCATTTCGGGCAAAGGGTCTAAGGAATAGTCCGTAAACCATGTTCGGGCCAAAAATAGAGATCAGGGTTCAAAGACAGATCCCCAGACTAGAGAGGTTTTCAGCCGTTAACCAACTGGGGCCCCAAACCCCGAAAACCCCAACGCCAAACCCCAAACCCTCAATATAACCCTCAGCCCCCGAGCGCCCCAAAGGCCCGAAAACCACAAAACCCCACAAGCCCCTAAAGCCTCGAAAGCCCTAAACTCTAAAACCCTAAACCCCAAGTCCCTTAATCAGCCCGAAAGCCCGCAAAAATCCCCTAATAAGCCCCCCCTGAGGCCTCAAAACCCTAAACCCTAAACCCTAAAACCCTAAACCCTATACCCTAAAGCCTCAAATCAAAACCCTAAGCCACAGAGAACTGATCTTGACCCAGGATCGCCGCGGCAGCTGCGGATTGCCCCTGTTTCGGTTTAGGGATTTAGGGGTTTAGAGATTTAGGGATTTAGGGAATTAGGGGTTTAGGGTTTAGGGTTTAGGTTTAGGGGTTTAGGGGTTGAGGGTGTTCAGGGGCTGGGGTTTCGAGAGCTCGGCCAGTGCTTTCTGGGGATCCCTGGGTCTAGTGCTGCAGTGGTTCAGCGTTGAAGGGTTTGAGGGTTTTAGGCAGGTATACCAAGCTGCAGGTATGACTTGGGGCTCTGTAGGGGTTTGGGGCCTGGGTTTAGGGTTTAGGAGGACCGGATTCAGGGTTTCGGGGGTTTAGGGCTTAGGGGGTAGGGGTGTCTCTGCGTTTGGGTTTTGGTTTTTGGGTGTAGGGGTTGGGAGAAAAGATGCCCCTCTGCAGCCATGACTGCTCCGAGACGCTTGGGTGGGGAAGGGGGGGGGAGGGCCACCACAACGTGAGAGCTCCTAAGCCCTAAACCCTAAACCCCAAACCCTAAACCCCAAACCCTAAACCCCAAGCCCTAAACCCCAAACCTAAGCCCCAAACCCTACATCCTTCGCACACATCGTCTTCAAAAGCCCTACTTGGAGGTTCAGGGCACGTGGTAACCAATTACAAGTGTAGTCATAACCCACTTAGGTTATAGGTGCAGCTAAATTTGAGTTACGAAGTACCATGAACCTCCAGGTATAAGCCCTGAGCGTGGGCCAGCCTGCTTGGTTATGATGTCTGAAGCTTGCCGCTTCAACTCTATCCAGTCCTTCAGGGGTTTAGAGTTCATCGGGTATAGGGTTTTAGGGGTTTAGGGTTCGGGTCTAAGGGTCTTAGGGTCTTAGGGTCTTAGGGTCTAGGGTCTAGGGATTAGGGTTTAGGGTTTGCGATCCTGCCCGGGGCATCATGTATTCGAGATAGCTGGGTAGTGTTTGGGTTGGGGGGGCTAGGGTTGATAGAGTTTAGAGTCCAGGGGTGTAGGGTTTAGGGATCGGGGGTTTGGGCTAGGAGAGAGATTCATACGTAACAAAGACTCATATACCCTCAGTTTGAGGTCCTCCCCCCCCCCCCACCAAAAATCGAAAGACCACAAAGTGTAACTTCAACCAGTTGCTTAAAGGGGCTTATAAATTGGCTATACCTACACCAAGGGGGGTTTATAAGGGAACCCATACCCTAAACAAGTGAACAAGGGCCTACTCTGGGTCCTTGCTATACCCGAAAAACGAAACCCTAATGTAAACCCTAAACCCTAAACCCTAAACCCTAAACCCTAAACCCTAAACCCTAAACCCTAAACCCTAAACCCTAAGCCCTAACTGGCACCCATGGGGCCCTCCAGCCCAAAACGCTCCAAAACACCCAAAGAGGTTTCCATAACCAAAAGACCTCCAAAACCTCCCAAAATCTCCCCCAAGATATGGGTAGTTTCCTACACGAGGGTCCCTTTCTGGGTACCCATGATAAGCTGGCACCCTTTAAAACAAAAACCCAACCCCCAATCCCCCAAACCCTAAACCCCAAACTCTGGTTTAGAGAACTAGCTGAGAAGTGATCGCCGTACGACAATGCTGTTGAGGGGGAAAACCGTGTCCCTTGGGCCCGTGGACTATAAACCCCCACCCTAAACCCTAAACCCCAAACCCCACACCCCAAACCCTAAACCCTAAACCCTAAACCCTAAACCCCAAACCCCAAACCCCAAACCCTAAACCCTAAACCCCAAACCCCAAACCCTAAACCCCAAACCCCAAACCCTAAACCCCAAACCCCAAACCCCAAACCCTAAACCCCAAACCCCAAACCCTAAACCCCAAACCCTAAACCCCAAACCCCAAACCCCAAACCCTAAACCCCAAACCCCAAACCCCAAACCCCCAAACCCCAAACCCCAAACCCTAAACCCTAAACCCTAAACCCTAAACCCTAAACCCTAAACTCTAACCCCAAACTCTAGTTTAGAGAACTAGCTTCGGAAGTCCTCGAGGATGCTGGCACGCCGGTCGATGAGCTGACCGACGAACTCGAAGGCCTCAAGAGCTTGGCTTGGGGTTTAGGGTTTAGGGTTTAGGGTTTAGGGTTTAGGGTTTAGGGTTTAGGGTTTAGGGTTTAGGGTTTAGGGTTTAGGGTTTCGGGTTTAGGGTTTAGGGCTTAGGGCTGAGGGCTGAGGGCTTAGGGTTTAGGAGTTCGGGGTTTAGGGTTTTGTAGGGTTTAGAGGGGAGCGTTGGGGGGCTTTAGGCATAGCGTCTTGCTCAGGGGTTCATACAAGGTGTTTTCAGGCCCGTTGGGGTTTTCAGGGCTCTGGGGGATAAGATTTGGGGTTTCTGGGTTTGGGGGCTTAGGCTTCGGATCCTACAAGGCAAAATCCCTATACCCGACACCCCCCTTAAGCAGAAAAGTTTCGAGAGTCGCAATCCCCCAACAAGCTGGGTGGCCCAGTAAACTTAGTGGAATAAGGGTATCCCCTTTTAGGTTGCTATTGCTTTCTAAGGGAACCCAGAACCCCAAAAAACAGTGCACTGGTCTACCAAAACGGCCCCTGACACCCTGAAGCCCTCGCAGCCTCGAATCCGAGGAGATCAATCAGAGCACCCTGATCGGCATCCTCACGGAAGAAAAATGCTGAAGACCGCTTGGAGGTTCAGGGTACTTAGTAACCCAACTCGAACTGCACTTATCCTAACTTAGTGGCTGAGTTCCTAAACCCTAAACCCTAAACCCTAAACCCTAAACCCTAGAAGCCCTCCAAAAGTGCACACTTTCAGTTCTAAAGGGGATGATCGTATCCCAAACATGTGAAGTGTACTCATTCAGCACTAAGATAACCCTACTAGCGTACTTAAGGGGCTTCTACGTGGAATAGAACTACACGTATAGTTGGGTCATACGTACCCTGAACCTCCAAGTGTCCCCTGGAGGACTTAACCTTCCCATGACCAGACGCTGGTCCAGCTGCCCAGCGGAGTCAGATCTTGAGCAGTATGCTTGTTGAAGACAACCCCACTGAAACTACACAAGAATCTGAGAAGGTTCCATCCCATGGTTGCAGCGTTGGGTATGCTTGACTGCAAAGGGTATGCTATGCTTTAGAGGATTCTTAAGTGAGGCAATGCAGAATCTTCGGGTTTAGGGCATCTTAGTCCTGAGGGCTTCTGTGGCTCTAGGGCGGTGCTCTAGGGCGTTGAAGCGGTGGTCGGGGGGGTTGATCTGAAGGCCCTTTTTGGGATATCAGGGTTTAGGGTTTAGGGTTTAGGGTTTAGGGGGCTCCGATGGGTTTATAACAGAAGTTGTGGCTTCGGTGTTTGCTGTCGTCTCTGGAAGTACGGCTTAGTTGGTTCTAGGGCTTCGGGTTTTGGGTTTGGGGGCCCTACAACAAAAATCTATGGGTAAGCAGGATTATATCGGGATGTCGAGGACCATGCATTTGAAGATTTGTCCCCAAACCAACTCGAATAAAACCCAGAACCCTGAAACCTAAGCACTAAACCCTGTCTGGTTCAGGGGTTCAGCCACCCAGTCCTCGCCCTTGTCTAACCTGTCATGGTCAGGGACAGTGGGGCAGACACATTTCAGGTAAGGCCTAAGGGTATAGGGTTTGGTTTAGGGCTCAGGGTAGCTGGCTTGGCGTTTAGGGTTTAGGAAAGCTGGCTTGGGGTTTAGGGTTTAGGGTACATGGCGAAGGCTTGGGAGGATATTGAATGGGGAAAGGCGAAGATGGGCCCTCATGCAGCTTCAATCATTGCATGGAGGTGGGTTCATGTCTACAAAAGCGTTTGGGGCTTAGGGTTGAGGGGTTGAGGATGCTCGGAGTTTCGGGCTTAAAGGTTGAGGGGTTCGGGGGTTAGCTTCCAAACCACACTCGTGGGCCACCAAGCCATACCAAGAAGAGGGTTTCGGGTTCAGGTTGGGATGTTCCCCCTTATACTAACAGTCCTTAATGGGGATTATAGTACCCCCTACTATAATCCCTGTTAAGGAGCTCTTAGTATTAGTATAAGGGAACATTTCAGGGTTTAGGCTTTAAGGAGTTCTTTCAGGTCTAAGGCCAGGGGTGGCTGGGAATGTGTTGACTCCTCGTCGCGAAGCCATAAAGAGGAAAACATACATGGGCTTTGCGGGGGGGACCCTCCTAAAAACTCCCTATTGAAGAACAGACCCTGCTGGGATCTCAACAGAGAGTGGTTAGGGTCTAGGGTTTAGGGTTTAGGGTTTAGGGTTTAGGGTTTAGGATTTAGGGTGTAGGGTTCAGGGAGCTTCCCCTAAACCCAATGTCAGCCCGAAACCCTAAACCAGAAGAAAGACAAAAGCAGAAACGCGCCGCGCCCACGTTTCAAGTAGCTGCCCCATCAGCTCTTCTACCTTAGGGGTTCTCTGGCGATGCCTTTTTGGGATTAGGGTTTAGGGTTCAGGGTTCAGGGTTCAGGGCCACAGGCCTCTGGCCATTAGGGTTCAGGGTCTGAGTCCGGGCTGTAGGGTCTAAGGGTTACTGTCTGGGGTTTAGGTTTTATAGGGTCTGAGGCATTCGAAGGGGCTTTGGGCTGTAGGACTTTGGGGAATTACATGCATTCACGATGCTGTTTTTTTTGGGGGGACGGGTGCGCACGCCCTGGGAACATGCATGGTGTTAGCTAGGGCTTACAAGGGGCGTTTGGGAGGGCCGTGAGCCTCAGCCATTCCGAATGGCTTTCAAGCCAAATTATTCATGATATATATATATATGTATATGTGTATATATGTATAGATGTCACGCTAGACGGAACGTGTTGCGCGCAAAAAACGGAGCCAGTATAAGTGTTGCGCACGTTGCACGGTCTCGCGCTGCGCACAAAACGGAGCCAGAATCAACGTTGGGCAAAACCCAGGCCTGGGGAATAACCCACCTCCGAGACATGAAAGACGTGGCCATATCCACCCAGCCCTTGCTGATCTTCTCGCTGCTGGCGGCGACTCGGCAGTGAGCAGTGACTCCTGCGCAAGCTCCCCGGAGTCGGCCTCGTACTTCACCTTGAAGCAGGAGGAGGAAAGAATTCTCATGAGGGTTGTGCTCCTCCACGCCTCATACTCGTCTCAGGTCCTCCAGCTCGTTCATAGCATGCCAACGACGTTCATCGCCAGGTAGGCACTTGAATGAAATCATCAACCAGGGATGTTGACTTCATCTTGCCACTTGTCTCTGGACACCATGAACATGTAGTCATCAGAGTATCAAGCTTGAAGCGTACCTTCAAGAAGGGGGATACTTAGAGTATCATCTGGGGTGCTTGCGGCCCTAGTATGCTCCAAAACTTTAAAACAGCCTAAGCCTTGATCCGAAATCCCCCTAAGCCCTAAACCCTAGAAGCCCTAAGCCCGAAGCCCGCAGCCCTTTTCTGCTTTAAACCGACTGTTGCCTGCAGGCTGGGAATCCGGAACCCGGGTGTGGAACCCTCAACCCCAACACCTAGACCCTATAATCTTAGGGTAGTTACATTGTCTCTTAATTTGGGCCCTTGGGAAACCCTTGCATACCCCTTACTTATGTGCCTAGAAAACCCAAGGGCCTGCCTATACTTCAGAGCTCAGGGCCCTTCAAAAAAGGGAGGCGATCGTATTCAGGAACCATGTTGAGGGACCACGTGAGTTCCCTTAGATCTAGACCTTACTTTCAGCCCCAAACCCTGAACCCTAAACCCTAAAAACCTAAACTTTATAGAGCCCTAAAGGCCCAAACCTCACAAGCCCTATCATTAAAGCCAAGTCCCTATAAACCCCTAAACCCTCAAACCCTCGAGCCCCAACCCTCATAAACCCTACAA
This sequence comes from Symbiodinium natans, assembly GCA_905221605.1. Lineage (NCBI taxonomy): Eukaryota > Dinophyceae > Suessiales > Symbiodiniaceae > Symbiodinium > Symbiodinium natans. Next base: position 1,275,985 of record CAJNDS010002079.1, on the reverse strand, counting down.
GCCCTAATCCACGTAAACCCCAAGCCCCACAAAGTTCCTGCAAGAGACCGTCATGGATGCGCTACCGCCGCCACTGGATGAACTTCCTACTGGAACATCTTTGGGGTTCAGGTTGTCGGGATCAAGTTTAGGGTCTTAGGGTTTAGGGTTTAGGGGTCTAGGGTTTAGGGTCTAGGGTTTAAGGTTATGGGTTTCAGAGTTCGGGGCTTAATTAGGTTCAAGACAACTAGCAAGCCACCGGGCTTCCGAAAAATGGCAGTCCGTTCGGGGTTTAGGGTTTAGGGTTTAGGGTTTAGGGTTTAGGGTTTAGGGTTTAGGGTTTAGGGTTTAGGGTTTAGGGTTTATAAGGGTTTATAAGGGTTTATAAGGGTTTAGGGTTTAGGGTTTAGGGTTTAGGGGTACTTGCTGAGTTCATAAGCCCCCAGAAAGTGTACACTTTCAGTTCTATAGAAAATTATAGTATCCCAACAAGTGTAAATTGTACTCATTCAGCTACTAAGATTTGGGATTGCGGTTGGGTGGCATTCTGTTGGCGACTGGTTGAACTATGTGCATGTGGTTTGGATACGTTCTTGTCGTTGGACATGTTGCGAATGGGAACATATGGGGGTCGGAATAAGTACTGATGGTGTTCCCTTCGGGCCCCTATATACATACACCAGAGTAACCCCACGAAAACCCTGTGCTGATAACCCTAAACCCTAAATCTATGGTGGTTTGGGACCCTCCGTGCCGCACGAGGTTGGCCAGCTGGTGCGATCATGTTCCGGCTCTCGGACAATTACGCCGTGAGGGGTAGGCCATGTCCCACCACACGGCTGTGTCCGCATACCCCTCCAACGCCTTGTTGAACTTGTTCTCTATCTGGAGACTTGGCCTTGCCGGCCTGCTCGGCTTGCTTTACAGAGACGACTTCCACGAATGGTTCGTCGGGTAGGTCGGACAAGAACTGTCTGTAAACCAAAACTCTGGAGAGAGACCCAGGCATCAAAAAGAGCAAAGGCATTTAACCCTGAGTGCGCGCAAGCTGGAACGACCTGGGTTAGGGTTTAGGGTTTAGGGTTTAGGGTTTAGGGTTTAGGGTTTAGGGTTCTGGGATTGTGTATGGGACTCGCCGTGGCTCTTGGCAAGTGGTTGCGATGCTGGGATGTGTTCAGGATTGTTGGGGCGGGGGCGGTTTGTGTTTGGAGTTCTACAAAGCTTGTGATACGTGACAGGTTGAGAAATGGCTTCACAAGCGCAAGAAGGGGAGGGCGGATTGGATGTGAGAACTGGGCTTAGCATCATAGCTAGGGCGTCTCCTTCTGGGGTTTAGGGTTTAGGGTTTAGGGTTTAGGGTTTAGGGTATTCAGGTTCCGTTTTGGGGGGGTCCGTGCTAGCAGGGTGACGCTTTTTTAGGCGAGCCCAAAACGGGACCACGAGATGGAGAAAGTATGAGAGAAAGTTTAGGACTTGTCGGTCAGACGCGCTCAAGATGATCCTACTGCCCTAAACCCTAAACCCTAAACCCTAAACCCTAACCCCTAAACCCTAAACCCTAAACCCTAAACCCTAAACCCTAAACCCTAAACCCTAAACCCTAAACCCTAAACCCGCGGTGGGCTTGGAAGAAAGAGGGTCCGCGACGGCAAAGCCCATCAACCCTTTGTAGGATCTCTGGAAGTGATCAGTCGAGCTGGAGAGAAAGGAGGCTTGAAGCCTAAACCCCTAAACCCTAAACCCTAAACCCTAAACCCTAAACCCTAAACCCTAAACCCTAAACCCTAAACCCTAAACCCTAAACCCTAAACCCTAAACCCCTCATCCTCCCCAAGCCCTAAACCCTCAAACCCACAAGCCCCTCCCCAGAAGCTCTCCTGCAGCCTGCCGTGTTAGATGCTCTTCGCAGGCAGTTCGAAACCAAATGAGCTCCTTTGCATCAAGGCAAGCTTCGGTTTAGAGTTTAGGGTTTAGGGTTTAGGGTTTAGGGTTTAGGGTTTAGGGTTTTAGGGGTTTTAGGGTTTTAGGGTTTTCGGGTTTTAGGGTTTTCGGGTTTTAGGGTTTTCGGGTTTTAGGGTTTTCGGGTTTTGGGGTGTTAGGGTTTTAGGGTTTTAGGGTTTTCGGGTTTTCGGGTTTTAGGGTTTTAGGGTTTTAGGGTTTTGGGGTGTTAGGGTGTTAGGTCTGCACCGGCGGCTTGTGCTTCGGCGCCGGCGGCTTGTGCTTCGGCGTGGCGGCTTGGGCTTCGGCGCCGGCGGCTGGGGCTTCGGCTTGCACGCCGCCTTGCCCTTGGGCGTTGGCACCCGTTTCGGCACGGGTGACGGCGGCTGGGCCTTGGCAGCTTTGTGATCAGAGACTTCAGAATTTGTAGTTTAGGGGTGTAGGCTGTAGCGGCTGGTGTAGAACATACCTTGCCCCCCCCCCCCTCCCTTCAGCAGAACACCTAAACCCTAAACCCTAAACCCTAAACCCTAAACCCTAAACCCTACACCCTAAACCCTAAACCCTAAACCCTAAACCCTAAAACCCTAAACCCTTAACCCTAAACCCTAAGCCCTAAATCCCCCAGGCGACTAAAGATGAAGCCCCCAACCCTGAACACTAAGCTGGCCAATCCTCAACCCTCAGCCCAAAATCCTAAACTCAATGCATCCTCAACCCTTCGGACCCTAAACCCCAAAACCCTTCAGAGCCTAACCCTGAACCCTAAACCCTTCTAGAGCCTAAAACCCTTAAGCCCTCAAGCCTAAACCCTAAACCCGAACTCGAACCCACCCTAAACCCTAAACCCTAAAACCCTACCCCCCAAAAAACTTCAGCCCTACACCGCCTGAATCAAAAAAACACATAAGTCCTGCCCCCGAATATTCCTGCACCTCTAAACCCCCTAAACCCCCAAACCCAAAACTCCCCCCACACCCTAAACCCTAAACCCTAAACCCCAAACCCTAAGCCCCAAACCCTGGACCCGAAACCCTAAACCCGAGACCCCTAAACCCTAAACCCTAAGCCACCAAACCCCCAAACCGGAAACCCCCAAACCCTAAACCCCCAAAACCTGAACTCTAAACCCTCAACCCCTAACCCTAAACCCTAAACCCTAAACCCTAAACCCTAAACCCTAAACCCTAAACCCTAAACCCTAAACCCAAAAGCCGGGTCCTTCCGCCTCTCGACTTTGCTGGGCTTGGCCTTCGGCGGGGCCTCGGCGAGAGAGGCTCTGGGTTGAGGCTCTACAGGGTTTAGGGTTTAGGGTTTAGGGTTTAGGGTTTAGGGTTTCGGGCTTTCAGGCTCTAAAGTGCTTAGGGTTCAGGGCTTTAGGGGCTGGGCTTAAAAGGGTTCAGGGTTTAGGCTGTGAAGGGTTTTGGGGTTGAAGGTCTGAATGGTTCAGGAAATCTTGGGTTTAGGATTGTGGGCTGGGCCATGATCAGGGTGCATGGTTTGGGGTTCAGGATTTAGGTCTTTGAGACGTTTAAGGTTTGTTTGGGGTTGATGGGTGGATACAACTAAGGCTGAAAGTACGCTGGTAGAGTACGGTTCTGCTGAACCGAGACCGCCTGCACCGGGACCTGCTGACTCCTGTGCGAGTCCCTGAGGCTTTCGAGCTCTTCGATGCACGCTTGATTTCCTCAGTCCTTTGTGGCATTGCTCTCAGCAAAGCCCGTCGAAGCTGCTTGATAACTTTTCCTCTCCCCTTCTGCTTGTTCGTTTTAGTGCTTCAGCGCGGTGCAAATTTCGTTTCCATGCTATCCATACTCGCATCACTCTCAGCCTCGAAATGCTCCGGCTGAAAACTTGCTGCTTCCAGGGCCATTGCGGTGTCCGTGGCAGCGAGGAACGAGATTTAGGGTTTAGGGTTTAGAGGTTCCGCCTTTCATTCTATTCGGGATCCCAATGCGACTTAGACGTTAGCTCTCAAGCCTCAACCTTCCCTCAGACTGGTCGTGGCACTCAGACTCCAAAACCCTAGAAGCCCTAAACCCTAAACTCTCAACCCTGAACCCCTTAAACCCTATAGATCCTCAACCCTAAAATCCCTGTAAACCCTAGCCCTATAAACCCTAAACCCTCAAAACCCTCAAAACCCTAAACCCTAAACCCTAGGCCCTAAACCCTAAACCCTAAACCCTAAACCCGAAACCCTAAACCCTAAACCCTTCAAAGGAGTTTAGGAGCCGCGCAGAGGAGCCGCTGCCTCGAATCAGCTCCTCCAGCCGGCGGAGGTTTAGGGTTTAGGGTTTAGGGTTTAGGGTTTAGGGTTTAGGGTTTAGGGTTTAGGGTTTAGGGTTTAGGGTTTAGGGTTTAGGGTTTAGGGTTTAGGGTGTGGGGTTTAGGGTTTGGGGTTTAGGGTTTAGGATTTAGGGTTTAGGGTTTGGGGTTTTAGGGCGTGTGAACCCTAAACCTTAAGGGGCCCCTAAAGACTGCACCCTAAACCCTAAAACTCTCAAGCCTTTACTGAAGCCGGACTGAAAAACAAAAAACTGTCTTCACCCAGCATTCTGGGGCTTCCGAGCTTCTCCTTGAGCACCCGAAGCTCTAAACACCCCTCGAAACCCCAAGCTCCAAGCCTTACGCCCTAAGCCTTAAACCATAAACCCTAAACCCTAAACGCTAAACCCCAAGCCTTAAGCCCTAAACCCCAAACCCTAAACCCCGAACCCTAACCCCAAACTGAACCCTACACCCTTGAACTCCCCTGGCTTTTGCGCCACCTTGGCGCGATGGAAGAAGAGCTGCTCAACAGACTCCTTTTCCGGCTCCTGGTAGAGACTTGGGGTTCGTAAAGTTTAGGATTTAGGGTTTAGGGTTTAGGGTTGAGGGTTTAGGGTTTAGGGTTCAGGGTTTAGAGTTTAGGGTGTATAGGGGCTTAGGGGCTTGAGGTTTAGGGTTTCGGGTTTAAGAAACAGGAAACAGGTTACCGTGGGCTGCAGACCGCCTGAGACCTGGGGCTTAGTGGATTCGAGCCTCCTAACCCTGCAAGCACCCCTAAACCCTAAACCCTAAACCCTCAAACCCTAAACCCTAAAACCCTAAACCCCAAACCTCCCCAAAGCCAGAAAGCCTGAACCCTAAAACTCTCTCAAACCCCTAAACCAGCCAATCTCAAGCTCCAGAAACCACAAGAACTCCAAAACACTGGACCCTCAAGACACCCTGAACCCTATAGAAAACAAACCCTAAACCCTAAACCCTAAACCCTAAACCCTCAGCCCTGAACCCTGAACCCTAAACCCGAAGCCTTTCGAAAGGTGCGCCTCAGCGGTGGGCCGCCAGGCCGAAGAGTCCGCCTCCACAACTCTTAGGGTTTAGGGTTTCGGGTTTAGGGTTTGAGGGTTAGGAGTTAGGGTTTAGAGTTTAGGGTTTAGGGGAATGCAATTTAGGGTTTAGGGTGCAGGGTGTGGGTGCTGAGGGTTTAGGTGAATCATCTCCCTGAAAGGACATCAGGCCCAAACCCTAAACCCTAAACCCTAAACCCTAAACCCTAAACCCTAAACCCTAAACCCTAGGAAATCAGGCCCTAAACCGTGAAACTCCAGCATCCTTAGGTTCGAAGCCCTGAGACCAGCCCTGAACCCCAAGCTTGGGATTCTACTCACAGTCCTTAATGGGGATTCTAGACCCTAAACCCTAAACCCTAAACCCCTAAACCCCTAAACCCCTAAACCCCTAAACCCCTAAACCCCTAAACCCCTAAACCCCGAAACCCCGAAACCCCCTAAACCCCTAAACCCCTAAACCCCTAAACCCCTAAACCCCTAAACCCCTCAACCCTCAACCCCTAAACCCTCTTGACGGAGTTCCCCCGAAGCCTCCAAGGGGTAGACGAAGTCGAGCTCTGAGCCGAACCTCTGGTACGGTGGTTCAGGGCTTTCTGTAGGGGTCTATGTTTTAGGGTTTAGGGCTTAAGGTTTAGGGTCTGTAGGGGTTTAGGGCCTTCGTGCTTGTAGGGGTTTAGGGCAGTTTAGCCGGGTTTCCCGAACAGGGGTCTTCTTTTTATGCCCATCATGGTATCAAATGGTATCCTCCAAGGGCACGTCCTATATGTGGGAAGCGCTTACACCGAATTGGCACAACAGCCCGAAAACCATATATGAGAAGGCCTTCGGGCCAACAAAAACGCTCAAATGACAGTCCCTGGGGCCTTTGGGTTAGCCTGAACCCTACACCCTAAACCCTAAGCCCTAAATCCTAAACCCTAAATCCTAAACTCTAAACGCTAAACGCTAAACGCTAAGCCCTAAACCCTAAACCGTAAACACTAAACCCTAAACCCTAAACCCTAAACCCCATATCAAGCATATCAGGCCAAGCGGCTCGTACTCCATCTCCGTCTGCGGCCCCTTCTTGGCCTTGGACTTCTCATCCTGCGTTGGAAAGCGGTCGTACCTGCCACAGACGCCCAGGGAGGACCCAAAAGTAGATCCCCTTAAGGGTTTAGGATTTGGGTTTGGGGTTTAGGGTTTGGGGTTTAGGGTTTGGGGTTTAGGGTTTAGGGCTTAGGGGTCGCCAAGAATGACGCAATACTAGTATTAGGGGACGATTTGGGGCTTCTACTTTTGGGATCCTCTTAGACTGGGTGTGGTGCCGGATTCGGGATGTGGGGTTGAGGGCTTATGGGGTTTAGGGTTTAGGGTTTAGCGTTTAGGGTTTAGGGTTTATGGGGTCCATGGGGGTTGATGGGGTTTCAAGTTAGGGTTGATGAGGTTTCGGGGTTTTTTGGGGTTTAGGGCTTAAGAATTTTGTAGTGCTGCAGTTAGACGCGTACGCCAAACTACATGAGGAAGACGTGGGATAAAGGGGCCTTACTAGTTGGAATAGTTTTTGTTGGTTTGGGGGGGGGGGGGGGGGGGGGGGGGGGTGATGATATTAGTATACTTGCAGAATGGTATAGGAACCATAACGCAACCCATTTGGGTCTGGGGCCTAACCCCTGAACCCTAAGCCTACAAACCCCAAAGCTTTCACCCTATCCCTGGTGGCAAGTGGCGTTGGCAATGGGCCCTACGTAGGCTGGGGCAGAAGGTACCTTGAGGATTTAGCAGCTGTTCCGAATCACTCACTCTCCCAAAACAACAAGCATAGGGGGTTTAGGGTTTAGGGTTTAGGGTTTAGGGTTTAGGGTTTAGGGTTTAGGGTGGTACGATAAGTAGTCCTTAGGCCCAACATACCTCCTAAAAGCTTACAGAAACAGTATGGACAGTAGTAACCATAATCATAATCTCACGGTCTTCAAAATTTAGTATGTGAAGGAAGAAAGAGACGGATAAGAATTACAAAACGTCTTGGCGCCCAAATGGCCCGCACAAATGAATCCGTGGAGCCGTAGGGTTCAGGCTTTGGGATCTTCCCAAAGCCTGAAACCCTAAAACCCGAAAACCCCGAAAACCCTAAAACCCTAAACCCTGAAACCCTAAACCCTAAAACCCTTAACCCTAAACCCTCTAAAACCCAAAACAGTTCTCACACCCTAACACCCGACTCGAGGTTCTTTTCAGTACTTAAGTACTTCAAGCCACCCATGGATTTTAAGACCCTCGCCCTAAACCCTAAACCCTAAACTAAACCCTAAACCCTAAACCCTAAACCCTAAACCCTAAACCCTAAACCCTAAACCCTAAACCCTAAACCCTAAACCCTAAACCCTAAACCCTAAACCCTAAACCAAATCACACCCCGAGTTAGAACCCCTCACCCTGGAGAATGGGGTTTAGGGTTTAGGGTTTTGGGGTTTAGGGTTTAGGGTATAAGGCTCAGGGTTCCTAAACCCTCCCTTAAGAACCCAAAACCTACTTTTAGTAGGTCACTGTAACACCTTCTAGGATCCTTAGATACCCTACAAAAAAGCATGTCTTGGGTTCTTAAGGAACCCAAACTCTACTTTTCTAATCCCTGAGCCTTGAAGCCCAAAACTTAAACCCCCAAGCCCCTAAAACCCTAAACTCTCAATACGCCAACAACCCTACAACACTACACCCCAAACCCTGAAACCCCAAACCCTTCACTCTAAGCCCTGCTTGGAGGTTCAGGGGGCACTTATAACACAATTATAAGAGCAGTTACAACCTGCACTTGTACGCCCTTAAAATGGGATGATAAGTGGGTTATCAGTACAGTTAGAATTGGGTTACTATGTGCCCTGAACCTCCAAGTAGTACAGTAGGGACCCTAAACACTAAACCCTAAACCCTGAACCGTAAACCCTAAAATCTAAACCCTAAACCCAGAGCTTTTCTCCCACCTCATCAGCTTCTGCGTAAGTCCGCGCAGGCGCTGGAAGTCCTGCTTGGTGATGGTGAGGATCACCTGGGGCGGCGCTGAGTTAGGGATTGGGGTTTCGGGTTTAGGGTGTGGGGTTTAGGGTATAGGGTTTAGGGTTTAGGGTGTGGGGTTTAGGGTTTAGGGTTCAGGCTTTGGGGTGTTGGGCTTGGGTCTTGGGGTTGCCCCTCAGCAGGACTGCACTAGAATGGGAACAACATGAAGATGAATCCTGTAGATGCATAACTATATGTGGAGATCTAGAAATATTTATATAAGTCTCCCAAAATGGGTGCCAAATTGGGAGATTTGGCATAAAGGGGATTACCTAGAGACAGATTGGCATGTGTCGGTTTCGCACCCAATTTTGGGGTGCACAACCAAAACAGACCCTAAACCCTAAACCCGCTACTGGCAGATCCCATAAACAAAATCTCATAGACCTGAAAACCCATGCCCTTAAAATACGCCTAGAATAACAGGATGAACATATCCCGAGCACACGTCCCTAAACCCTAAACCCCTAGACGCTAAACCCTAAATATTGAAAATGGTCATTGGCTTTTTACGCCAAACCCTCAGCTTTCAGTCTAGGCAACACCCAAAGCCCTCAAACCTCCAAGTCGCGCATTCCTTGCCGAACCCTGCGTAGCAATCCCTAAACCCTAAACCCTAAACCCTGATTAAACCCCACACTGCCTGCTGGACGGCTGTGAATTGGTCGCCCTCATCCATCTCCTTTCCCTGAAGGACTGAAGTGTGGTTCATGGTTCGGAAGTCTCCGGTTCAGGGTTTGGAGGTTTGGGTGTTTTAGGGTTTTTAGGGTTTTTAGGGTTTAGGGTTTAGGGTTTAGGGTTAAGGGTTAAGGGTTATATAGGGTTTAGGGTTTAAGGGCTTAGGGTTTTGGGGATCTCTCCTCTTTCTGAGTTCAATATTCGGGCCGGTTCGGGGATCTCTGGCCTCTGTGGCTTTGCGCGCTTCGGGCTTAGGTGTTGGGTTTGGGGATCCCAAACCCTAAGCCCTAAGCCCTAAGCCCTAAGCCCTAAGCCCTAAGCCCTAAGCCCTAAGCCCTAAGCCCTAAGCCCTAAGCCCTAAGCCCTAAGCCCTAAGCCCTAAGCCCTAAGCCCTAGACTGCCCTAAACCCTCCGGAGGAAGCGGGTTGGGTCGGCACCAAACACGTCCGAAACAACTTTGAGCCAAGCGTGCTAAGCAAAAGGCTTCCGTCAAAACAGTACTGGTTTAGGGTTTAGGGCTTGGGGTTTAGGGTTTAGGGTTACAAAAGCAGCGCGCATGAAAGCATGCCCTGTTTTGTTTGATCTGTGTATAGGGTTGATAAGGGATTCACTTGTTTGATCTGTCTATAGGGTTGATAAGGGATTCACAGTCTAAAAGCACGTCGGGGTAGGAGTGGGCGTCTTAGTAAGGGAGGGTTTAGCGTTCAGGGTTCAGGGTTCCGGGTTTAGGCATTAGGTTTCCGAAGAAAAACCTTCATGAACATCTGAAAGGGGGGTCGTTGTCAATTAGGCCAACAAGCCTTTGGCGGCCTCTATTGAGGCGGTTACACCAGCAACCTCCGAACCAGTAATGGCAAGTTGTATGTGCTACATGTGGTATATATGAGGGTTATACGGGCGTATACGGAAAAAAAAGGTTAAGAGTCCTTTCTAGGGGTCCGTCTTTATAGCCCTGAACCCTAAACCCAACACCCAAAACCCTAAACTAAACCCTAAACCCTAAACCCGCCACCCAGAGCCTAGCCCCAAGCTTGGTCGGCCCTTGGGCTAAGTTGATCATGCCTTCTCCCTAGAATCTGAACCCGAAGCCCTGGACGGCCCTAAACCCGAACCCTAAACCATTGGGTTTAGGGTTTAGGGTTTAGGGTTTAGGGTTTAGGGTTTAGGGTTTAGGGTTTAGGGTTTAGGGTTTAAGCTTTAGGCTTTGGGCTTTAGGGGTCTCAAGGCGTCCTTCCCAGCAGTCGTGTCGTAGATGAAGTCTGCGATGCTTTGTCTGTCCATATCATCTCCTGCCGCGAGCCCCCTGCAAAACAGAAACAACGGTGAAGATACTCCATTAAACTTACAGCCTCAAATCTAAACCCTAAACCCTAAACCCGAAACCTTGAACCTAAGGGGATACAGGTGTTGAGGTTCAGGGTTTTGCAGCCCTGTTCCGCTCTGAAGCGCTCGGCACTTCAAGTCATACTCATATATGCCTCAAGCTACTACGAACTTGGAAGTACATGCGAACAAACCCGCCAAAAGCTTCAGTTCGTGTTCCCCCCAAAAAAAGACAGGTCTTCACACCTGGTAGCCTAGGAACCATGCGATGATAAGGCCAAAGCCCTCAACCCTAAACCCTATTCCGCATGATGGCGGATTCTGGCTCGCCCCTGGCGATGTTGCGGTGCATGTCTCACAGAATGACTCGAGCATCATCCAGCGCCGTCCGCTCAGGCGTGAAAGATCTTGCTTTTTAACCCCAAGCCCTTCACCCCTCAACCCCTAATCCCTCGAACCCTGAACCCTAAACCCCTCAACCCCTAAACCCCCTGAAACCTAAACCCTGAACCCCAAAGCGCGGGTTTATGGCTATTTTGGTGGAACGTCACTTTTCTGTTGCTTAGGCGTGGAGACCTGTTTTGGGGTTTAGAGTTTGGGTTGAGGGTTTAGCGTTTGGGGTTTAATTCGGGCTTAGGGTTGAGGCTTGGTAGCCCACTGGTACCCTTTGGCCCATTTGGTTGGTTGAGGTTTCCAACCAACCCCAAAACCCAAAACCCAAAACCCTAAACCCTAAACCCTAAACCCCAAACCCTAAACCCTAAGCCCTAAACAGGGTTTGGGGTTTCGGGCTTCTACTCAGGGGATGTGGGGGCCGCGATGGTCTGCGCTCTGCTTCTTTCCTGTCCTCTCAGAGGAAGGGGTTCGCCAAGACAAGTGGCTCCATCTTCCCGAGTCGAAGATTTTTAAACCGCAAGTTGCGACCCAGACCCTAGGGTTTAGGGTTTCGGGGTTTTCGGGTTTTCGGGGTTTTCGGGTTTCGGGTTAAGGGCTTTTAGGATACAACGAATGGCGTACAGGTGTCCTGAAGCCCAGGCTCTTGGTTCTGAAACCTTCTTGTCCAGAAGTTGAGGTCGCCTACTTGGGGCTTCTGCCCCTGCTAAGGGTAGATTCATGGGCCCTGAATATGGTCCCTGACCTCCTTTGGCCCCTGTTTTTTTTATTTTTTTGGGGGGGGGGGGGGCCTTCAGAGTTCAAAGGATTTTGGGGGTCCAGGCTACAAGGTTTCAGGTTTTTCAGGAACCCTAAACCCTGAACCCTAAACCCTCATTCGGGCTCATAAGCCCGATGCCTGCAGCTTTGCCACACTGGTTCAGGTAGGAGGTGAAGTACCTTGCCGGCAACTTGCTAGCTAAGTGGGTTTAGGGTTTAGGGTTTAGGGTTCAGGGTTCAGGGTTCAGGGTTAAGGGTTCAGGGTTTAGGGTTTAGGGTTTAGAATTTAGGGTTTACGGTTTAGGGTATAGGGTTTAGGGTTTAGGAACCAAATTACAACAAGGGCACCCGGTTTTGGTTTTTGGGCTTTGCGTTTAGGGATTCGTGCTTAGGCTAAAAATACGGAACGAACCCAACCAAAAAAGTGTAAAGGGTGCACCTGCTTGGGGGAAAGGTTGTTGGTTTAGGTTTGTGGAAACAGAAGGCTGCAGCCTGGAGTTTTGCATTTCTTTCGTGTTTGGAGTTCAGGTTTCCAGGTTTATCAGGCCAAGCCACCCTTTCTCACTTTTCGGCAATCATCAGAGCAACCCCCAACCCCTGCGCCAGGGAGCAACTTGTCCCAAGGAAAGGCCTTGAAACGTGTCCAAGGGTCCTGTCTGGGGCCCCTCCCTCACTGCCTGCGCTCAGGAGTTCAGGACCCTGTAAATCTGAAAATTACCCGAAGAACTGAGTCGCGACCCCATCCCCCGCCCCCCCCGGCCCCTCCCCTCGAAAGCAAACAAAAACTATAATACTACGCAGACAGCACATACATGCTAAACTCCAAACCGTACACCCAAAACCCCGAAACCCTAAAACCCAAACCCCAAAACCCCATATAAAAGCCAAGTAGCCCTAAACCCTAAACCCTAAATCCCGAAACCCCAAAAACCCTAAACCCTACGCATCTAACCAATGTAGCCCTGAAGCCCTCTTGTTGCAGATCTGGGTGGCTGTCGCGCGTCGTGCCGGTCCCCGGCGAGGCCGTTGGGATTCACGAACCTCGGCTAAGAAACTGCAAGGGTTTAGGGTTTAGGGTTTAGGGTTTGGGGTTTGGGGTTTGGGGTTTGGGGTTTAGGGTTTGGGGTTTAGGGGTTTAGGGTTTAGGGTTTGGGGTTTGGGGTTTAGGGTTTAGGGTTTAGGGTTTAGGGTTTGGGGTTTAGGGTTTAGGGTTTGGGGTTTGGGGTTTGGGGTTTGGGGTTTAGGGTTTGGGGTTTAGGGGTTTAGGGGTTTAGGGGTTTAGGGGTTTAGGGGTTTAGGGGTTTAGGGGTTTAGGGTTTAGGGGTTTAGGGTTTAGGGTTTGAGGTGCTCGGGTTTTGGGGCTTTGCTGGGCACACTAAGGTTATACGCCTAAACCCCTACACCCCTGAACCCTGACCCCCAAAACCCTAAACCCCTAAACCCCTAAACCCCTAAACCCCTAAACCCCTAAACCCCTAAACCCCTAAACCCCCAAACTCGAAACCCTAAACCCCAAACCCTAGACCCTAAACCCTAAACCCCAAACCCTAAACCCTAAATCCTAAACCCCAAACCCTTAACCCCTAAACCCTAAACCATAAACCCGAAACCCCTAAACCCCTAAACCCTAAATCCTAAACCCCAAACCCTGAACCCTTAAACCCTAAACCCTGAACCCTAAACCCGAAACCCCTAAACCCCTAAACCCTAAACCCCAAACCCCAAACCCCAAACCCTAAACCCTAAACCCTAAACCCCAAACCCTAAACCCTAAACCCTAAACCCCAAACCCTAAACCCTAAACCCCAAACCCCAAACCCTAAACCCCAAACCCCAAACCCTAAACCCTAAACCCGTTATAGCTTCCAAACAAGCGACTTCTGGAGGCAGAAGCCGTCCTTGGCGGAAACGTCGCCATTCTTGGAGGGCTGCTTGTCCAGTACCTGAGAGGGGGGGGGGGTTCGGGGATTTAGGGTTTAGGGTTTAGGGTTTAGGGTTTAGGGTTTAGGGCTAGGGTTTGGGGGTTTAGGGGGTTTGGGGGGTTGGGTATTCTAGGCCCCCCTAGACCCTTTGTCCCAAACACTAAAACCCTAAGTCCTAAAGTTTAGGAGCTGCTCCCGCGGGGATCATCGAATATGGGTCTGAAGGTTTAGGGTTTAGGGTTTAGGGTTTAGGTTTAGGGTTTAGGGTTTAGGGTTCAGGGTCGTGATTCTACCAAATACACAATGCGAAGGGAGAGCACTGAACTCCATAAACCCTATAAGCCCTAAACCTAGACCAACGGAATGATGATCATACCTGCCCCGGAGCCCAAGCTTAGCCTGGAGTAGGCTTTAGGGTATAGGGTTTAGGATTCTAAACCCCAAAGAACCTCAAAAGGGGCCCTAATGTAGATAACCACTCAAATATTCCCTAAACCCTAAACCCTCAACCCTAAACCCTAAACCCAAACCCTAAACCCCAAACCCTAAACCCCAAACCCTAAACCCCAAACCCTAAGCCCCAAACCCTAGACCAATAGTGTGTGCGTCCAAGGGGCCTGGTAGCGGATGATCGCCTCATGGTCGACGTCGAAATGGACGCGGTCCGGCGGGTAGAGGCGTGCTCGGAGCATCCCAGTGAGCCTCCAGAGGGTTTAGGGTTTAGGGTTTAGGGTTTAGGGTTTAGGGTTGAGGGTTTAGGGTTTAGGGGTTAGGGTTTAGGGTGTAGGGTTTAGGGCTTAGGGTTTAGGGTTTAGGGTCTAGGGTGTAGGGTAGTAGGGTTTGGGGCATCCCAGTGAGCCCTTGGCTCGCTTTGGGCTTTAGGGCTGGAAGGGTTGCTAAGGTTTAGGGTTTAGGATCTATAGGGTTTAGCTTTTAAGGTGAAAAGGACATCTAACAACAAGACCAACTCGCCATGGCCATGGCTACCCTACTTCCTGGCCATACGTTGGCACAATCCCACGACAACTTCGCCACCGTTTCTGAACTTCCTGATTTGACCTAGCAAGCCTACACCCTAAACCCTAAACCCCCCAAAACCCCAACCCTTACATCTAAACCCCCTAAACCCTAAACCCTAAACCCTAACCCTAAACCCTAAACCCTGGCTTCGGGTTCAGCGTTTCAAGGTTCAGGGCGCACACACCGCGGCCTCGGCCGGAGCCGCGTCGCAGAGAGCTGGCCCCGCACCGACATGTCTTGCGCACCCATGGCCTGGAGGGCAAAGGGTGAACAGGGGCATGGCCCCTAAACCCTAAACCCTAAACACTAAACCTTAAACCCTAAACCCTAAACCCTTAACCCTTAAACCGTAAACCCTAAACCCTAACAACCCTAAACCCTAAACCCTAAACCCTAAACCCTGAACCCTAAACCCTACACCTAAACCGAAATAGCCCTTAGCTACAGCACATTCCAAAGAAAGCATCCAGCCCAAAACGGTTAAGGATCTAATTGTTATTCTGAGTAAGGGCACGGCAAGGGTTTGGAGTGTGGCAGCCTGTGGGGTGAAAGGGCTAAAGGGTTCAGGGGTTGGAGGGGTAATTAAAGGCGTAAGGGGCCTGGTAGGGTTAAGTTCAGGGCTTAGGGCTTAGGGCTTAGGGCTTAGGGCTTAGGGCTTAGGGTTTAGGGTTTAGGGTTTAGGGTTTAGGGTTTAGGGTTTAGGGTTTAGGGTTTAGGGTTTAGGGTTTAAGGTTTAAGGTTTAGGGGGCATAGCCTGGTTTCGGGTTTAGGGTTTGAGGGCTTGAGATTACCCTGCGTCGCCTCAACAAGGTTCCTGTTGGCGAACGTTCGCCAAGCAGACGGGGCACAGGAAAAGCAAAGCCACGCGGGCTTAGGTACAAGGTGGTCTAGGCTTTCTAGGGCTTTAGGGTTTGGGTTTTGAGGGTTCGGGCTTAGGGTTTAGGGGACCCCTGGGGGCTTCGGGGTTACAGGGCTTAGGGTAGGCTTGAAATGGCTTGCAGGCTGCCAGCTTTCAATTCAGGGGTTTAGGAACCGGCTGGCGTTGAAGGTGTGACGCAAGCTTTAGGTTTAGCTAGGGTTTAGGGTTTAGGGTATTGGGTTTAGGATATAGGGTTCGAACTCAATACGGTGCTTGGGATGTGTGGGGTTGCTGCTTGATCGTGTCTGCAAGCTATGCGCAAAAAGCTTGGCGGCAGGTCAAAAGCGCGCGTAACCCTATTGCTGCTAATGCTCATATGTCACATGCTAAGCCCTAAAGGTTTAGGGTTTAGGGTTTAGGGTATAAGGTTTAGGGTTGAGGGTAACCCTAATCCCTAAACCCTGAAAGGGTCGACATGTGCTACCTTGCGCCCCTGGTTGGCGCAAAACCGAGAAACCCCAAGGGCTACGCACACAGAGACTGAGCTAAAGCCGGAGCCTCTGAAACCATCCAAGAGTTTAGGGTTGAGGGTTTCGGGTTTAGGGTTCAGGGTTGAAGCCGTGTTGGGATCGAAGATAACTCTTCCCGTGTCATATTAAGTCGTACATACTGCATACACAATCCCTTTTCTAATTCAACAAACCCTAAACCCTCAACCCTAAACCCTAAACCCTAAACCCCTCAGCATAGGGGGTTTAAGGAGGAGCTTATAACTGCCAGAGTTCCTTCTTGCAGCGATTTTGGACCTGAGAGACCCCACCTCAACCCTAAGAACCCAAAGTGCCCTAAGAACCCCAAGAACCCCTAAGAACCCCTAAGAACCCCTAAGAACCCTAAGACCCCTAATAACCTAAGAGCCCTAAGGACCCTAAAGCCCCCAAAGGGCCTAAACCCTAAACCCGCAACCCCAAACCCTGTACTCTAAACGGCATTTGTCGACCTGAGAATCCTGCTTTAACCTTGAGAACCCTAAGAACCCTAAAACCCTCCAAAGCCCGAAATCCTAAACCCCGATGTTTAAGCTCCAGCTCCAGTCGAAAAGATGCAAACAACAGGAATTGACAAACACAGAGCCTAACCCCTACACATCTAAACCCAAAACCCCAAACCCAAAACCCAAAAACCCTAAACCCTAAACCCTACCCTAAACCCCCGAAACATCTTCGGCCGAGGGTGGCGGCACCCAGACTTTCGAGACCTGACCTCGGCGAGGCGCACACCCTGAAAACCCTGCTTGGAGGTTCAGGGTAGTTAGTAACCCAAGTAGGGTTTAGGGTTTTGGGTTTAGGGTTTGGGGTTTATGGTTTTTTGGTTTAGGGTTCTAACTGCACGAAAAAACAAGTATAACCCTATGAGGGTTCTTGAGGGGCCTGTAAGTGGGTATAGCTACACTTAAACTTGTTTACTAAGTACTCAGAAAGTCCATGGCGATGCCTGGTTCGATCGCCGCAACGGGCGGCATCCCAACAACCTGTGGTCACTTGCCAGCTTTCGTGAAGAAACCTCCGAAACAAGGAGTCTTGCAAGCGGTTTAGGGTTTAGGGTTCAGGGTTCAGCTTCTAGTGTTTAGAGTGCTGCAAGTGGGGTGAACAGTCATGGAGTTGTGAGAGGGCTGTGATTTCGATTGGGGCTCGTCATGAGCTCTGCCCTGTACACTTCGGACTATCTAGACTAGCCTTGACCCTTCCAAAAGACGGCATCTCTCTCCGCATAATTAAAATGGTTTTGCCCTTTTGAAGGGTGTTAAGGTTCCTCTGTGCACCCGCTAACTTTCTGGTGGCTGAGACCCTGGACCAAAAATAGCTTAACCTTTCAATTGTGGTAGGATTCTGTATACCCCAAACGGCCAAAGGCTACCTACTCAGCTACAACGACTCGCAAAGTAATGCGAGTAATTCTGTATACCCCAAAAGATTAAAGGTTGCCTACTCGGCTACTCAGACTCTAAAGTTGCCTTTGGAAAGTTGGGTGGCTCGGTTGGGCACAGCAGAAGACACCGCGAGTTTTCGAGTTTAGGGTTGGGGGGTTGGAAGTGTAAGGCTTGGGTTTAGGGTTTAGGGTTTAGGGTTTAGGGTTTAGGGTTTAGGGTTTAGGATTTAAGATTTAGGGTTTGGGGGGGGGGGTATTCCATGAAGGGGACAGGCCTGAGATCTGAGCACCGCAATATGAAGGCCATCAACCATCTTTTTTGCAGAAGCAGGTCCCTCGCTGCAAGAAGGCATCTTTAATTCCATCCCTGCGGGTCCACGTACCTATGAAGTATATACTCGGGCCCTACAGCCACGACATGGGAAAACCTTCAAGGAACCCTAAACCCTAAACCCTAAACCCTAAACCCTAAACCCTAAACCCTAAACCCTAAACCCTAAACCTGTCTAAGTACATGGGCCCTTCGGGAATGCTTTGGGAAGCCTCTGTCACCCCACAAAGCGGAACAGTGTATTTTGCCGCGGGCTTCCCGCGGATATGCTACATGAGGTGCGAAGCGACTGCGTGGTCTGGCAGGGAAAGACATAGATTGGGATTACAGGGTGTAGGGGTTTACGTATTAGGGTTTAGGGATTACAGGGTTTAGGCTTTAGGTATTCGGGTTTGGGGTGTTTTGGCGTTTCGTGCTTAGGCGAACAGACGTTTGATCCGTCTTCCTCCTGACTGTAGAGGCCAGCGCTCCTTGTGTGCCCGTCAAATCTCCGAAACATATTTCTGAACGAGGACCATCTGAAACCCAACAAGGAGAAATCACAATATCCGAAAAACGGACCATCGAGTGCTTGAAAACCTAGTGCTGGGTATCCTGGGCCAAAGCATGGCCAACCTTTCAATTGTGGTAGGATTATGTGTACCCCAAAACATTAAAGGCTACCTACTCAGCTACTGAGAGTAGCAGAAGACCATCCTGTTCTGGGGGTGAAATCTTGTGCTGCCGATAGCCTCCCCCCCCCCCCCCCCCCCACCCCGGATATCAACCCTAAGCAAAGATCTCAGAGCCTGGAAACAGGAAACTCCGAATATCTCCCAACTCCCTACATCCACCATCCCCCCTGCTGGTTCCTTTAATTTAAGCTTTTGGAATTGCCCAACCCAAACCCTAAACCCTAAACCGTACGCTGTCGCTGAATTTGCCAGAGGGTGCCGCTAGCTCGAATGTCAAAAGCTATCAGCTCTGTGCCCTAAACCTTAAACCCTAAACCCTAAACCCTAAACCTTAAACCTTAAACCCTAAACCCTAAACCCTAACCCCTAAAGCCTAAACCCTAAACCCAGACTCGCTACAAGAGCGCTTGGGGTTTCGGATCCAGGGTTCTCGGGTCGACTGGCGCACCGAACTCCCAAACTTGTACGAGCCACCCTCAACCCCAAAACCCAAACTCTAAACCCTGTCTGTGTGTGTGTGTGTGTGTGTGTGTGTGTGTGTGTGTGTGTGGGTGGGTGGGTGGGTGGGTGGGTGGGGGGGTAGGGGGTGGGAGGAGGTGTTAGGCTTTATCGGGTTTAGGGTTGGAGGCTTAATAAAGGTTTGTGTGTGTAGGGCTTAAAGGCTTAAACCCTCAACCCTGAACCCTATGTATGGCTTGAGGGTTTAGGTTGTAGAGGTTTCGGGTTTCAACCCTATGTGCGGTCTCCGAAATTCGTAAGGGGCGCCGTATTGGGGAAACCCTCCAACCCCTAAGCCGCATCCCCAGTGTTCCTGGCAGCACCCTCTCAGCATCATACTGCAAGAGGAGGCCGACGCAGAGAGAGGGAGAGAGGCCCAAGTAGGTAGGTGTTCAAACTCAGAACATCCTGACACTAAGTCGTTCCGGGGTGTAGGGCTTCGAGTTCAGCACTTCGGGCTTGAGGCTTCGGATTTATGGTTTAGGGCATTTAAACCCTAAACCCTAAACCCTAAACCCTAATCCCTAAACCCTAAACCCTAACCCCTGACCCCTAACCCCTAAACCATAAACCCTAAACAACCTGAGACCGTGAGGCCTCGGCCTCTATCACCAACTTCGGCACCTCAAGTACCCTCCCAAAGGCGGCCCTCCCAATTTCCGAATTGTGCAGCTGAAGAGTACAGTAGTGGCGCCTGGGGTCCATGTGTGAACCCTAACCCTAAACCCTAAACCCTAAACCCTAAACCCTAAACCCTAAACCCTAAACATCAAACCTTATAAGTCCGATGCCCTCAGCCCTAAACCCGAAGCCCTCAACCCCCTCTGGTGAGTTGTGGGTTTCAGGCTTGCAGCCTTGGAGGCTTTCGGGCGTAGGGATCCGGAATAAACCCAAAAGAGGGACACCCTAATTCAGAGAGCTACTCTTGTCAACTATTCGCTGAAGAAACCAAAAAAATCTTTAAAAAAAATAGAAATAGTAATTATCGTGAAAATTGGTGGGGATTCTTAGGCAAAGAAGAGTAGTTAAGTCTTGTTCTTCAAGGGCCAACCCTCAGCAGTTTACGTCTAGGGTTTAAGGCTTGGGCTTTTAGGGGTTAGGGGCCCGAAACCCCGAAACCCTAAACCCCTAAACCCTTCATCCCCTGCACCCTTTAGCCCCTAAACCCTAAACCCTATGCAGTTTAAGGTCGGGATGTTCTCCTTCGTACTAACACGCCTCAATAGGGATGATAAAGGGGGGTACTATAATCCCTATTGAGGACTGTTAGTATAAAGGGAACATCCCAAATTTAAGGTTTGCCTGTCTAAGGTGTAAGGGGTGAACCCTGAGCCCACAACCCTCACTTTGTAGGGCCTTCGAGGCGGTATGGTTCAAGCGGGGGTATGCAACCCAAGGTTCCTGAGACGCCCCACTACTAAGGCTCCGGAAGCTTTTGTACGCTTCCCTGCCGCCCCCGTCCCCCCATGAAGCCCCCCTAACCCTAAATCCTGAACCCAAAGCCGCAAACCCTAAACCCTAAACCCTAAACCCTAAACCTCAAGCCCTAAACAATCAAGCCCCCGAAAGCCTAAACCCTGAACCCTGTAAACCCTCGCCGCAACAGAAGCCAAAACCCTAAACACCGACGACAACTCCAAGCACCCCCAACCTGACAAAAATGTGGCCTCAGCCCTAAACCCTAAACCCTGTAAACCCAAAACACCATGAACCCTAAACCCTGTAAACCCAAAATATCCTAAACCCTAAACGCCCTAAACACCCTAAAATCCCAACAAACCCCAGCTCTGCCTTTGTGGCGCCTCAGGCGGCGGGCCTGGGGGCCAGCTTTCACGGACCAACGTTTCACTGATCTCAGGGTTGGGCCTCTCTCTCGCTCGCTCTCTCCTTGCTCTCCCTTCCTCTCTCTGTCTCTCTCTCTCTCTCTCTCTCTCTCTCTCTCTCTCTGCTGCGATAGGGTTTAGGGTTGAGGGTTTCAGGTTCAGGGGCAAGGGGTCTAGACAATCTTCTGAAGGGCTGAGAGTTTAAGGTCTATATGGCCTCGGGGATATTGCCTGGTATCTTACTCTGAAGTCTTCTAACCCAAACTCTAAAGATTCTGTTTAGGGGTTAGGGTGAAGGGTTTTAACTCCTCTAACTCGAACCTCTTAAGCCCTAACGATTTCAACCCCGTTTAGACTCCTTCCTTGGCCCTCTTCACCCCCAAAGCCATTTTAACCCGACACCCTCTTAGACCCACAAAACACCCCAAAGCCAGCAGAGCATCTATTCGCCTTCGGCCAGACTGGAAACCCTAAACAGTGAACCCTAAACTGCCCTGACTGTGAGTCTGATGCAGCATGCGGCCAGGCCTACCAAGGGATATGACAATGTGTTGATCACCCAAACCCCTATATGCTTAACCCTCTAAACCCAAACCCCAAGCCCTCTTCGACCCTGCACGAAAACCCTAAGCCTAAACCCTTTAAACCCCCTAAACCCTAAACCCCTAAACCCTTTAAACCCCCTAAACCCCTAAACCCCTAAACCCTCAGAACCCTCAAAACCACGCCCGCGCCTGTTCTCGCCGCGCCGCACTCGGTTGAGCGGCTTCAGGGGCACCCGTGGCTCCTACCAGGGGATTTCGGGTTGTTTGATGAAATCCCCTAACGAATCCCCACACCCCCTAAACCCTGCACCCTAGATCACCAGCCCCTATAAGCCCCTAAGCCCCTGGGCTGCCAAGCCCTGAACCCTTTTCTCATTCCCTAAACCCTGAAGTCAAAACCAAAAACCTAAACCCTACTCCCCTCAACATTTTCCCTAAACCCTAAACCCCAAAACCCTAAACCCTAGACCCTAAACCCTAAACCCTAACCCTAAACCCTAAACCCTAAACCCTAAACCCTAAACCCAATTTCACACCCCGGGATCATCATCGCGTCCTGAGCCAGCTCACCTGCGCTCTTGCCCTTGGGCAAGCAGAATGGCTTGGATGCCGGGCCTGCAGCTAGGGTTTAGGGTTTAGGGTTTAGGGTTTAGGGTTTAGGGTTTAGGGTTTAGGGTTTAGGGTTTAGGGTGTAGGGTTTAGGGTTTAGGGTGTAGGGTTACTGGGTTTGGGGTTTGGGGTTTAGGGTTTGGGGTTTAGGGTTGCGGGAAAAGGGCTTAGGGTTCAGGGCTGCTGTCAGACTTTCTGTGTGCCTCGTAACCACTATAAGGCCTCTAGCTCCTCTCAGCCGGGCGACTTGAACTGAACCTGAGAACCCGAAAACCCTGAATTTAGAAACTTAGAAACCCGAACTGAAACCCTGAACCCGTAAACTTAGAAACCTCAAGCCCTAAACTGAACAATTCCTAAGCCCTGGGCCGCCTCCACCACCTAAGGGTGTCTCAATATGGTCCCTTTTTCTTCCTTTAAGGGCTCTGAAGCAGGGGCCTGTGGGTTTTGCAGGGTATACAAGGGGTACGTAACTACATAAGGGGGTCCCCGTTTAAGGGCCCATACTAAGGGACCATGTAACTAACCCTAATAAGACCGTGCATTTGCGCAGCAAAAGGGCGGCTATTGGTGTCAGGGCGCTGGGTTTCCGTGCTTCTGCAGGGTCACCCGCATTCCTGGGCCTTCTGCTAAACCCTAAACCCTAAACTCTGAACCCTAAACCCTAAACCCTGCAAGCAATCTCCTAGGCCCTGGCTGGCAGCCACGATCGGCGTGGCGTCTACGAAGAATGGCGAGACCTCGGACGACAAGCGTGGTCGTCCCCTAGAGCTGAGGGGCTGGGTTTAGGATCTATGTAGGGTTTCCGGTTTAACTAGGTTCCTGGATGGGTTCGAGGACCCTCAACTACCCTCTCTCTCTATAACTACATAAATAAATAAATAAATAAATAAATAAATATATATATATATATTTATATATTTTTGTTTATTTATTTTATTATACAAATATGCATACATACGTTTAAAAAAACATATATATATATATATTTATTTATTTATATTTATGTATGTATAAATATACACACATGTATGTCCATCCCCTCGGAGGTCGCAGACAACGACCCTGTCGGGATTTGTGGTTTATGAATCCGGGGCTGCAAGGCATCTTCGTCGTATGCCCTTGACGCCCGAAGCCTTCCTCAACAGACAACCACCTTTTAGGGTTTAGGGTTTATAGGGTTTAGGGTTAGGGTTTAGGGATTTTCGGGTTTAGGCTTGGGGTGGTTTTGGCTTAAGGTTCAGGGTTCATGCAGGGTGCGAACCATAAACCGTTAACCCCAAAGCCCAAACCCGAAACCCTAAAACCCTAAAAGTCCCAGCGCCTTGCGCCCTGAAAGCCCCCGGCGGAATGAGGTGCAGCGGCACGGCAAGATCCCGAGCCTGGTGTCTGCAAGATTTAGGAGGGTAGGTACACGGGTTGTTTTCCAAATTGAGGGCCCATTTTTTAAAGTCCGAAATAGCACAAGACCTTGAACACCATGACCCCGCCCTAAACCTAAACCCTAAGCCCTAAGCCCTAAACCCTAAACCCTAAACCCTAAACCCATGGCCCACAAGAAAAGGCCTAAGGAGCTGGTCGGCGAGATGTAGAAGCCAGTGTCCAGGTCCTCCCCGAAAGGAAGAGTCTTTTGGGGCCCTTTCAGGGTTTCGGTTTTTTGGGCCTGTCTATACCCTTAGGCTCAAAGTCCCCCGAGCCCCCCCCCCCCCCCCCCCCCCGCCAAACAAAAAAGAAAAAGAACAACTCGAATAAGGACAGGGTCGATATGGTCTAGGTCTGGATTGTGTTTTCTTTTGTTGGGGGGGGGGGGGGGTGCAGGGTTTTAAGCGACGCTTATGGGCTTTCGGTTGGGATGTCCCATCCTTAATAGGGGTTATAATGGGGGTACTATCATCCCCATCAAGAACTGTTAGTATAGGGGGGGGAACATCCCAAGCTCCCCTAAGCCGTAAACCCTAAACCCTAAACCCCAAACCCTAAACCCTAAACCCTAAACCAACCCTAAACCCTAAACCCCAAACCCTAAACCATCCCAAGCTTTAAGGATTGGGGGTTTGGGAGTTTTGGTGGACGCCTGGAGGGGTGTCGGGGTTAAGGCACTTGGGGTTTGGGGCCTTCAGGGTCTTAGGGTTTGGGGTAAAGGTTAGGGTTCAGGGTTCAGGGTTCAGGGTTCAGGGTTTAGGGTTTAGGGTTTAGGGTTCAGGGTTCAGGGTTCAGGGTTTAGGGTTTAGGGTACGGGGGGACAACCAAGGAAGGAAATCAACTCCCCTAATCGCCCTGAACTTATATTTCCCAGATCGAACCAAGAAACAACCAAGAACACGGATAAGAGCAACCCAGGGGGGAAGGAAAGGGGGAAGGAATCCACACCCTTACCAAACCCTAAGAACCCAGGCACTACTTTTTGAACTTGTGGCTTTCTGTTCAAGCCCATCTTGAGCCAAATACGATTACCGGGTTCATTAACCCTTCCAACTTCCAACACTAACTCCTTTCTACAATACCAATTGCAGCTCCGCACTCCCCCTGTCCTAGGATTTCCTAGGACACATTGGAGATGCAGATCTTTTGGCCAAAAACTGCCATTACGGCAGCAGCCAGCTGCTTGAAATGCAAATTGTGGTTTAACGTCTTCCAGGACGGAATTATAGCACATTGGCTAACCTACTACCCATAGAGAATCTTTTTTCACCTTGATCCTCTCATCACTGAAGACTCCTTGGCCTTCTTCACCACAAACCGTGGTCTTCGCTACGCGAAAAGCTACTGACTCCTACTATCAGGGATTTCCATACCCTTAATAGTAACCACCACATTGTCAGCACATTGGCTGTTCCAGCGCACCGGTCTCCAGAAAGAGAAAAACCATCCCTTCATCCATACCATCCAATCACTTCTTTTTCCGATTGTTGGCAATCTTGAGGTGAAGTTGCAGCAGAATATACTCCAGGTCCGAAATCGTAAGAATAGGATCCTGTATGCCCCTTTGAATTGAGGATACCAATCCTTCTCTCTTTGCGTCCTCAATCGCCTGGCAAGATTGACCCAGCTCTTCATTCGCATTGGCAGACCCTGGTGCCTCCGCATCGGATGGACGATCCTTTTCCTCAGGATCTTGCACCATTACCACCTCTTCTTTTTTGGGACTCTGACTTTTCTCCTTCTTCTTTGTCTTTCCACCGACATTTGACTTTGTGCGCGTCTTCGAGGATTTTTCCACTGCAGAAGCCACCACATTGGATGTTGATCCACCCTTCTCAATGATCGTCGGCATCTTCTTCGGCTTTGGAACCATGAGAGTGTAAGGATCTTCGATAGCTGCAGCTTTCCTCTTCTTTTTTACCTTTTTCTTCTCCTCCTCAACGGCAACCTCCGTCTCCGAAGTCTCAACCACTTCTTTTTCGGCAGGAATATCTTTGCTGGACTCCCCTTCTAGGGACCTCTTTTTCCCTTTTTTGGGATCCTTTTCTTCTCCCAAATTGGCTCGCTCATACCATATCCTCAGGTCATTGACCCATTCTTCCACCTCCGCGAGCGAAACATCATACGACTTCACTACTTCGAGAAGTTCCAGCACTGACAACATTTCAGTGGTCCACGAAACCCATACTTGATCCATTTGGTCAGCATCTCCAGTGAACTTCAGGAGTTTGAACAATGGGTCCGCCTCTGCTCGAGCCAAATCTGGCTTGCCACCGGAGAGAAATGAAATCGCCTCCATCAACAGTTCCGTCATCTTGGTCTCTTCGTCATAAACCATAAAATCCTCCTCATCATCATCGAACTGTTCAGGAGGGATCTCCTTTTCTCCACCATTTGCACCAGACTTTCTCCTTGGACCATCCCTTAGGGGCGTCCTTGGAGACCTTGGCCTCTGTTTTTCCAACGGAACACCATGCTCGAAGACACACCTGTCACCAAATCGACACTTCCCAGACCGAGCAAACTGGACGCACCTCACACCAGTTGCATCATGCGAGAACCCACAATCCTTTCCAGCGAAACATTCTCTCCCTGCCACATAGTATTTGCACCAATATGAATGTAGCACCACATCATCTTCGGAATGGATGAATTTGCAGTCGTCACCAAATTTGCAGCGATCTTTCCCTTTGCCAAACCAATAGCAGAAACCCTTCTTCCTCTTCTCCAAGCGCTCTGCCTCATACCGGTCCATAGGGCGACTGTGCTCTACATGAACATTGCCATGTACCTGG
This sequence comes from Symbiodinium natans, assembly GCA_905221605.1. Lineage (NCBI taxonomy): Eukaryota > Dinophyceae > Suessiales > Symbiodiniaceae > Symbiodinium > Symbiodinium natans. Next base: position 1,250,117 of record CAJNDS010002079.1, on the reverse strand, counting down.
GGACTGCTCCCTTCACCCGACGTGCTATCAGTATTTGGTGCTTGGAGTACAGCTGGAAAACCTGGCCTTGGTCCTACCACCTTCATGATCGGTTTTCCGCCAACTCCTGAGCCATGCTGAGACGATCCAAAAACATTGAACATCTTCATGAAGGCCTTCCTAGCGCCAATCTTCTGCACCCTTTTGATTGGACGTTTCATTGCTCCAACCTTGCATCCAGATGCATTCAAACGACGCAACCTTCTAAACCCAACTCTATGTCCCTTCTTCCAAAGAGCCATAAGAATTTTAGAGGCAGTGACATTCTCCACCTCTACCTTTTCCAATGATCCCTCACTTCCCGGAACAAACCCATCCATCTCTGAAGACCTTTCCATCTTTTTTGACACCACTTCGTCAAGGTAGTCTTCTGAAATCCAGGGAAAGTTCCCCTTAGAGGAAGGATTGTCATCATTGTTTGGTCCTTCACCAGGATATCCTTTGGTGCTGTCAAAGATCTTACCAGTAGTGCGGTCCTGCATAGAGAAATTCGAAGCCACGCGGGAGTACACTGACCACAAGAAAATCCTTGTGTCCGCCAGTCTGGATGACCCACTGGATTTCTCCTCTTCCGGAGAAACTTCTGGCGCTTTGCCCTTCCCTCCAGTGTCACCGCTTGTCTCACCTCCAGCATCTTCAATGGGAATAAGGCATTCATTGTTCCCTTGATCAAGCACCGCATCCTCTAGTCCAAGAACTTCCAGCATCGCTGTCGAAGGATCCACCTCCTCATCCGCATCGTCGTCCATCCTTCTCCAGAGAGCCTCCAATTGGTCCGCACAAGTCGCCGCTTGAAGAAACTCCATCAACCGAGCCCTCCCGCGCTGCCAGAGAAATTCTGAAACCATCACCGACCCTTGTGCTCCCAGATTCAGGAATGGGTGAACCATTTTGGCTACCCTCGCCATAAGTTCAATATGAACTTCCATGCCTGGACTGCGGCTCCAATCATAGGCAACTGCCTCCATAGCAGTACCAAACTTGTCCGTATTCTTGAATTCCCCTTCCAGACCAGGAGACAACAAGGCACCCATCACCGAAAGAGGGTAATTCCCCACCGCCGGCAAGCACGGGTTGTCATGGAACGAATGATGCAGGTCAGTATAATATCCTTGATCTCTCCTTTGAAAAAGGAGTGTTCCAGTCCCTAGCTGGGCATTCATTTCATCCACTTGAACCATTTCAGCACATATCCTCTGTGCCAGGTGCGCCATTGCTGGCCAGACGGTACGATCGGTCAGACCGCGACGCATAACCCAATCAGTTGTTGGCGACTGGATCAGCGTTCCTGGATCATACACCATAACCATTGCACCGTCTCCCATTGACTGATCAGCATCGTCCTCCAGTGCCAGGTTCTCATCCTGTTCGCTTGCACCCTCGGATGACATGCTAATAACCAAATTTCGATCCATCTTATTGGACCCTTTTTGGCAATCTCTTTGCCCCATTGGCAACTTGCCAACTGCAACCTTCCAATAAATTCGAGTCAGAAGGCCTTTCACCAGCAATTGCTGAAGGTCACTCCTCACCGGACCACCATCCAACATCTTCGCATCATTACCACGGAGATCATTGCTCCCGCCTTCTCCTTCTTTTTGGTCGGTCTCCTCGCCAGAAATCTGTACTGCTCCTTCCGGCGCCGTCTCCTGTCCAGCCACTTCATGCCCAGGAAGAACTTGAGCGCTTTCAGAGACATTCACCTGTCCAGCAGCACCTTGCCCAGGTAAAACCTCATCCGTGGAGCCCACCGCCAGCGAACCAACCATAACTGAACCATCCCTTGTTCTTTTTTGAGACCGTTCAGCTCGACGAGAAGGTTGTGGTAGCGAAAAAACTTGAGAAGTCACTTCTTGGCGGGTCTCCCCCCGCGACGCTTTGTCGCGCCCTTCGCCAAGGTGAACCGATTTTTTCGGCCCATCATTGGAGCCTGAAGAACCACTTTGTGGAACATTGCCACGACTCGCAGTTCTCCACGAATCCCTTTCTTGCAAAAAGAGTTCCTTCAGGCGTTGTACCGCATTGGTCTCCTCCTCGCTTGAATCGCTTGAGGAAGCGGCATACGAGACCAAAGCCTCCGCCTGGTCATCATCATCCACCACATCTGCCCACGCTCTGCTGAATGGATACGACAAACCACCACGAGGTTTCACCGGCTCCAGTGGCTTCGGTTTTTCCACCACTTCCGCCAGTTGCACTCGTCGTTGTGACCGAGATCGTGGCACCTGTCGCACCTGTTTTTTGTCCAGCAAGGGCCTTCCCCTTCTTACAGGGTTTGATCTTGACCGATACTTTTTCGTTGGTGGATTCACCGGCGGCATTCCAACTCCCACCAACCGCAGCTTCTGTACGCACAACGGAGACCTCTGCGCAAGCGTCCAACCATCACGGTACCTGACCTTATCAAAAAGCTCCCGATAGGAACCTCTCGGCATAGTTTTTGCACCGGAGTCTTCAGCTTCACGCACCTGAGTGAGGGTTCGCACCGCCGCTCTTCCAGTCCCTTTGTTCCCAGAAGATTGTTGTACCCGTACAGATGCATCAGACGGAACTGCCTTTTCCGGTCCTCCCGGTCGATATCGGACCTCACCCACCAATTGCAGAATTTTGCACGCGGTCACTTTGTTGATCCCTTTGTCAACCAAATCTTCCACAAAGATGAACTCTTGCAAGTCCGACACATTGGTCACACCAAGCGTAATCATCACCTCACTTACATGAGGGGTATACACCCACAGGTGTGCGTTGCGAGCCATCCAATTTTCAATCGGCTCCTCCGGATTGTGAAGCTGAGTACTAGTGGATGCAGCCACCGAATTCTTTTGCTCATCAGCTTCTACTTCATCCAGAATACCCTTTTCACCATCTTTTTGTGACACATTGGTCATTTGCAGCGCTTTTGGTGCCGAGGATGAGGAAGATTCAGCTCCCCCACTCGCAGGTGGCTGAAAAGTGCTTCTATCCGTAAGCTCCCATCCTCTCTCTTTTTCAAACCGGACCTGATTGGCCACCTGTACCAAGTGTTTCAGGAGCGACAACCGCTCCTCTGACATCTCGTCATGGGAGTACTTGCAGAAATTTAACCCTTTCCGGCAACGTCCTCTGAGGTAATAATCGAAACAGCAATGGTGGAACCCTGCGTCCCTTAGTGACTTCCTGGAAGCATTGTCCCAAGCTTTGCCGGGCTCCCAAGTCCCTTCCAATGCTACATCATCGTTGTGAAGGTACCTGCATGCAGTCCCATATTTACAACCACCTTGATTGTAATACAGACACAGCCGACCTTTTGGCTCACCTGACGTAGGCTCACCCTTTGATGCACCTTTGCCAAAATTGTACTTGGCCCGGAAGGCTAAATCCTCCCGCTCCTGCTGTGCCTCATCCACTGTACCTTCCTCTGTGGGAGGGTCACCGATGTTCCCGTCCTCATCATCAGCTTCTTGGCTATTCTTTGGATCAGTTGACCCCCCTTCTGGCCAACCTTCACCGTACCGACGATGCTCATAGGGACACCCATCGCCATTGCGACACCTTCCCTTATTGAAGAACCTGCACAGCTTGCTGTAACCAGGTGACAACACCGTCTTTGGTGTCATGTAAGCCTTTTTGTACTGGTCAGGATCCATGTAGGCTTCCATTGGCTTGTTCTCCCTTTTGCTCATGGATTGCACTGCACCATCAAGCTCCTGCAAAAATAGCTTGGTGTCCAACCAAAGCGCGTTCCAAAACTCATCTTCCCCTTGATTCAGCACCGTTGCCACCGCTTCACCCACAACTGGTCGAGAAAATCTCCTTTTTTTGCATGCCAGTTCGAAAAGCGCGTTGTGGTACTGTTTTCGGGAAAAAGTGGTTAACTTCCCCAAGCCTGTGCTTTCTGTACCATCAGGCTTCCAACCATCATTTTGCAAGATGCCATACGCGCGCCGAGCTTCCGCATTGAGGAATGCCTGATCCGCAACACACTCCTGTAAATCTTCCATCGGCCGACCTAACAGCATCCCAGTAATTTTGCCAACATAGGCTTCCTCTTCATTTCCATTCTCCAGAAGAGCTTTGTAGATCTTTTCTCCATAAAGTTGCCTTTCTTTTCGTTCTTCAGAAGACAACTCCTGTACCACAAGCTCTTCATCGGATTGCTCTTCCTCCTGTTTCCAGTCCCATTGACCGTTGGAATCTTGGTACCATTGACCAGCATACCATGAATCCGTCCACCACGTACTCCAGCCGCTGGGTTTCCACTTCCGCAGCGTCGAAGAAGAGTCCTCCACGTCCTCTTCCAAAACCAGAAAGGTGTCCAAGATTATGGTACCATCATCTTCCACTCGTTTCACTGTTCCATTGACAGTATCACCAAACTTGAACTGATATGCATTGTTCCCTTCTGCAGGAATCAATACATTCATATCCCCATGGTCCAAAAGGCTCCATACCCATTGATGCAGCGCACTAGACCCATGATCTCATCTCCCTCTTGATAGCAATGTGGCCCAGGTGACTCCAAGGCTCCCGCTCGGGGCACTTTCTTTACACGCTCTTCAGAAACCATCTCTGTATCATCGGCTCCTGGCGCATCCTTTGTCTTCACCTTTGGGTCACACTGCTCGTCCTGCTCCACGAGTCCCACAAGCTCATCTTTTTTGTGCTCCTGGATTTCAGGACCTCCCTTTTTCTCCGCCAACGGCTTTGCCTCATCTGCTGTAGTTCGCTCGGTGTCGACTTCCGGTGAACTTCCAGACGGCAACGCTTCTCCCTTCATGGGAGTGGACCCATCATTGGAGTCCTTTGTCTCACCTTCTGCAGCAGGCAAATCTTCTTCCACTGCAGGGCAATTGAGTCGATCATCCACGGCAGGCACGCTTTCTTCCACCGCAGGCTCCTTTGGTTCCATGGCCTCCAAAGGAGAATTTCCACCATCATTGACCACAGCTGCCTCATTGGCTCCGGTGTAGCCCTTGTCATTTCGTTCCTCGCTGCTAACTTCAGGTTGCACCAGTGCGTCCACCTGTGAACCTCCATCATCAGCTGCTGCGGAGACCTGCGCCCCATTGTTGCAGTCGCCCGTGGAACGTACCACCACATGCACCTCAACCCGTGCTTCCTTCGCACTCCAGGTAATATCTGGCGCATCAACCCGCGCATCATTGGCGCTCCAGGCCTCATTTTTCAGATCATCCGTGTCTCCAGCTATTCCAGAAGCTTCTTTTTCCCTTGAATGGCAGAATTCTTGGCACCAAACGAAGAGACCTCCTCAGTCGTAACACACAACTTTTTCTCTCCATCCTCCGAATCTCCAGGACCACCTTCCTGAACAACAGGTACCACATCCACCACTCGCTCTTCTGCAGCCGACACAGTTCCGATCACCTCATTGGGCATTTTCTCTTCTGGATCCACCAATTCCATCGCTGCCCCACCCTCAGAAAGCGCTTCTGTTTCTTCCCGATCCAGGTGTTGAGCTCCAGCGATGTTGGCTTGGTTCCCAGGAATCCCTTCCTCATCAGGAGAACCCGGGGTCGGGGCGTCACCATCAGCCCTAGGACCGCTATCCCTGATAGTAGAGGAAAAATCTTTTTCACCTAAACTATTTACACTACCCTGGAATGCCCTCGTAGACTCAGTCTTCGGAGTAGAGGATGAAGAATCCAGTGCCGCCTCCATTTCCAGCTCATTGCCCAAAGGAGACCCAACCACCTCGTCACTCTTCACCTTTTCACCTACCACCGGCAATGTCCACTTGGTTTCGTGCGTATCCAGGCAGTAATAATATTGTCTCCCATCTTCATGGAGGTGCAATTCCCACATTGTGCCATCACACGCTTGGATCAGATGCTCGTCTTTCCGAAAACCGTCCCTTTCAGAAACCTGTCGCATCTCGTCCTCTTCTTCTGACAGCTGTCGCAACCGTTCAGCCTCCATCTGTAGGATCTCCTCCTCCCCCATGGCGTATTCAGCAGCAGGTGCAGCTTCAAAGCCGTCCGCACCCTTCTGTTTGTGACCGCTTCCACCACCTTGGGAACTCGAAGATGGACCCTTTTTGATCTTGTTCAACGGCCTCCTGGTCGCTTGTAGCACTTCTCCAATCAGATCGGTCTGAGACTCTTGGTCTACCATTCGACCCGAAGTCGAAGACGACGGCTGGTACCCGTGTTTGTGTAACACTCGTAAAACAGTCACCTCCATTTCACGATCTATGCCACCAGTCGCATCCCAGTTCCTTTTTTCACCAGGCTTTGGCGGTACAGAAACAGCACGTCCTTCAGCTTCAGCATTGCTAACCATATCCCTATTGGGATTCATACCCGCATTGGGGCTTTCTGCAACCAAGGCCTCTTCCAGATGTACTTCAGCGTCGGGAATCACCTCTTCCAACACCGATCTTTCACCCAGAGACTCAGCTGCACCATTTCCAGCTCCACCATCTTGTCCACCATCCGAGGCAAGTTGGAGCCATCGCTTCGGAGAAGGCATTGCTTCTTGATCCCAAAACCTTGAAAGAACACTTAACCGCAGGGAACCTAATTTGGGCTCATAACCTACGGGGGGACAACCAAGGAAGGAAATCAACTCCCCTAATCGCCCTGAACTTATATTTCCCAGATCGAACCAAGAAACAACCAAGAACACGGATAAGAGCAACCCAGGGGGGAAGGAAAGGGGGAAGGAATCCACACCCTTACCAAACCCTAAGAACCCAGGCACTACTTTTTGAACTTGTGGCTTTCTGTTCAAGCCCATCTTGAGCCAAATACGATTACCGGGTTCATTAACCCTTCCAACTTCCAACACTAACTCCTTTCTACAATACCAATTGCAGCTCCGCATAGGGTTTAGGGTTCAGGGTTTAGGATTTAGGGTTTAGGGAGGGCTTGGGGTTTGCAGGACGGTGTGGGGCTTCGGGTTGGGATGTTCCCCCTTATACTAATAGGGATTCTAATGCGGGTACGGTACTCCCTGTTAAGGACTGTTAGTATAAGGGGGGGACATCCCAAGCTCTGGGTTTAGAATTCCGGGGTTTTTAGGGTTTAGGGTTTTTTTTGGAAGCGTTGATCCGATGACGCTTGCTGCACTTCTGCACCCGCGGGTGAAAGGTTGCACGAACGGGCGAAAGGAAGCACATCCGAGCTAAACTCTTGGATGGGAACGACGTGACTTCCGCCTGATCGAAAACCGCAAAAACTAGTTGCCGTCACCGATTTCCCTGGGCCGGCCTTGGCCTAGGCCATGGCCCCAAAGACGAATTTAAGCCGTAACAAGAGTGACGACCTCACGCACTCCCTGCATCTCAATCATGGCTTGCCGCTCGAAGACCCTAAACCCTAAACCCTAAACCCTAAACCCTAGTCCCTAGATAACTCGTTGAGAGCGTTGGATGAAGCATGTTTAGGGTTTAGGGTCTAGGGTTCAGGGTCTTCGGCCCTGAAGGCCTAGAGCCCTTTAGCACTTCAACCCTTACCCTTACAAACCCTTGCCAGCAACCATATTCTAGACCCGGGAGTAACCTAGGAAAAAAGGGTACCCTTTTTGGTTTTGGGTACCCCAACCCGAAAAAAACAAAAAAAGGGGCCTACTCCCGGTCCTAGCATTATGATAAGGGCACCCTTTTGGGGGGTTGGAGGCCAGCTTCTGGCTGCCGAACCCACGGTCCGGCCTTACAAGGTCTCCCTATAAACCCTAATGGACCCTAAACCCTACACCCTAAAACCCTAAAACCCTAAAACCCTAAAACCCTAAAACCCTAAAACCCTAAAACCCTAAAACCCTAAAACCCTAAAACCCTAAAACCCTAAAACCCTAAAACCCTAAAACCCTAAAACCCTAAAACCCTAAAACCCTAAAACCCTAAAACCCTAAAACCTAAAACCCTAAAACCCTAAAACCCTAAAACCCTAAAACCCTAAAACCCTAAAACCCTAAAACCCTAAAACCCTAAAACCCTAAAACCCTAAAACCCTAAAACCCTAAAACCCTAAACCCTACAACCCTAAACATCTAGGTAGAGCCTACCTTAGAAGGGTCCACGTACCTCAACCTTTTTCGGGTTTAGGGTTCAGGGTTTAGGGTCCATGTTCCTAAACCTTGAGCGCAAAACTGGAAAATTTAGACTCTTCAAAGAAAAAAAGCTTAGGGTTTAGATTTAGGAAGCCTGAACGCCAAAGCCCTCTTGTGGGGCTTTGGCGTAATTGGGGTTTCGGGCCTGGATTCGTTTCTAGACCCTAAACCCTAAACCCTAAACCCAAAAACCCTAAACCCTAAACCCATTTCTTGTTTGCTTTGGGTGGGCTGCTCAGGTGGCAGGAGGCAAAAGCCGTCAAGCCTCGATGCCGAAAAACCCTGACGTTAGGTTGGGGTTTAGGGTTTAGGGTTTAGGGTTTAGGGTTTAGGGTTTAGGGTTTAGGGTTTAGGGTTTAGGGTTTAGGGTTTAGGGTTTAGGGTTTAGGGTTTAGGGTTTCGGGTCTAGGGTCTAGGGTTTAGGGTTTAGGGTTTAGGGCCTAGCGTGTGTGCAGCAGACTGTCCTGCCGCGAGATCACACGTGGCGTGCCTGGCGTTCATGCGGTAGTCTGGTGAACTGAGGGTTTAGGTTTGAGGGTTTAGTATTTAGTGTGTAGCCTCATGGGCAGTTTGTATCGTAAGGTTTGAAGAACCCGACAGAGGTCATAACCAGTTGTGACTGTAGTAACCCTAGTAATTAACATGTATAGTGAACCTCCCCGTAGGAGTTTAGGGATGACGACGTTCTGCAACTGGGCAAAAGCCCGCAAAAAATCACGGAACCACAAGAAGACGACACCAAAGCAACAACCCCAAACCCTCAACCCTAAGTCCTGCACCCTAGTTGATCCAACCCGCAACCCCAAGTCCTGAACCATAGTTCAGCCTGAAGTCCTGATAAACTGAAGACCAAGCCTACAGCCCCAAACAATGCCCATCAAAAGCCTGAAGTTTCTGCGGTTTAGGGCTCAGGGTGCCAGAACCAAAACTACGGCCTACCTACCCCAAACCCCCCTCCCTCCCTACCTACAATTTGCGAAGCTGAACTCCAGGCCAAAGCCCACCTCAAACGCCCCAAATTAGACCCCAAAACCTTGCATGACCTGGAAGCCAGCCATACGTCCCTCGACCCTATCAACCCCACAACCTTCAACCCCAAGCCTGAACCCCAAAACCCTAAACCCTAAACCCTAAACCCTACACCCTAAACCCTAAACCCTAAACCTTAAACCCTAAACCCCTAACCCCCAAACAACTAAACCCCAAGCCCTGGAAGCCGCAAGCAAGGCCTTCGCGAAGCCAGGGCATCTGGGCTGCAAGCAGCCGTTGCGGCTCCGGTGCCTGGGCCACCGAACACTATATAAAAGCCACCATGAAGGTAGGGGTTAGGGTTTAGGGTTTGGGGTTTTGGGTTTGGGGTTTGGGGTTTGGGTTTAGGGTTTGGGGTTTAGGGTTTAGGGTTTAGGGACCCTGAAACCCGAAAGTCCGAAAACACTACAAGCGCAAAAGCCTACCTAACCTACAACCCAACAACCCGAAACCCTAAAAGCCTTGACGCTTTGAACTTGAAACCTTAACTTAGGCCCCTTAACAAGAACCCGCTTCTGCACTCCATGCTACAACCCCGGGGCAGGCACTTTGGCTTTAAACCCAAACCCTAAACCCAAAACCCAAAACCCAAAACCCAAAACCCCTGGCCCCAACCCCCAAACGCTGCACCCTCAACCCTAAACCCTAAACCCCAAACCCCTAAACCCCCAACCCCAAACAGAAAGCCTTGTCAAGCCCTAAATCCTACCCCCTGGGCTTCGCACCAGCGGGCCGCTTGAGCTTCGCACGCTCCCTGCCCGCAACTTTTCGGAGGATGGGGGGGGGGGGGGGATTGGGGTGGGGTGGGATTGCTCCGTTTACATTTTAGGGCCTAAAGGGTTTAGGGTTTAGGGTTTAGGGTTTAGGGTTTAGGGTTTAGGGTTTGGGGTTTAGGGTTTAGGGTTTAGGGTGCCTTAAGTTGCAGAGGGTTGGGGGATTACCGGAAGGGCTTAGGGCTTGTAGGGCATTAGGCAAAATCCAAGCTCCAGGCACAAGCTTGGGAGGCTTGCATTGTACGAACCCTGACCTCTATAACACCTAAAACAAAAACACACAAAAGCAAAACTAGACCCTATAAACCCGGTAAACCCCCTAAACTCGACAACAATCCTCAGATTCTGTACATCCTAGAAACCCTCCTACAAACCCTATAAACCCTGAACCTCTAAACCCCCTAAACCTTGAGCCCTAAACCCTAAACCCTAAACCCTCAACCCTAAACCCTAAACCCTAAACCCTAAACCCAACTGTGGGCCCCCCCCCCGAAACATCAGGCCTCCACTTTCAGAGCCCGGACGGGAGGGCCACCTCAGTGCTATGGGGTTTAGGGTTTGGGTTTGGGGTTTGGGGTTTAGGGTTTAGGGTTTAGGGTTTGGGGTTTGGGGTTTGGGGTTTGCTGTGATAGGGCGTAGGTGCTGTGAAGGTTAGGTTTCGGACAAGCTCGAAAGCTTCGTGAGGTGCGAAGAGCAGCACTGGCCCGATTGTGGAGGGCCATCTAACACTTTCTTCCCACCCCACGCCTTCCGAGGTGGCAAGGCCACCCAAATCTATTCCTTTTAGGGTTTAGGCCTAAACTCAAGGCAACAGTCCACTTCTAAAAACTTATTCAGTTTCATGACGTTCGGCTGGGGTCCGAAAGTCAAAGCAATGGTAGGGGGTCGGGGTTTCTCCCTTCAGGGACGGCGAGGGGTCCGGCCTGGCCTGGGGGCCTTGGGGTAGCCCCCCGAAATGCCAGCCACCTCCAAAAACAGGGGGCGCAGCCGGCGCCGTGTCACGCGGCATGTCTTCCTTCTCGGACCAGCTCTCATCCCTGCCAATCTCTAGCCACATCGAGCTTTCCCATGACCTTGCCCAGTAAAAAATGCCCTTGCCCAGTAAAAAATGACCTTGCCCAGCACAAAAAATATGGCCTGTTGCTGGGCAAGGTCATTTTTTTACTGGGCAAGGTCATTTTTTACTGGGCAAGGTTGTTTTTTTGCTGGGCAAGGTCGTTCTATAAGTGAAATATTTTCTTAATGTTGTGGGATTCTTTGGGCGGGTGGGTATTTTCCTGGAGAAATTGCTTGACTAGTGACTGCTTGGACTTGAGATGCTGAACCTTAAGCCCTAAACCCTAAACCCTAAACCCTAAACCCTAAACCCTTTCGAGGGTGTAGAACCCATGGAGCCCCTGAGTCTGCAGCACGTCCACGGGGGACTGCATCGAGGTGACGGACTCGCTGGGGCTGACGTCTTGCCGGACCTGCTGGAATTCTGATAGGGCTTAGGGTTTAGGGTTTATAGGGTTTAGGGTTTAGGGTTCAGGGTTTAGGGTTTAGGGTTTAGGGTTTAGGGTGTAGGGTGTAGGCTTAGGGCTTAGGGGGTTGCATGGGCCCCATAAAAGGGGACCGCTTATACACCACTTATGTGCCCTAGACAACCCAGGGCCCATACTTCAGAGCCCTTGAGAGAAGGTACAGGACCATATGAAGGGCCCAACCCTAAACCCTAAACCCTAAGCCCTCAACCCTAAACCCTAAACCCTACACCCTAAACCCTAAACCCTAAACTCCAAACCCCTGGAACATCGAAAGCTCCCTCGGGCTTCCTTACTGGGCTTATAGGGTGGTAGGGTTTAGGGTTGGGGTTTAGGGTTTAGGGCTTGGGGTTAGGGTTTAGGGTTTAGGGTTTGAGGTTTAGGGTTTGGGGAGGCTTTCAAAGTTTAGGGTTTAGGGTAACCCTAAGAGGCTCTAAGGACTCGTATTCTAGGAGTTTTGGGTCCAAAGGTGTTCCTATGTAAAGCTTTTGGGGATATCTTGCGCCTCGAAACTTGGATACCGTAATCGCGTTGTATAGCAAATGATACAGTCTCCTATGTTGAGGCAGCAAAATTTCCTTAGCAAGTTGTGATGGCCACCGCGGCCGCTGGGAGACTCCTGAAGTCCAAGAGCATCCCAGGTTTTGGGGGTTAAGGGCCTGAGGGCTGAGGGTTTGAGAGCTTAGGTTGGGCCATGTTCCCCCTTGTACTGACAGTCCTTAATAGGGATTATAGGTACCCCCCCCCCCCCCCCGCCCCCAATTACAATCCCTTTGAAGGACTGTTCGTAAAAGGGGGAAACATCCCAAGCTTAGGGCTTTCTGGCTTGAGCTTTGAGGGTTTTCCAAGAGACCTAAGATCCCCAAAGCGACAAAAAACCCGAAAGTGAATACCCCCCTCCCCCCCCTGCTTGCCTCCCGTTTCCTGGGCGCCTTTGGGCATGTCATTCTGCGCCAGGAGGTTGTGGCCTTGGGAACTTTGGTTTCGAAGTTGGAGGGGGGGGGGGCTTAGGGACCTGGCTTTCCCCCAACAAAAGAACGCGCTAGGGTCTAGAGTTTAGGGATCGAGGATTGGAGGGGTTAGCCCTGTTGTTCCTGGAATCGCCCAGGTTGGAGTTTGGAGGTGTTAGGGGTACATGTACTGGCTTACAGAGATGACCTAAACCCGAAGCCCTAAACTCAACAACTCGAATACCCTAAAACCCTAGACCCTAAAACAATAAAACCCTGAGACCCTGAAACCCGAAACCCTAAACCCCAAGCCCTAAAACACAAAACCCAAAAGCTTCTACCCTAAACCCTGAAACCCTAAAAGACTACACCCAAAAGCCTAAAACCCTAAACCCTAAAACCCGAAAACACTACACCCTGAACCCCAAAATCCTAAAACCCAAAAACAACCCTAAACCCCAGAACCCTAAACCCTAGAACCCCAAACCCTAAACCTTGGAACCATAAACGCAAAACCCTGAAACCCGAAAACCCTAAACACCAAATCCCCAAACCCTAAAAGACCTCAACCCCAAAGCCATAAACCCTAAATCCCTAAAACCCTAAAACCCAAAAACCCTAAAACCCAAAAACCCATCCAAAAACGCTAAAACCCCGAACCTTGAACCCCAAACCCTAAACCCTAAACCCTAAAAGCCTAAAACCCTAACACCCTAAAGTCCTAAAACCCTAAGCCCTACACCCCAAACCCCCAAACCCTAAACCCTAAAACCCGAAAAACAACTACAACCCCAAACCCTAATACCCTAGAACCCTATAAGACTAAAACCCTGAACCCTAAACCCTAAAACCCTAGAACCCTAGAAGACTAAAACCCTGAACCCGAAACCCTAACCCACACCCTAAACCCTAGAACCCGAAAACCTGAAAATCAGAAAAGCCTACAACACCAAACCCTAAAACCCTAAAACCCTAGAACCCTCGAAGACTAAAACCCTGAACCCTAAACCCTAAACCCGAAAACCCTAAAACCTCAAACCCTAAAACATTAAAACCCTAAAACCCGAAAACCCTCGAACCCTGGAAGACTAAAGCCCAGAACCCGAAACCCTAAACCCTAAACCCTAGAACCCTATACCCTAAACCCTAAACCCTAACCCCTAAACCCTAGAACTAAGGGTTTTCGAGCTCCCGGCGACCCCCATGGGTGTGCCGGACGCCAGGCTCCAAGGAGAGAGCACCTTCCAAGGCGTTGTAGGGTTTAGGGCTTAGGGCTTAGGGCTTAGGGTTTAGGGTTTAGGGGTTGGGGTTTAGGGTTTGGGGTTTAGGGTTCGGGGTTTAGGGTTTAGGGCTATTTTAGGTTTCAGGGTTTAGGGTTTAGGGTTGGGGGCTTAGGTTTTAGGGTTTAGGGCTACCAACAGCCATTTCAGCTTTGCTCTTCATAAACCCAAAGCTCCAAACCCTCAAAGCTCTGCGGGTATAGAGCTCTTTGGCTCAGCGTCAACTTCCGATGTTTAGGCTCAAGTATAACCACTAAGCTTAGGGTGTAGGGTTCGGGGTTTCGGGCTCAGTTGGGACCTAGAACCTCCAACCCAACATCCAAACCCTAAACCCTGAACCCTGAACCCTGAACCCTACACCCTAAACCCTAACCCTGAACCCTAAACCCTAAACCCTATAAACCATAAACCCTAAACCCTAAACCCTACATATTGCTCTTGGGTCGTCTTTTTTCTTTGCCGTAAATCTTCAGAGCTTCACACTGTTTCATGGCGATGGGATCGACCTGAGCTCAGCAACTGCGGGTTGATGGTTTCAGTTTGGGGTTTAGGGTTTAGGGTTTAGGGTTTAATGGGCCCTGAAAATTGCACCCCTTATATACCCCTTATATACCCTATAAAGCCCAAGGGTCCATACTTCAGAACCCTTTACAGGAAGTAAAGGGACCGTAGTAAGTAGCTATACCCTTAGACTAAACCTTCAACCCCAACTCCCCGCGTTTAGGTCTCAAGGGCAACGCAGCAAAGCACAAACCTGCTCACGACACCGCTTTCTCTGCCTAATCATGTGCCCTAAACAGGGGCCGCCAAACCCTAAACCCTAAACCCGAAACCCTATACACCCTAAACCCCTCTAGGGTATGAGAGAAGTTCTGAAACGAATCCCAGTGGTGGGCGGGCAGCGGCTGCGCTAACGGCCGCCATCCACCACGACATAGTCCTGTGCCACACGGTGCCATGGACTGGTGTTCAGGGTTTTAGGGTTTAGGGTCTAGGGTTTGGGGGTTAGGGTTTAGGGTTTAGGGTTTAGGGTTTAGGGTTTAGGGTTTAGGGTTTAGGGTTTAGGGTTTAGGGTTTAGGGTTCAGGGTTTACCTAAGGACTCCAAAGTATTTCATTTTGCGGTAGTTTACTAGAATCCTGAATGGAAAACCATGGCGGCCCCCAAAAGAAACTACGCTGGGGTAGTGTCTAGCGTTGTGAGACGCTCCACCCTAAACCCTAAACCCTAAACCCTAAACCCTAAACCCTAAACCCTGAACCCTAAACCCTAAACCCTAAACCCAAAAACCTCAGGACTTTGACTCTCTTTTGCAGGCCATTGGGATGAGCAGGGCCATGGTGGGCCCCCCCATTCATGATGAAGACCTCAAAACCTGAACCCTAAACCCTAAACCCTAAACCCCTAAACCCCTAAACCCCTAAACCCCTAAACCCCTAAACCCCTAAACCCCTAAACCCCTAAACCCCTAAACCCTAAACCCTAAACCCTAAACCCTAAACCAGAACCCTAAACCCTATTCACACCAAATCTTGCACCAAAGCAACCTCTACACACTAAACACTGCGTCTCAACCCTAAACCCCAAACCCCAACCCTGCGGCCCGAAGCCGATACACTTATAAACCCTAAGGCGGACACGGTGTAGGGTTTAGGGTTTACGGTTTCGGGGTCAGGGTTTAGGGTTTAGGGTTTAGGGTTTAGGGTTTAGGGTTTAGGGTTTAGGGTTTAGGGTTTAGGGTTTAGGGTTTAGGGTTTAGGGTTTAGGGTTTAGGGTTTAGGGTACACCGCCGCAACTACGTCTCTTATTTTGGCGACCGCCTCCAGAATCCGCTTTCCGTCGTCTGCGGCGATGGTCTCGCGCAGCTCGGAGAAGGCCGGGCGCATGGAGTTTCTGGCCTGGGTTTAGGGTTTAGGGTTTAGGGTTTAGGGTTTAGAGTTTAGGGTTTAGGGCTTAGGGTTTAAGGTTTAAGATTTAAGGGTTAAGGTTAGGGTTTAGGGTTGGGGGCTGAGGTTTTCGGGTTTAGGGGCTGAGGGTGAAGAATCCTAGCACTCTAAATTCCTTCCTAACCCTAAGCCTCAGAAACCCACCACTATGGCTCTAAGGACTCTTATTTTCGGGCTTTTTGAGGGGCTCAAATACCGTGCAAAGCAAAGTTTTTGGATATGGCTGACCTTACCCCTAAGCTGAGGAATGTGTACCCCTAGGCCCGAAACCCAAAACGCACACGCCTCAAAAGCGTGCAACGCACCTACAGCCATTGAAAAGCCCCTGAAAGTCTTCAAAGCCCAAGCCCCAAACCCTAACCCTGAGACCTCACACCCTAAACCCTGATTCACCCTAACCCCTAAACCTTGAATTCCTGAAAACCCAAACCCCGAACCCTAAACCCTGAAATCCTGAAACCCTGAAATCCTGAAACCATAGCCCCCTAAACCCTAAACCCTAAACCCTAAGCCCTAAGCCCTAAACCCTAAACCCTAAACCCTAAACCCTAACTGCCATAGCCCCTCCTTTGCGTGGCTCAGCCGAAGTTGCGTCCACCGACGTCTGCTTGGACTCGAATACCGCCCACAAGGTTTCTACGAAGCCATGCCTGCTTCGGGATTATTGGAGAGGGTTTGTACCCTGGGATGCAGTCCTTAGTAGGGATTATGAGAGGGCGTATATATAATCTGCTTAAGGATCATGGGGTTTATAAGGGGTTTATGCGGAATATGGAGTTTGTAGCTTGTAGGTTTACAGGGTTGATAGAGTTTGTAGGGCCTCTAGGCTTTGTAGTGTTTATAGGGTTCATAGGCTGAAGGTTCAGGGGGCATATAAAGCTTAAGACTTATGGGGTTTGTAGGGGTTCTGGTCGTTGAGGTTTAGGGGCTTAAGCCTCAATCCTACACCTTAAACCCTAAACCCTAAACCGTCAACCCCCCAAAAATGGAACCATCCGGAGCTTAAACCCTACTTGCAGCTTCAACTACCTCGAGGTTCAGGGTACTTAGTAACCCAATTATACGTGTAGTTATTACCACTTATAGGCCCCTGAAGCACTCTAATGGGGTTAGAATCGGTTAGAATTGGGATATAAAGTGCAGTTAGAATTTGGTTGCTAAGTACCCTGAACCTCCAAAGGCTGGGAGCTTAGGACCTACCAACCTAATTACTTCCATGCTCTCGGGTTTTGGGGCTCAGGGTCACTTGGCTCCACTTAGCAGGGTAGCTATGAATAAAACTTTTAGCTGCCTTATTGAGAAACCCAATAAACCTACAAAGGCTAAGGATCCAAAGTTACAGTGAAGCACCACAGAGGTAAGTAAGAGGATCAAAGGACTCTTACTTGCGGCTCGCCTGTTCTCGAAGCCCCAGAAGTCGTGCTGCAGCGTCACGGACGGCTGCGTACACACGGCGCACCACCACCAACCCGCCGGAATCCTCGTAGTGAGCATGAGAACTCTGTTTAGGCTTTAGGGTTCAGGCTTCAGGGTTAGATTTTAGGGCGACTTGGAAGACCTTTTGACCTAGTAAGGAGGGTTAGTAAGGTGGGTTGGTTGGACTAGAATAGGGCTTCTAGGAAATGTTGAGTAGACTTGCTAAATGTCTGCCTCAAGAAACTCAACACCTACCTTTTTGCAGGTTACCTAGGAATCCTATCAGGGGTTTTGATAACAAGAGCCTACAAAAAATGGTTTTGGGTTCGTAAAGTATAGACGCTAAGTCCTCAAGCAGAGATAACGGCATGGATGCAACGCCTGCCCGCTAATCATGAAACACCCTGCATAGGCTTCTGATCTTTGCCAACACTAAACACCCTCTAAACCATTACACCCTCTAGACCCTACACCTACACCCTCCTAGCAACAAGGCCCTAGCTTTCAAGTATCAAACCCTCCCCAACTCGACTCGTGGTAGCCGCAACCCTAAAATCCTGCAGCCCCAAGCACACAAAAAGAAGCCCCACATCCTAAACCCTGAGCCCTAAGGGTCTAGGGATTAGAGGGTTTACGGGGGCGTTACAGGTTTTAGGAACCCTAAACTTTGCACCCTAAACCCTAAACCTAGGGTTTTGGAGTTTGGAGTAACCAAGAACCAAATGCCGGGGGACACCAGGGTCTTCCCTTCGCCCAAAAGGGAAACCTGCTCGGCTCGGGCGTCGGGGTTTTGGGAGTAGTTCGGGTTTATGGTTTAGGGTTTAGGGTTTAGGGCTTAGGGTTTAGGGCTGAGGGCTTATGGTTTAGGGTTTGGGGTTTAGGGCTTAGGGGTTATGGTTTAGGGTTTATATAGGGTTTAGGGTTTCGGGTTTAGGGTTCAGGGTTCAGGGTTTAGGGTTTACCCTAAGTTTTTTGCGGGAGGGGGGGGGGGGGGGGGATAGTGTGCTCACGTTGGTGTAGGCTGTAGGATTAGGAAGCCTGGGGCACGATGGGTCTACTGACTAATGCCAAGCGACTTGCACGCCGAAGGTTTGAGGGGGTTTAGGGTGTAGGGTTTAGGGTTTGGGGTTTAGGGTTTGGGGTTTAGGGTTTGGGGTTTAGGGTTTGGGGTTTAGGGTTTGGGGTGTAGGGTTTAGGGGTTGAAGTTGAGTCCCAAAGGAACAAAGCCAACCACCTACTTGTTATTGCCGTTCGGAGCTTTTAGGGCTTCAGCGTTCCGGGACTTTGGGGTTTAGGGCTTAAGCCTGGAAAAAACATACCTCCAGCTACACAAGCTTGAAACTGTGGTCCTACACCCTCAACTCTACACCCTAAGCCCTTTGCCCTATTCGTTGGAACTGACGAATCCTAGACCCTTCAAAGCACTCTCAACTCTCCTAAGCCTCCAGTAAAGTACTGACGGAATCCTCGACAAGGGCCTCCAAACCCAAACACCCTGAACCCAATTCCCCCCCCCCCCCCAAAACCTAAGAGGCAACCGAATCTGACAAGGGAGCGCTCAGAGACACCAGGCCAGAAAGCAGCTCCACGCAAGCAAGGCGAAGCTCAAGCAAGACGAGCCCTTTTGTCCAATCGGCAGCTGCTTGTTGCTGCGATCAGCAGTGGCCCGGAGGTTCTCAATGTCGTTGGCTTCCATGGTTGTAGGGTTAGGTTTAGGGCACGATCTCAGCCTTGCTTGCTTCCGCACCATCACCTTCACCATCGTCGTCTAGGAGACGATCGGGGCCGATCTGCTTGGCTTTACGCTCGCACAGAGTCCAGAGAGAGCGCGTGAGCCCTAAACCCTTAAGGCCTACAAAGCCCAATAACCCCAAACCCTACAATCCCCTAATCCCAATCCCTAAACCCTAAACCCCCAATAGCCCTGTAAACCCGAAAGACCTCCAACAACCCCGATAACCCACCACACCCTAAACCCTAAAACCTAGACCCCAACAACCCTCAACCCAAAATCCGTCCGAAGACCCCAGCCTGCGCGTTGCACTTGGAGAACAAAGGATGCCGCTTCCTTGCTCTTCATGGGAGTCAGACTCGCAATCCCTGAAGGATGTACCCGTAAGACGTTTTCATAATAGACCTTCAGGGTTTAGGGTTTAGGGTTTAGGGTTTAGGGTTTAGGGTTTAGAGTTTAGGGTATTGGGTTTATAGGGCTTAATAGACTCCTAGTATGGTTGAATATGCTCCTTTAATTTTCTATTCCCTGAGGATCTTTCCAAAAGGGTCCCTAAACCTAAGGGTGCAATTTTAGGGAGTTCCAAGGTAGAGTCTCATGACTCCTTGCTCTTGAGGGCTCCGAAGCCCTAATCCCTTTTAAAGGGCACCTTCAGGGTTTAGGGTTTAGGGCTTACTAAACCCGAAAACCCTGAAACCTAGAGCCCTCAACCCTGAATCCACAAGTCCCGACACCCCGAAACCCTAAACCCTAAACCCTAAACCCTAACCCTAAACCCTAAACCCTAAACCCTAGACCCTAAACCCTAGACCCTAAACCCTAAACCCTAAACCCCAAACCCCAAGCCCTACAGCCCCCCCCCCCCCCCCCCCCCCACATCTTTAGCTTCACCTCCCAGGGCTCATATCCACCAAAGCGATTGAAACCACCAGGGGGGGGTGCCTTTTGCAGGGAAACTTCAACCCTGGGGCTGGCCCTCAAAAGAACACCCCAAGCCCTAAACCTTAAACCCTAAACCCTAAGCCCTAAACCCTAAACCCTAAACCCTAAACCCTAAACCCTGAACCTTGCGTACAACCCTCCAGCTGCCCCATGCCTAAGGGTCCATGTACCTTGTTATTATACACTTTGGGCCCCAAAGTCCCTATATAGGAGGTACCTTAAGGACCAAGTACTCCATATGTAGGTACATGGACCCTTAGGGAGGCAAACTTCAACCCTGGGGCTGGGCACCAGAAGAACTCAAACCACAGGGTTCGGAGTTTGGGGCCTTTTCGGGTTTCCGGGTGTAGTCTTTCGGGCTTAGGGGGTGTAAAATTAGGCTGTAGGATTTGGGGCTTAAGGCGTTCGAATTCAGGGTTTGGGATTTTTAGGGTTTAGGCACGACCCTGCTGTGACAGCAAGGTGGCTGACTCGGGAAGAAGATGTTCACATCGCTTGTGTGCGTGGCATATCCGAAGCCTGGGCGCTGTTGGGGTACCCTCAACCCTCAACCCTCAACCCTCAACCCTCAACCCTCAACCCTCAACCCTCAACCCTCAACCCTCAACCCTCAACCCTCAACCCTAAGGATCGTGGCCTGACTTACCACAAAGCCGCCTGATTACGCAGTCGGAATCTCTTCAGTGCCCCATGATGAGGCTTTCGGGCTTCTTGGTAGTTCGGTAGCCATATTATCATAAGGGCAGCCTTTTTGGGGGCTTGGGTGGTTTAACAGGGAGCCCATAACCAAAAAAAGGGCACAGGGTATGACTGGGCTGCCCAGGCTGAAGGTTCGAAAAGCTAAGCCCTGAACCCCTCTGAACCTTCTTCGTTGTTGCTTTTAGCCAAGAAGAGCCAGGACTTCAGGGTCAAAAGTTTGGCCTTTCTGGGGCTTCAGCGTTTTGGGTTTAGGGCGCAAGGTTCAAACCCTACCATCTAACTCCCGAGCCCTACAAACCTAGAGCCCCGCTCTGCATAAACCCTGAACCTTAAACCCTGAACCCGAAACCTGAACCCTCAACTCTAAACCCGAAACCCTGAACCCTAAACTCCAAACCCTGGGCAAGAGGCTGCCATCCGAGCGGGTCTCGTCATAGGCGCCTCTGGGCATTTGGGAGTTTCAACTGAGGTGGGAGGGGGGGGGGGGTTGAACCTTGTAGACCCTAAACCCTAAACCCTAAACCCTGTTGACAAGGTTTAGGGTTAGAAATTTCAGGGCTTTTGGGGGGGGGGGGGGGGGGGGAGGGACCTCGAGTCAAAGAAACAGCCTTGAGAACTTGTCCAAGGATGCATATTCCGACTTATTTCCGTACATTCTGCTTTTGTTTGTTGATGTTGAGGGTTTAGGGTTCAGGGTTTAGGGTTCAGGGTGTAGGGTTTACAGGGACTATCGTACCCTCGTCTAGGTTCCCTAGACAGGGCTTGCTCTGAGGGCTTGGAAAGGGATTTTCAAACACATGCTAGAATGGCCCAGACTCCCAGACCCAAAAACCCTAACCCCTAAACCTTGAACCATTCCAGCCCTAAAACCCTAAGCCCTAAAACCCTGAACCATTCCAGCCTTGCATCTCATAGAGACAGCCGGCAGCCACATCCTCGGGTGGGAAGAGGAAGAAGAGGCGTTGGCCTCCGCGCGCGAAACCCCTTAACCCCTTCGGTCCCCCCCCCCAACAATAAGCCTCTATAAACCTTGGATAAACCTACATTTCCCCTGCAAGTAAACCCTCTATAAACCTTCTATAACAAAAAGTAAAAACCCCCAAAGCCCTAAATACAACACCCACCGCCCAACTCCCTTCCTTAACAAAAAATAGGTACATACGAACACACGCATCCGGGGAACTCCCCCCTAAGCTTCCCTAAAGGGCTCCCGAGGTGCCTCTCCCCCATGAGCCGCCATAAACCCTAACCCTCAACCCTAAACCCTAAACCCTAAACCCTAAACCCTAAACCCTAAACCCTAAACCCTAAACCCTAAACCCTAAACCCTAAACCACGAAAACACACGCATCTAGAAAACCCTATATCAGCCTCGCCTTCCAGCTGCAGTAGCCAAGAGTGGGCGCCGTGGTTGGCTCGGTGTAGACGTGACACGGCTCCTGCTCTCGTGTGGGGTTTAGGGTTTAGGGTTTAGGGTTTAGGGTTTAGGGTTTAGGGTTTAGGGTTTAGGGTTTAGGGTTTGGGGTTTAGGGTTTAGGGTTTGGGGTTTAGGGTTTAGGGTTTAGGGTGTAGGGTTTAGGGTCACCCGTTTAGGCCCTGAACGGCCTAGAGCTTTTTGAGCCCTAAAACCTTGCCGCGTTACGGTTGCCGGCCCGAGGCCCAAATCATTTGGCTTGTTTTCTAGGCGCCCTTCTGCTTCTTGCAAGCCGCGGGCCAACCTTCCCTTGTACGTTCTGGTGGGTGGGACAGAATACTTGCGTGCTCTTCGCCAGCCACAGGCACAAAACCCGGTTCTTCAGTTTCGGCCCCAAAACCCTAAACCCTAAACCTTGAACCCTAAACCCTAAACCCGGCCGTGTGCAACTGGGTTGAGGGCCTTGGGTGTAGGACACACCAGGCTTGTCGCGCCTATGACGCCAAAGTGCAGCCGATAGAACTGGGCCAGCCTTGGGCCAAGCACGCGACAGGGTTTAGGGTTTGGGGTTTAGGCGCGCTTAAGGACTCAATGTAAGACCCCAACACCCTCAAGAAGTGGAGGCCCTGAACCCTAAACGCTAATCCTGAATCCGCAAGCCCTGAAGCCTGTACCCTAAACCCTACACCCTGAGCCAAATCCTAAAGTCTAAACCCTGAAACCTAAAACCAAACCCTAACCCTAAACCCTAAACCCTAAACCCGAAACCCTAAACCCTAAACCTTAAACCTTAAACGCACCACTGGGCTGCGGAGGCTTGGCTTAAGGCTTTGGGGCTCTGGGTGATTGACCGGGCAGCTGCTGCTCAGGATCTTGTTCGAAGATGGAGCCGTAGATCCTTGGGGCGCGCTTTCTCCCCCTGTTGTAGGGTTCTGGAAGGTTTAAGGTTTAGGGTTTAGGGTTTAGGGATTAGGGTTTAGGGTTTAGGGTTAGGGTTTCGGGTTTAGGGTTTGGGACCCGAGAACCTTGCGTTCCGGCACCGTTGGGCAGATGTTGTACTGTAGGACCTTTGGGCAGACCTTTGGGCCCCCAATCCCTACCAGGAGATGAAGCCCCACTATAAAACCTCAACCCTGAACCCCAAAGCTCTGTAAAGCCGAGACCCAAACCCCAAATGAGCTTAGGGTTTAGAGGTATTCGGCCTATGGGATCCCATAGTAACCTAGAAAGCCAAAAAGGAAAGCGAGAAAAAGGGGGGGGGGGGGGGGAAGGGGCGTACAAGGAGATCTAGCTTTTAGGATTCTCAAAGCACCAAACTCCCGAATCAGGGTTAAGGGTGTAGGGCGTTGGGCGTAGGGTTTAGGGTTTAGGGTTTAGGGTTTAGGGTTCCCAAACTACAAAGGCTCAACCGAAAGCAGCTGGAAGAGCCTTGGCTGGGTGTGGTGCATGCTGCTCAAGACTAGCTCTCTCCCCCATTGGCATGCGCGCAACTCCTCCATTTCCGTTCTCAGGTCTAACCCAAATTTAGGGTTTAGGGTTTAGGGTTTAGGGCGCCCCTGTAACCCCTAGGGGTCCATGTACCTAAATAGGGCTAGTGAGCTCCGAGCTGCGAGCCGCACCACAAACTCTGAAGCACTAAAACCGTTGAACACTTAAAACACTTCAAAGCTTAAAACCCTTCAACCCTGAAACCCAAAAAACCATAAACACCACAACACCAATGAACTCATAAAACTCACAAGGCCCTAAGGCTTCGGCGTTTGCTGGGGGACGATTATATTCTACAAAGGGCCTTGGTCATGTAGCTGACTGACTGCTTGACCAAAAGCATCCTAAACCCTCGAACAAGGCAGGCCTTGCGCTATGGCCCAAAAGCCTCAACCCTTGAACCCTTAAACCCTTAGACCCTACAACCCAAAAGACTCTTTAGCCTTAAACCCTAAACCCTAAACCCTAAACCCTAAACCCTAAACCCTAAACCCTAAACCCTAAACCCTAAACCCTAAACCCTAAACCCTAACCCTAAACCCTAAACCCTAAACACTAAACGCTAAACCCTAAACCCTAAACCCTAAACCCTATAAGCCTATAACCCGATAACCCTAAACCCATAAACCCCTTCGGCCTTGGCCGAAAAAAGCAGAGCGGCTCACACCAGCGGGCCGTGAGGTCTTCGACGCCCGGAGGTGTCCAGCTGCGCCAATGCTCCCGGAAGAGCCCTCGAGCTTTCTCTAGAGGGTCGAGGGTTTAGGGTTTAGGGTTTAGGGCTTAGGGTTTAGGGCTGGGGTTTAGGGATTAGGGTTTAGGGTTTAAGGTTTAGGGTGTAAGGTTGGGGTTCGCCAGGCTTTGGGAAGACAAACGGAAACATGTTTGTGCTCGAGTGTTCATCAAGGATCTAACCGCGAAAGAGCAATGCGGCTACACTAATTAGGTAGGGTTTAGAGTTTAGGGCTTATAGGGGTTAGGGTTTGGGGGTCTAGGGGTTTTCGCCTAAACCCTAAACCCTAAACCCTAAACCCTAAACCCTAAACCCTAAACCCTAAACCCTAAACCCTAAACCCTAAACCCTAAACCCTAAACCCTAAACCCTACAAACCCCAAAGTGATAGGCGGGCAGCTGCTGCAGGAGCTGATGAAGGGGCAGAAGTCGCCAACCTTGGGCAAGCCACACGGGGTCTCCTAAAACCCCTAAACCTCTTCCATTCGAATGGTTAGGGTTTAGGGTTTAGGGTTTAGGGTTTAGGGTTTAGGGTTTAGGGTTTAGGGTTTAGGGATTAGGGTTTAGGGTTTAGGGTTTAGGGTTTAGGGTCTCCTAAAATCCCTAAACCCCTTCCATTCGAATGGGCTTAGGCCCTATAGGGTTTTGGTGGTAGAGGGAATAGGGTGTAGGGTTTAGGATTCAGAGGGTTTAGGGTTCAGAGGGTTTAGGACAGGGTAGTGGGTTTAGGGTTTAGGGTACAACCCAGCTGCTTCCGGTTGTCGGGGTAACAACGATCTTGGGCAGGGTAATGAGGGCTCAGGATGTCCGTCTTAACGAAGCCCAGCCTGAAAAGTCAAAGACATGGCCCGGGACTTTTCCATCATCACCCCAACCCCTTTCCAACAGGGATTAGGGTTTGGGGTTTAGGGTTGAGGGCAGCTTCCATGGCCCAAGAACCCAAAGCGCATTACACCAGGCAAATGGAAGCAACATCTGCCAGGCTCTGCCGTGCAAGGCTAGAGAGAGCTGCTTGGAGCGCGCCCTTCGGCCCAGACCGTCCGCAGCACAAACGCTGAAAGGGGATGTCTGTTGCCCTTTGGAGGGAACCCGAAGTCCCTAAACCCTACATCCCAAAACCCCAAACCCTAATCCCGAAACCCCAAATCCTAAACCCCAAACCCCACACCCCAAAAACCCCAAACAAAACCCCAAACCCCAAACCCCAAACCCCAAACCCTAACCCCAAACCCCAAATCCCAAACCCCAAACCCTAAACCCTAAACCCAAACCCCGAACCCCAAACCCCAAACCCTAAACCCTAAACCCCAAACCCTAAACCCCAAACCCTAAACCCTGAACTAAACCCTAAACCCCAAACCCTGTAGGCCTGGAGTCGGGGAAAGGCGACTGCCTGGTCTTCCATGCAGGAGGCGTCCTGGTCCGCGGAGGCGTTGAAGGGTCTTGAAGG
Source organism: Symbiodinium natans (assembly GCA_905221605.1). NCBI lineage: Eukaryota > Dinophyceae > Suessiales > Symbiodiniaceae > Symbiodinium > Symbiodinium natans. The sequence continues at coordinate 1,224,658 of CAJNDS010002079.1, read as the reverse complement.
TAGGGTTTAGGGTATAGGGTTTAGGGTTTAGGGTTTAGGGTTTAGGGTTGAGGGTTGAGGGTTGAGGGTTGAGGGTTGAGGGCATGTTTAAGGGTATACGGGTCTAGGGATGTGTGTGCGATTTTCTGTCTTAGGGGTTTTTAGGGTTATCTCGGGTCCTCAACCCTAAACAATAGGACCCTGAAAGAAGCTCTCAAGCCAGAGAATTACAGGGATTACAGGGTTCAGGGCCCGGGCCGTAATATCTGATGGCTTTTTCGGAATTCCACAGAGATTTCTGGGTAAGAAGTAGACCCGAAGCTCCCAATCCTACACCCCCCCCCCCCCCCCCCAAACCCTAAACCCTAAACCCTAAACTAAGTGAGGGGTCGCTTCCGTCGAGCGACAGACCCCGAACGCTCGGCCAAGGGCCTTACAGCCCGAGCGCCCAAGCGAAAAGAGAAACGGAAAGGTGAGGGTTAAGCCTCACCGTCTGTCCTGGACAGGCCAACGGACATCGGCCTATTTTACGACAACGTCAGTACTCGGCTAAGGGATGGCCGGCACCCAGACCACCTTTAGCGTAGCTACAGTATAACCCCAAATCGTAACCCTTTGCCTCTGAAGGTGGTTCAGGGTTTTGGGTTCAGGGTTTGCCCCGCCCCCCCCGAAAGGGCTTCTGGCCCCTGGTGGCTGGATTCCTGGACTAGGAGGCTGGCGAAGGGTCCAGACAAGCTGGTTGCTCAATTTGGTTTTTGACGGATTTGCGCCCTCTACCCGGCCAAGGGGCCCCCAGACCAAGGCTTCCTGGTCAAGGGCCCCCCCCCGCTAAGGGGCCAGGCCTGCTTGGTCCACCCGGTCCAGGGGGGTGCCGGGCCAAGGGCAGGGGGCAGCGGCTCCCGAATTCAGGGCTAGATGCACAAATCAGCAAAGGCCTCTACGGGCCCGGCGTGCCGAAGGCCCGAAAAGGGCCGAGGCTACCCGGAACCCCAGCTTAAACCCTAACACCACAAAACCCTGCAAAGGCCTTCAAGCAAATAAGGGCCTCTACGGGCCCCAACGTGCCAACGGCCCGAAAAGGGCCGAGGCTACCCCGAACCCCAGCTTAAACCCTAGCGATTGAAATACTCATTGGCGAAAAAAACTCATAGTTTCCCTGACCTTCAAATGAATAAAGCCTCTACGGCCCCTGACACGCCGAAGGTCCGAACGGGGCCCCGAGAGACCCCAAGAGCCACCAAAAGGCTTCAAAAGATTTCAAAAGGCCCCCTAAAAGAAGGGGGACCCCAGGATGCCCGTACCCGCAATGAAAAATGCGATTTTTTGTACTGAAATCGATGGTTTTGGGCACCCCTTCATTTTACCCCGGAAGGGCCAGGAAAGCCCCCAGGAAGCCCCCAAAAGGCCCCAAGAGCCACCAAAAGGCTTGAGGCCCTTAAAAGGGGAATCCAGGAGCAGGCACAAAGGGTTTCCCTGACCTTCAAATAAATAAGGGCCTCTACGGGCCCTGACACGCCGAAGGCCCGAAAAGGGCCGAGGCTACCCCCAACTCCAGCTTAAACCCTAACAGCACAACTTTAAAAACATCAAAGCAAGCATCAGGGCACAAGAAAATACACTCCATAAACCCTAAACCCTAATTAGTATAGTTTGGGTGGCCGAGGTGGGTTGACGGGCAACGCGAGCGCGCGGCCCGGGGTGTTTCACACCCGAGCGCGCGCCCTCCCCTGACACACCCTAAACCCCAAACCCTAAACCCTAAACCCCAAACCCTAAACCCTAAACCCCAAACCCTAAACCCCAAAAATCTTTCAACACGGACCATCCTGCAGCTCGACCACCAGCATGTACTCCTCGGTGGGATGGACTGCGGTGTCGGGTTTAGGGTTTAGGGCTAGGGTTTAGGGTTTAGGGTTTAGGGTTTAGGGTTTAGGGTTTAGGGTTTAGGGTTTAGGTTTTAGGGTTTTAGGGTTTTAGGGTTGAGGTCGGCCAGGTTGGAACAGCTCCACCACACCCTGAGAGACTGAGCGCCAGACCCTCCGTCCAAATCTATACTGAACTTGGAGCCCTAGCAAAAAACGTTCTTTGTTGTTTCTTTGGGAATTATCGTACACAAAAAAATATTTCCAAGTACCCCTAAGAAAACCGCAGCAGCTGGACTCCGTCTCGGCAAAACCCTAAAGTCTAAACGCGAAGTCCTAAACACCAAACACCCTAACCTACACCCCACACCCTCAAACCGACATGCTAAATCCGAAACCCTAAACCCTAAACCCTAAACCCTAAACCCTAAACCCTAAACCCTATCCGAGCGGCCAAGTATTCCACCAGTCCCACTTCAATGGCGAATCCATCTACGCCTGGGCAGCATAGGGTTGAGGGTTTAGAGCTGCCTTTAGGCTTTGGGATTCTAGGGCTTCCATCATATGAGAAGGGCTTTTCTCACAGATCCTTCAGGCAAACTATGTATGATACAGCTTCTCAGTTTGTCGTGCCTGTAGCCACAAACATACTGTGGGTAGCAGGGCGTCGATGGTTTTCGTAGTAACAGTAACATGCACAGTGCATCTCTCGTGTGAACTATGCAGGCTCGAGTCCAGATTGCTCCTGAAAGGGAGTGTCGTAGTGCGCCCAATCCGCACTCACAGCGCGCTACGATGGCGGCCAGTCCGTGGTGCAAACTTTCCATGTTTGTGCGTGATTGGGGTTTAGGGTTTAGAATGTAAATTTATTGTAAAACAGACATATATTCTTAAAATCTAGAGCATGTAGGGTGGTCTTTGGAAGATAGGGAATACAGGGTTATGGCAGCTTTGCAGGGCCCAGGGCTAAGGGCATTAATGAGGTTCGTGGGTGGGAAAGAGCCTTTCTTCACTTCCAATCAGAGAATCTCCTAAACCCTAAACCCTAGACCCTACACCCTAAACCCTAACCCTAAACCCTAAACCCTAGGCCCTACACCCTAAACCCTAACCCTAAACCCTAAACCCCCCACGGCCTCTACAAGTGGGTTTAGGGTAGGGTCTAGGGCTTAGGGTGTAGGATGTACGGACAAGGGGCTTTAGGGTTTAGGGTTTAGGGTTTCGGTTTAGGGTACGAATGGAAGCGGCCCAACTTCGTGACCTAAACCCCAAACCCCGAAACATCTGCTCCGCCTGTGCTGCTGTCGTGCTCGAAGGCTGGCCAGCGCGTGCGCGCGTTGCAGTATTCCAGGCCACAAGCCTCCTTGGCGCTCCATCCCCTCAAGGCTAAACCCTAAACCCTAAACCCGAAACCCTGAGCCCCAAACCCTAAACCCTGTAGGGTTTAGGGTTTGTGAAGGCTTATAGGCGTTAGGATCTACATTATGGGTCCAAGGTGCTGTTGTCAAGACGTGCCTTAAGGTTCACCCTAGACTAGAGCGCTTACATGTAGCCATACTCCGCGTGACTTAGTAGCCGAGTTTTCTGGGGTTTTCTTGAAAATAAAGGGTTTAAGGGGGATACGACATGAATTAGATTACCTCCCCAACAAGGTGATCTTGGGTTTAGGGTTCAGGGTTTAGGGTTTAGGGTCTAGGGTTTAGGGCTACGGTAACAGCTACACCCTCTCTTGGGACCCCTCCTGAGACTGCTCGGTCGGTTGAGGGTTGAGGGTTGAGGGTTGAGGGTCGAGGGTCGAGGGTCGAGGGTCGAGGGTCGAGGGTTGAGGGTTTAGGGTTTAGGGTTTAGGGTTTAGGGTGCCCAAGAAAACCCACAGGAGGATGTAAACTGAGGTCAACCACCTTATAGGGTCTTTGGGTTTGGGGGGCTTAGGGGTTTGGAATTTAGGGTTTCTTGGTAGCCCATTAACTTGCCAGTAACCATATTATACTAAGGGCACCCTTTTTGGGTTGGTTTCTTTACAAGGGAATCCGTAACCCAAAAAGGGTAAAGGGCACCACTGGGCCACCGAGCTTTAGGGGTTATAGGTCATTTGCGAAGGACTCATGGATTGGCACGTCACGATGGTACTTGTAGGTTTGGGGGCCCCATAAAACTTAAATGTTTCTATGTGGCTGTATAAGGATTATGTAGGGGACTAGGGGTACTACAAACCAAACCTATATGGTCGGTTCTCTAAATTAGAGTCCCATTTTGGGGTACCCTAAGTAAGAGGGGCCATCTTACAAGAAAGACTCCAAAAGGGACCATACTTTTGAGAAATCATCATATGTTCCAACCTACCTCTGCTCCTGTGGCACGGAGGCAACAGGAACGTCCAACTCCGTGACAACCCGAATCAAAGCAGGATTTGGGAGTGTGCTTTCGCTTTTGTGGAAGCCCTTAAACCCGAAACTCGAAATCCTGAATCCCAAACCCTACCTTGAGAACCCAAAAGCTGCTTTTCGGTAGGCTGCCTAGGAATCCTCTGAGGGGGCTTTTGATGGTACTCACCTACAAAAAAAACTGACTGGTTTGGGGTTCTGCAGGTAAACCCTGAACCCTAAACCCCAAAACCCTGACGCAGGGCGCACCCTTTTTGTTGCTCCCCTCCATGGCTCCATGCTCTCTGACAACACGGAAACTGCAAGAAAGCCTAAACCCCAAACCAACACCAAACCCCAAACCCCAAACCCAAACCCCAAACCCTAAACCCTAAACCCTAAACCCCTAAACCCCTAAACCCCTAAACCCTAGCTGCTCGGATTCAACTTCTCGAAGGTGGCGACTGCCTCCTTCAGACGCTTCGGTGTACCGAACAGGCTCATGGACTGTCTGTCAAAGAGCTTCTGCCTCAGGTGGGTTTAGGGTTTAGGGTTTAGGGTTTAGGGTTTAGGGTGTAGGGTTTAGGGTTTAGGGTTTAGGGTTTAGGGGCATGTGGGCTCCCATAGTTTCGGGGGCTGGCTCTGGGGGGGATTAGGGTTTAGGGTACAGTGTTTAAGGTTCTGGCATAGTTAGATGTGAGATGTAGGGTTTAGGCCTTCGGGCTCAGAGTTTAGGACTTAGGAGCCAAGAAGTGCCCCAAACATCAGGTTCTAAGCGAAAAATAAGATCCTTTGCAGCAGAAAGCTATGAGTTAGCACTTTCTCTACGGCTACTATGCACCTCCAAGCAAACACTAACCCTGCACACCTTAATCTAAACCCAAGACCCTAACCCTAAACTAAAAAACCCTAACACCCTAAAACCCTAAAACCCTCAACCGCTGAAACCCTACAGTCCTAAAGCACGAGAACCCTAAAACCCTGAAATAACCCTAAGCCCTAAACCCTAAATCCTAAACCCTAAACCCTAAACCCTAAACCCTAAAGAGGCCAAAGGGCGCGAAGTTGTAGATCTGGGTGCTCTTGTTGGCCATGTAGGTGGCCAAACGGAGCTCCTCATCCAACCAGTCCAGCTTCCTGACCCAGGAGACTCCGCAGAGGATAGGGCTGAAGGTAGTTTAGGGTTTAAGGTAGTTTAGGGTGTAGGGTTTAGGGTTTAGGGTTTAGGGTTTGGGGTTTGGGGTTTGGGGCTTGGGGTTTGGGGTTTGGGGTAACTCCGAAGAGTTCAGGTCGTAGGGTGTACGGGGTTTAGGTTAGGGTTCAGGGTGTAAGGTTTCGGGTTTTGGGCTCAGGGTTTAGGGAGCCCAGTACATCAAACCCCAAAAGGGCAGCAGGGCCTGCTCTGAGTCCGAGGCTCATGAGAGCTTTTGGTGGCATTTGGAGGGCTTTTACTAAACTAGGGTCCCTTATTGGGATCGTTTTTTGAAGGGTGCCGCCGTCTACTGGCTACCAAAAAAGGAACCCTAATTCGGGAAGCTAGCCATTTAAGGATTTAGGGTTTCGAGTTTGGCGATTCTGGGTGCAAAGAAGGTAGAGGACCAGATTAAGGTACCATGTAACTACCCGCAGATAAGCCCTTAAACCCACAAAGAAAAAACCGTAGTTTCCCCTGACTTACCCTGCAAGTAAGGGCCTGTAGGCCTACATGACCTACTCTTTGTTAGCCTCCCGGGTTGTTGGTACGGTTTGAAGCTCCTGTCCTCGTCCGGCAGGCTTTAGAGTGCAGGGCTTAGGGCTTGCGGTTTAGGAGGGTTTAGCATGAAAGTTTCAAGGTTTGGGGCCCTAAACACAGAGCCGCATTTTTGAAGAAATGCAACACAAAACACGGGACCTCAAAAACCCCTCAGCCTCCTCCGGAACCCTATAAACCCCCAAGGCCCTAAATCCTAAACATGGCCCTAAACCTTTTTAAGCCATAAAAAGGCCCTAAACCCAAACAAAGCGTGTTGAAGGTCCAGGGGTTTAGGGTTTAGGGTTTAGGTTTAGGGTTTGGGTTTTAGGGTTCAGGGACTGAAACCCTGAAAAACCCTGTCTCCCCCGCCTGCTGCCCTCGTTCTTGTGGCCGACGCGGCGACCAATGGCCGCGATTTCAGAGGCCGAAAGTCCATACATGCGGCCGAGGGTCACCAGTCCTCTTTAGGGTTTAGGGTTTCGGGCTTAGGGTTTAGGACTAAGAGTAGGACTTGTTTTCAGGGCATGCGGCCTGATATTATCCCTTATTGGGTTCAAGAGGATTGGGTCTTAAGGGTCACCAATCGTGATAGGACCAAGAGTAGGGCTTTTAGGTTCTCAGGGTTTTGGGGTTAGAGCCCTTAACCCTAACACAGTCTTCAACAAGAATGTCAAGGAAGAGTGTAACCAGTCGTAGTAGTTTGGGGTTCAAGGTTTAGGGTTTAGGGTTTGGGGTTTGGGGTTTGGGGTTTAGGGTTTAGGGCGGCAAAACAACAACTTCCAACAACCAGTGCACGAGTGTAAGCCGCCCCTCCTTCACTCAGTCTCTCAGTGATCGCCACAAGGTCGAACTGAGTGGTCAGGGCCAGGATGGATCTCTCCACGGACTCCTCACCCAAGTATGCCTCCAGCTTCACAGATCTTTGCAAACATCTGGGATGGATTTCTTGGGGTCCTTACGACTTCAAAACGGGGGTTGCACCCATGTTCTGAAAAATCTGGGCTGGAATTTTTGGGGCTCCTGGAAGCTACTACACATCGGGGGCCCAACCCCCTGATAGCGGCACGCAGGTATACCCTGAAGCCAGCACGCTCAAATCCCTGGTCAATATTAGGCGTGCATATGTAAAGATCTCCAACCTCCGACCTACATGGTGTTGGGTGGAGGGTTAACAGAGATTTGTGGATATCTGCCTTTCGCATGTTGCCACAGCTTCTGCGCCACATTGCAGTAAACCCTAAACCCTAAACCCCTAAACCCCTAAACCCCTAAACCCCTAAACCCCTAAACCCCTAAACCCCTAAACCCCTAAACCCCTAAACCCCTAAACCCCTAAACCCCAAACCCTACACCCTAAACCCTAAATCCTAAACCCTAAACCCTGACCCCCCCCCCAGCACCTCGTATTCGCAGCAGGACCGGAGCAGAATCGGCATGCTGGGCCCTCCTTCCCTCTCACCCCACAGGGACCTGGGCTTTCGGACGTTAGGGCTTCAGGGTTTAGGGTTTAGGGTTTACGGTTGTAGGGCTTTAGGGCTTTGGGGCTTTAGGGTTTTAGGGCTTTAGGGCTTGAGGGCTTTAGGGTTTTAGGGTTTCAGGGCTTTAGGGCTAAGGGCTTGGGTTTAGGGTTTTAAGGGTTGAGCCTTTGTGCGGAGATCGCAGCAAAGCTTTCGTGCTGCCCTTGTCAAGCCTCGATGTAAGATTTAGAGTTTGGACTTGTGTAACCTGATGCCTAAAGACCCTGAACCCTGAAAGCCTGAAACCCTAACACCCCAAAATCCCTAAGCCACCAAAAACCCTTAACCCTAACCTCTACAAACCCTAATTTGAGGTTGCGGCTTTACAGGCTTTGAAGGCTAGGGCCAAGGCCTAAAGCATTCGGATACAGGATAAAGCAGAGTAGGGTGTAGGGTTTTGGGGGTTTGCTGTAGGGTAAAACGAGGATAAACGGCAGAGGCCTGCATTCTTCGAGGTTCATCATGGCACTTGCGTGCGCCCGTGCTCTGTATGGCAACCCGTGACCCGCGCGCACAATGCCCGAAACCGAACCCTACAACCACCCTGACCCCTAGCACACAAATCCCCAAAACGCGCAACATCCGATCGGATAGCATCGTACGGTTTGGCGTTACCTAAAGAGTGAGTCAGAAGAACAAAGCGGAATGGGTTCAGGATTAAAGGCTGAAAACCAGCTAGAGTGTTCAGCGGTAGTTGTAAGTTGTAAGTGGGGTTCTCAGAATCCCACATTAAGGTTAGCAGTTCGGCTGCCGTAAACCTACTGGGTTCGTGCTTATCACAATGGTGATTTCAGATGCTTGGAGCTGAACCTTGGAGACTCTTTGAATGTGGGGTTCAGGTTTCGGATTGAGGGTTCAGAGTTTAGAGGGGGGTGTAAGGTGAACTTGGGCTTCTTTGGTTCAGATCATATAGAATAGTTCATATAGCTGACAGTGCCGCAAAAGCTCCAGGATTTACCTATAAACTCTAACACCAAGATATCAGAAGGGGCACGCACTTCTCCCAGGGCGTACAAGCCATGGGGTCCCCCAAGGAAGCCCAGATGGTCCCCTATACCCTGCTTGGAGGTTCATGGTAAGTACCCTGAACCGCCAAGTAGACCGCCCTGCAAGGCCCAAACAGTTACCCTTCCCTCAACCCCATGTATAAACCCGAAAAACCTGAAAGTCTATTCTTAAAGGTGGCGCACCTGTTGTTGAAGTCCCTCTGCGTCATGTTCCCGGCCACATAGTCCCTGCAGTCGCGCAAGGTGCAAGGACGTGCTGTGGGGTTGTAGGGGTTAGGTGGCTTAGGGCTTTAGTGACAGGCCAGGCAGGATGGCTTATCTGAGTGTGTGTGTGTGTGTGTGTGCTAGTATAGAGGGGGGCCTAAACCCTGAACCCTCAAGGCCAGGATAAGTAGAATTTGTACGCGTTTCCTTACGAGCAGCTCGTGCAATAACCCTCACAGTGCAAAAAAGCAGACACAAGCATGGCCTTCAGGCATCAAAAAAGACCCTGAATAGGGAAAGAAAGCCCCAAAAGATGCTGCCAACGCCCCTGTAGGCCAAAACCCCCCCAAAACCTTACAAAACCCGACACACTAAAAGCAAACTTCGGGACTAGCCCCACCACCCCCTACTCCCCCAACCCCTGACAATCCCCTCCAACCCTCCGCCAAACCCCAACCCCCGCAACCCCCACTACCCCCGAGCCCCCGAAGCGCCCCAACCCGCAACCCCCCACCCCCACCTGAAGCCACCCACCCAAAACGAAGTTGGAAAAACAAAAAAACCGACAAAACTCGGGACACAAACCCTTTACAATTTGTGTAAACCCTAAACCGTATAGAGGGGCGGTAGTAGGGAACCCATGACTCCTCTTCCAGCAGCACGACTCCGCTGAATGCCGAATCGCAATAAGGGCATCCTAGACCCGCTAAGCTAGGGGTTTAGGGCTGGGGTTGAGGGTTTAGGGTTTAGGGCTTAAGTGTCTACCCCTAAACCCTAAACCCCAAAATCCTAAATCCTAAACCCAAAGGGCTTCGGAGTTTCGGAGTTTCGGAGTTTCGGGCGCCTGCGCAAACGGAGGTTGGCCAGGAAGAGCTCGTGGGAGGGATGGGTGTTGACCTGGTGAGTGACTTGCGGGGTACTACTACTACTACTACTACTACTACTACTACTACTAACCCGGAAAGGCACTAAACCCTGAATCCTGAACCCTGAACCCTGAACCCTAAACCCTAAACCCTAAACCCTAAACCCTAAACCCCGAACCCTCGCCCCAAACCCTAAACCCCCAAAAGTAAAGTGCCCGAAGCCTTGAAAGTACATTGCCTTGTGTAAAGGCATGGGGAGGGTTTGGGGTTTAGGGTTAAGGGTGAATCTAGCTGGGGCTTCTTGTCTCGGGCTACGGCTCATTGCGCTTGGGATTCGAGGTTTCGTATTATGAGGTCGTCATCCCCAAACCACAATAAACCCCCTAAACCCTAAACCCTAAACCCTAAACCCTAAACCGTAAACCCTAAACCCTAAACCCTAAACCCTAAACCCTAGACCCGCGCCAAGCCGCAAAGTAGTAGTACGATCGGATGCGCTCTACCGGCTCCCGAAGTAGTGTCGTCACGAGGAGGCGCTTGTGGTCGAAAAAGGGTGGCAGCCACACGCGGGTCCACTCCTGGACTCCACAGGTTTCAGGGTTAGGGTTTAGGGTTTAGGGTATAGGGTTCAGGGTTTAGGGTTCAGGGTTCAGGGTTCAGGGTTCAGGGTTTAGGGTTTAGGGTTTGGGGGATGTCGAGGGTTGAGTTGTTAGGGTTACTACTTGGGACTTAGGAAGTCTACTTAGTACCCCCGAGAAACCCGATCATAATCCTCATAGCCCACCATACTAACTACTTAATCAGCCGAAAAGCCCTCCAAGCGTGGGGGCAGCTTATACCCTAAACCCTAAACCCTAAACCCTAAACAGCATGCGGCCCCAGGGTCCACGTTCCAAAGAAGCCCGAAGCGCTTGGCGTCCGGCCAAAGGTTTTGGACCCCGGCGAGATCCGAAGCGTTGGCCTTAGTTTAGGGTTTAGGGTTTAGGGTTTAGGGTTCAGGGTTTACGGTTTAGGGTTTAGGGTTCAGGGTCTAGGGTTTTTGGGATGTCAAGCTATGCAACCCTGAAGGGTTCAGGGTTCAGGGTTTAGGGTTTAGGGTTTAGGGTTTACGGAAACCCCTAACCCCCCCAAATTAACTCCTAGATCCTAAACCCTAAACCCTAACCCTAAACCCTAAACCCTAAACCCTAAACCCTAAACTGCCCTAAGGTGCTTGGGTTCTTGGGTGCGCAAGGAGTCGACGGCTAGGCACCCTGAGGCCTGCTACGGCTTCCCAGTGGACGGGTCAGGACTTGGGGTTTAGGGTTTAGGGTTTAGGGTTTAGGGTTTAGGGTTTGGGGTTTGGGGTTTGGGGTTTAGGGTTAGCTCCCTGAACCCCTTACCCTAAACCCTAAACCCTGAACCCTAAGCCAAAACCCCCAAAGCCCTAAGCCACAAGGGCCGGGAGGGAGCCTTTGGAACTTTGGAGCATTTGTTCTATGACAAGAAATTCTTGCTATGCTAGTTTTGCATACACTGGACATATTTAATGCCCATACTTCGGATCCCTATAAACAAGATAGGGTTTGGGGTTTAGGGTTTAGGGTTTGGGGTTCAGGGTTCAGGGTTTATAGGGTTTAGGGTGTAGGGTTCAGGGCAACTTTGCTCAGCTAGCGTCTGAGCCAGAGCACCCGCATACGGAATCAGAAGCATCAGATGTCTTGGTCCTACACCCTAAGCCCTAAGCCCTAAGCCCCTAATCCCCTAATCCCCTATCCCCTAAAACCCTAAAACCCTAAAACCCTAAAACCCTAAAACCCTAAAACCCTAAAACCCTAAAACCCAAAAACCCAAAAACCCTAAAACCCTAAAACCCTAAAACCCTAAAACCCTAAAACCCTAAAACCCTAAAACCCTAAAACCCTAAAGCCCTAAAACCCTAAAACCCTAAACCCTAAACCCTAAACCCAAAACCACGACAAGGTGCTACTGTGAGGTTCTGACCCAAAACGGCCTGCCGCATCACCTCACAGAACTACATTAGGGTTAGCGTTTAGGGTTTAGGGTTTAGGGTTTAGGGTTAAGGGTTAAGGGTTAAGGGTTTAGGGTTTAGGGTTTAGGGTTTGGGGGCATCACCTGAGAATGCAGCAAGGAACGCTGATGAGACAGCCTGGGTTGAGGGTTTTTGTAACTCTGTACCTATAGAACGGGTAAAAGGCATAGGAGGGTTTGGGGTTTAGGGCTACTCTCTAGGGGAGGGACCTTGGACCCTTAAGGGGTACAACCTTAGGGTACGAGCCTTTGTCCCTTGATGTAGGTCTTTGGAGGGGGCCCAAACCCAACCCCAAAGCCCGCATCGGCTCCTCTAGGCAAACCCTCCTAAACCCAAGTGTTCTGGGCCTGGAGGCTTGAATGTGAGGCTGGGTTTAGGGGTCTTGCTACCACTACGACACCAAGTGTTCAAAATGCCCCTAAACCCCGAACCCAGCCCAGCTAGAGCGATCTGTGTACCCGAAAACAGATTGCAAAGATACACCTTCAAAACCCTTGAAACAAAAACGAAACTGAAGATAGACCCCACAAACATACCTAAACCCTCCCACCACTTCACTGGCAGGCCCTCAGATCCTGCACTCTGCGTACAATACTTCTGGCAACTGAGTTTAAGCTTTATTTGAAATCCGATCAACCGACCGCAAAAGTAGCCACCAACCCTAATGAAATTCCGAACCATTGGCATCCACCCTAATTTAATTACATTCCGAACAATCAGCACAGGGTTTGGCGTTCACGGCCTGGGGTTTAGGGGTCAGGGCCTTTAGGGTTACTTGCTTAGGGTTCGGGGTTCAGGGCCCGGGGTTGAAGGTTCTAGGGTAATGTGTTGTTGTCATGTGCCTTGCCGCGTGTAAAAAACTGGGTCGCACACAATTGCTGGCCTAGTGAATGCTTGGACTTGAGCTGCTGAACCCTAAACCCTAAACCCTAAACCCTAAACCCTAAAATCGAAACCCGAAACCCGAAACCCGAAACCCCAAACCCCAAACCCTAAACCCTAAACCCTAAACCCCAAACCCTAAACCCTAACGTCCAGCAAGCACAGCATGCAGGCCCCGGGCCTCAATGCTCTGATGAAAGGTGCAGCCTTGGGCTTTGCTTTCTTCATGGGTTCCCCTACTACCCCCCCTCTCTAGGGTTTAGGGTTTAGGGTTTAGGGTTTAGGGTTTAGGGTTTAGGGTTTAGGGTTTAGGGTTTAGGGATACTACCCCCGCCTAGGTTCCCCCCAGAATTCAGGCCATATAATTAAGCCTAATAAGGGGGGAACTTAGGGGCCGTAGTCGGGGAACCATATTTCCTGCAGATGCTTTAGAATTGGGGTTGAGGGTGTGGGCCTTAGGCCGAAGCCGTTGGGGTTAGGGTTTAGAGTTTAGGTTTTTAGGTTTAGGGTTTAGGCTTTAGGGTTTGCTGTTGAGGTAGGGTTTAGGGCAGTAGGTTTAGGGATTAAGGTCTAGGCCTCAAAGGCCTCGCTGTTGGCGTAGGTTCTTTAGGGTTTAGGGTTTAGGGTTTAAGGTTTAGGGTTTAGGGTTTAGGGTTTAGGGTTTAGGGTTTAGGGTTTAGGGCTACTAGAACCTTTATTCTATAAGTATCCCTACAAATTCGGCTCCGGACATGGACGGCAATTTTAGCGTGGCCGGGTGGGAGTTAGGTTCTGGAGGATTTGGGAGTTCGGTTTAGGGTTTAGGGTTTAGGGTTTAGGGTTTAGGGTTTAGGGTTTGGGCTTGGGATGCTCCCCCTTTTTCCTGGCAGTCCTTCGCAGGGACTATAATGGGGGGGGAGGGGGGGGGCGGGTACGAGAATCCCTATTCAGGACTGTTCGTATAAGGGGGAACATCCCAAGTCTTGGGTTCTAGAGGCTTTGCGGGGGTGCAATTCGGCAACCTCTCAACCCTGAAGCCATATGCCAAAGAGTCGTAAGGTCCCGGGGGGGGGGGGGGGGGGGGGGGCAAGACCACGCCCCCAACCGGCTAAAGATGTCAACCCTAAACCCTAAACCCTAAAACCCTGAACCGTAAACCCTTAACCCTAATCCCTAAACTCTAAAACCCTAGACCCTAAACCCCTAAACCTCTAAGCCCTGGACTCGAGATCCTAAGCACCAAGCCCGAAATCCTCCTAAAACCCATCCAGCCTACATCCTAAATCTCTAAGTCTAAATCCGAAACCTCTCAAGCCCTAAACTCTGCAGCCAAGCCGGATGACTCGGAAGCTCTCTTGACTTAGTAAGGCTACATAGTATCCCCTGCAAGCCATTATAGTATGATAGGGTAGTCCCCATAACCCCTAATTACCGCACTAGCCCCACTTACTAAGTCCAAAGGGCTTCCAAGTAACCCTAAACCCTAAACCCTAAACCCTAAACCCTAAACCCTAAACCCTAAACCCTAAACCCTAAACCCTAAACCCCAAACCCGCTTCGTCCGGCAGCTTTTTGGAGATCCCACACATTTCAGGTGGTTGTACGCGTCAGTTTGCCTCGGTGTTTTTGTTGGGGTATGAAAGGGTTTAGGGTTCAGGGTTTAAGTACCTAAGCCCTAAACCCTAAACCCTGAGACCTAAAGCAAGGACAATGAGCGTTTACAAGGGTCAAGGGTGTAAGGCTAAAGGCTTTCCCAGTTTCCTTAAGATGTAAGGTGCCCTCGTGGGCTTTGTGGGGGGGCTCAGGGAGCATAAACCAAAGTTCACCCCCTAGAAAAGGAGGTTCAGGGATTCGGGTTTCAGGTTTACGGATCAGGCCTTACGCCACAATAGAACCACCCGCATTGCAGGCTACTCTACAGCCCGTTGAGGTTTAGGGTTTAGGGTTTGCGGTTTAGAGCTTTGAGCTTAGCTTGCTTCAAAGTGAGATGCGAAGCCATAAGGTCCTCGAATGCTTCAGGTGTTTCTTATTTTCGTTGGCTACAGATGGTGCGCATGAAGAGCCCCCAACTAAACAACTCTCATCCCTAACTCTAACCCTAAACCCTAAACCCTAACCCTAAACCTGTAGGGTTTAGGGCCACACACCCACACACACACACACACACACACGCGCGCGCGCACACCCAAGTAAGAAACATTCCACACGAACCGACTCCTATTGGTCAAGCTCTACGAGCCCAGCAGCCTTCAACACTGGGCAATTGACGATTCATGGGTTTAGGGTTCAGGGTTCAGGGTTTAGGGTCTAGGGTTTAGGGAGCTAGGCCCTAAACCCTAAAGCCTACAGGGTTTTAGAATCGACTAGAGGACTTGGTCAAGAGCAAAAAGAACTTGAACATGATCAGGCTCAAAAACCCGCAAGCCGCAAACCCTAAACCCTAAACCCTAAACCCTAAACCCTAAGCCCTAAACCCTAAACCCTAAACCCTCAACCCTCTTGGATGCCCTGCTCTTATAAACTTCGTACTGCGTACACCACTTCGCAACCCTTCTCCTGCAACCAGCCGACAGCTCCTGCTAGGGACCCTCCTGTGGTACTTGTAACCCAATTATAAGCGTTTCGGGTTTGGGGTTTAGGGTTTAACCCAGTTAGCAGTTATAGGCCTTATAACCCCCATAAGTACCCTAATAGGGTCACAAATGGGCTATACGAACAGTCATATTAGGTTTACTAAGTACCATGAACCTCCAAGTGGTATCTTTTTAACCCTTCAACCCTCCTTGAACCGTTGCAATCTTAAGCCCTTGTAAACCTCAAACCCTTCAACTCTTACTGTATACTCCTGGTCTCTAAAACTCTTAAACCCTTAAACCCCTAGCCTTAAAACCTTAAAACCTTAAACCCTTAGACCCGTAAATCCTTAAACCCTTACACCCTGAAACCCTTAAGCCTTAAACCCTTACACCTACACATCTGAGATCCAGCGGCTGGCAGTGCTCGTATCTCACCTGCATCTTTACTGGTTGATTGGGGCTTTCGGGTTCAGGGTTTAGGGTTTAGGGTTTAGGGTTTGGGGTTTAGGGTTTAGGGTTTAGGGTTTAGGGTTTAGGGTTTAGGGTTTAGGGTCTGCGATGAGGTTTGGGAGCTTGAGTGCGAGGTCTGCTCACACCTTGTCGTGAGTCCTGAACACTTAAGGCCCGAGTGAGCAAGCATGCGTCCGCCAAAACACCTAAACCCTAAACCCTAAACCCTAAACCCTAACCCCTAAACCCTAAACCCTAAACCCTAAACCCTAAACCCTAAACCCTAAACCCTAAACAATTGTATATGGCCAGTTCTCAAAAAGATGGTCCCTTTTTGGATACCCTAAATATTGAACAAATCAGGCCTCCGTGAGCAAACATGAGTCCCCCAAAAAACCTCAACCCTACACAATTGCGTATGCAGTTTAGGGTTTAGGGTTTAGGGTTTAGGGTTTAGGGTTTAGGGTTTAGGGTTTAGGGTTTAGGGTTTAGGGTTTAGGGTGAACATGGCCTAGGCTGCCCAGTAACCTAGGCTTAACAAGGGTGCCCTGTTTTGCTTAAAGGGCTTTAGAAGGGAACCTAAACCCCCAAAAAGGGAATAATGGGTACTACTGGGCATCCTAGTGGCGCCTTTTCGGATAATGTTGGACCTGGTTTAGTAGGGGCCTCCACTGGGCTGTTCAGGACACCCTGACTGTTTGGGGCTGCGCGGTGGGATCCTGAATAAAGGCAAATCGTCCGGGCGCCGTAGGAAAATTGCGCCTTAAAAAGACTGTCGGGCATCGCTGCCCCGTTTAAACTTATCTAAACTCCTCCCTATGAAAACCATATAAACCCCCAAGCCCGTTTAAAGAGGAGCAATCCAGCCTCGACTGTTCAGGGGCAGGGGGGGGGGGGGGGGCACTAAAGAGGGTCCAACATTGCCCTACAGATAAAGAGCCGCCGCATAATCGTAACCCCAAAAGGGACCAACATTTAGAAGTTACTATAAATGGAGCCCTTATACTTATACCCTCCCGGGTCCGTATGACTGAGCCCTCGACCCGAGTTACCTTACTACTATTTGCTTAGAAATCCCCCCAAAGCATCAAAGACTATAATCCCTATAGTTCTCTTATAAGGGAGAATGCTTTGTCGGGGGATCTTATGCAAATGGTTGATTAGATTCCGGTTTCTAGAAAAAACCAACAACATTGACTACATCGGAGTTCGCAAGGTCGATCCTGCACCCTAAACCCTAAACCCTAAACCCTAATCCCTAAACCCTAAACCCTAAACCCTAAACCCTAAACCCTAGACCCTGGCAGCCTAAACTAGGGTCAAGCTAGCTCTGCAAGACCTCCACCCCAGGAAGCAGGGAATCATGGCATGAGGAATTAAGGGTTTAGGGCTTCGGGTTTCAAACCCTAAACCCTAAACCCTAAACCCTAAACCCTTAAACCCTAAACCCTAAACCCTAAACCCTAAACCCTAAACCCTAAACCGCAGCGACGGTCTCGAATCTTACCGAGAATCTCCCTGAAGTGCCACACCCACAGAGTCGGTGGGTGCCTCTACTGCCTCAAGCCCTGCATAGGTTTTAGAGTTCAGGTAGGGTTTAGGGTTTAGGGTTTAGGGTTTAGGGTTTAGGGTTTAGGGTTTAGGGTTTAGGGTTTAGGGTTTAGGGTTTAGGGTTTAGGGTTTAGGGTTTAGGGTTTAGGGTTTAGGGTTTTAGGGGGTTAGGGTTTAGGGTTTAGGGTTTAGGGTTTAGGGTTTAGGGTTTAGGGTTTAGGGTTTAGGGTTTAGGGTTTAGGGTTTAGGGTTTAGGGTTTAGGGTTTAGGGTTTAGGGTTTAGGGTTTAGGGTTTAGGTTTTGTAGGTAGCCCCTGCTACACCCTAGACAAGACAACGCACAAACCAGAAAGACCATCTACAAGCCCCACCTGCCCCAACAACCAAAGCAGCCTACAGGCCCCAGGGAAAGCCCTAAACCCTAAACCCTAAACTCTAAACCCTAAACCCTAAACCCTAAACCCTAAACCCTAAACCCTAAACCCTAAACCCTAAACCCTAAACCCTAAACCCTAAGGCCTGGTTGTCGGGATGCTTCTGAAGACCTTGGTAGCCCGCCAGCCGTGTCATCATGAGGCCACCTTTGGTGTTTCTTGTACTTCGACCCTAAACCCTAAATCCCTACATCCCTAATCCCTAAACCCTAAAGCCGAAACCCTAAACCTTAAACCCTAAACTCGACGATGGCCAAAACGTGTACCAACTGAACACTCAACCCCAAACCCCAAACCTCAAACCCTAAACCCCAAGCCCTAAACCCCAGAAGGACACCTAAACCCTAAACCCTACATCCCTAAACCCTAAACCCCTAAACCCTAAATCCCTAAACCTAAACCCTAAATCCCTAACCCTATAAACCAGCCACCAAGGGACAGGCCCAGTGCAAGTCCCCGCAGTTTGCGCTGCAGCCCTCACTCTCGCCGGTGATCATGTCCTGGTGCGCACAAAATGGGGGGGGGGGTTTGGGGTTTAGGGTTTAGGGTGTAAGGTTTAAGGTTTAAGGCTTAGAATTTCGGGTGTCGGGTTTAGGGTTTCGGTTTCAGGGATTAGGGTTTACGGTGCGGTATGGGGCTTGGAATTTTGAGAGTATTCGGGCTTAGGGTTTAGGGTCTGGGTTTGTGGGTTGCAGGGTTTTAGGGCTGCAGGGTTTAGGGTCTAGGCTCTTTAGGGTTTTCGGCTTTAGTGTTTTAGGGTTTTAGGGCTTGGGGTGTCGGGTTTTGGGGATCTTGTTTCCTTGGCATAGACAAGCCGCAAGCCCTAGTGCAAAACCCGAAAGCGAAAACCCCTGAACCCCAAACCCTAAACCCTAAACCCTAAACCCTAAACCTTAGAACCCTAAACCCTAAACCCTAAAAAACTGCTAAAAGGAGCATGGCGTCGGTGTACGCCCGCCAGGTCTGTCCGGCCACTTTGTGATACTTCACCTCATGGTGGGTTTAGGGTTTAGGGTTTAGGGTTTAGGGTTTAGGGTTTAGGGTTTAGGGTTTAGGGTTTAGGGTTTAGGGTTAAGGGTTTAGGGTTTAGGGTTTAGGGCCTTATAAACCCTAAACCCTCTTTGGGGTACGTAACCCGAAGCCCTAATCTTAGCCCCAAGCTCAGGGCGTCTTGAACCCTGACCCCCTTAACAACCCGAAAAACAACCTTAAAAGCCACTAAGGGGTGAGTTTGGGGCTGACTCGTAGGCTGAAACGAGCCCAACAGCGTATTTACACAGGAAAGCCTTTGGGCTCAAAAGCCCTGAAGTAAGAGGGGTCCAAGGGACCAAAGGCGGAACCCACATGAGGGACCTTAGGGGCTGTTTGGGTTTTTTGGGGGGGCTACTTAGGTATTTCAAGACTACATAAGGTACATATAGGGGTTATAGTTGGGGAATTAGATTAAGGGTCCCTTCTAGGGGTCCCCCCGTTTGCCCCTTAAACCCTAAACCCTAAACCCTAAACCCTAGACCCTAAACCCGAAACCCTAAACCCGAAACCCTAAACCCTAAACCCCAAACCTTACAGGGTTTAGGGTTCCGGGTTTGCAAAGCCAGAGTCGCAAAGAGCGAGTGGGTGGTGACCTTCCGTGGACCTTGACTGGGTGCTGTGGTGGCCCTCCGCATCATTCTAAAGGGAAGTTTCGTGGTACTTAGTAACCCAAGTAGGGTTTAGGGTTTAGGGTTTCGGGCTTAATGGGTTTAGGGTTTAGGGTTTGGGGTTTGGGGTTTAGGGTTTGGGGTTTAGGGTTTAGGGTTTAGGGTTTGGGGTTTAGGGTTTGGGGGCCCTGCTTGGAGGTTCGTGGTACAATAATAGGCTTATTTGGGTACCTGAACCTCCAAGTAAGGGAAGTCACATGTCCCTTACCTTCTTTAAGGGTTCTGAAGTATGGGCCCTTGGGTTTTCTAGGGTATATAGGGGGTTATTCAGGGGCCCTATATGAGGGCCCAGCCCATACTAAGGGACCACATCATAAGGGACCATGTAGCCCTGGACCCTAAACCCTAAACAACCCTAAACCCCACTGTTAGGTGAGGCTTTTTTGAAGGGTTTGCTGGGCTCATGGAACCTCCTCCCGAAACCCTACACTCTGAACAGAAACCCTCAATGCCTCAACCCGTAACCCGCCACCCTCAACCCTTAACCCTGCACTCTGAACCCTCAACCCCAAAAACTCTGATTTAGGGTTTGGGGTTTGGGTTTAGGGTGTAACCGTATAACTCTAAAACCCGAGAACCTGCAACCCCAAAGCAAACTGCTTGTACAACGCCCTGTGACAGAACTCTAGAACCCTATAAGCGCTACAACCCCAAACCTCCAAACCGGAAACTCTAAGCCAATAAATACTCCTGCAAAGTCCACAGCATGCACCCCCTAGCATTAGCCCTGGTCCCTGTAACTCTAAAGCCCTACATCGCTGAACCACGAACTGCTTGTACTGAGCCTTCTCCTAAACCCTAAACCCTAAACCTAAACCTAAAACCCTAAACCCTATACCCTATACCCTATACCCTAAACCCTAAAGCCTAAACCCTAAACCCTAAACCCTAAGCCCAACATCTTCCAGCCGCCCAAGCCTTCCTGAGGCTTTGAGCTCTCTCCTGACGGCCATGGACCCCAAAACATAAACCCTAAACATCAGTGCCCTGAAGACTTCCCTGACACAAGTCCCCTAAACCCTAAACCAAAACCAAAAAAAACCCTAAACCCTAAACCCTAAACCCTGAACCCTGAACCCTGAAACTAAACCCTAAACCTCAAGACGAGTCTTACACGTCGGTACGTCATAAGCCCCGGGGAGAAGGGGGGGGGGGGGGGGGGGCAAAGCCCTGATTTGACATCCGAATTACGACAAGAGGACCCTTTTGTCAAAATCCCCTCCCCCTGGTCCCTCTAGGTTATAAAGGTTTTGGGCTTAGGGTTTAGGGTTTAGGGTTTAGGGGGAGTGTATGTAGCAACTCTTTTGGGGTACACACCTCTTTTGGGGTACACACCTTAAGGCGAGCTTGGATCACTTCTGAACAAAGCCTAAACACTAAACCCCACACCCTAGACCCTAAACCCAAAACCCAACAGAACCCTCAAGGCTTCGGGCTTCAGCTCTCAAAGCCCACCGAAAACCTAACGAAACCCCCGAGGACGCCCAAGCAAAAACCCTGTACAGCTGAACAACCCCATATCCAACACTTGCACCCCTTCAACAACCCCGTAAACCCCCCCTAAACCCCTAAACCCTAAACGTTTGAAGCCCAAAAGCCTTACAAGCGCCATTGGGCTGAAGCCAACTGTATAAGGGTTGCGGGTTCAAGGTTTGGGGAAGGGAGATTCTGAGCTTTCTGGGTTTTTAGGCTTTAGGGTTTAGGGTCTAGGGCTTAGGGTTTTGCGTCTAGGGTTTAGGGGTTAGGGTGTATGGACAGGGAGAACCTAATCTGGGTTGTGCTTTGCCCCTCCGCGAAAAATATTAAGGAAATTGTGGTTCGTCACTACCAGTAGTAGCAGTAGTAGTAGTAGTAGTAGTAGTAGTAGTAGCAGTAGTAGTAGTAGCAGTCGTCGTAGTAGTCGTAGTAGTAGTAATAATATAAAGATGATGTAATATAATATAATCATATAATGTAGTATCATCTCAAAATATAGTAATAATAATAAGCATACAATATCATATAATATAATGTAATAAAATCTAACCATATTAAAGTATAATATAGATAAATGTACATATAAACATATGCCAACACAACATAAAAGTGATATATATATATATATATATTATAGATATATATATATATATATGTATATATATATATATATACAAAATATGTATAAATTTATGTTAATTAAAAAATACTAATGCAAATAGAATTAATAATAATAGCAATAACAATAATAGTATAATATTATAAAGACTACTACTTTAAATTTAGTGTTCTTTTGATGATGATGATTTTTTGTCTACTACTACTACTACTACTACTACTACTACTACTACTACTACTACTACTACTACTACTACTACTACTACTACTACTACTACTACTCCTCTACTGCTACTGCTACTACTACTATAACAGCTAGTACAATTAGTATTTATTACTACTACTACTACTACTACTACTACTACTACTACTACTACTACTAACTATTAGTACTACTATTAGTACTAGTAATACTATGATATTACAGAGAGGCAAAGAAAGAGTCAAGAAGGCGCTGCGAAGCGCAGCAGACCAGCGCAGCATGGCTCGGCAATGGCCTTTCAAAGAAACAGGCTTAGCGGCTTTGTTTTCAACCCACAAATTGGAGCGGAAAGTGCAGAGTTGAGCCGTCATAAAGCGGATGCAGGTCCAGACCTGGGACAACGCAAACCTCCATTTCCAATCCCAGATCAAGCCTGACGAACACCCACGAGCAGTCACGCAAAGTTTCGACAAGCCCAAGTGCAAGCAAGGGTGCTTCGGATGGCAATTCTATTTTGCGAAAGACAAAGTTATGACATGGATATCTGGACAAAGATACACATGGCAATCTGTAGCGGGGCTGCAACAAACGCAACGTCTGAAATCTTGACCGCCTGACACGGGTAGTTTGCAAGTTGGGGCCTGGATTGCCTGGGCATCGCGACGGCGTATTGCAGGCTTGCATCAGCATGTTGAGTCTGGCCCTTCAAGCCTATAGATTCATAGTCACAAGTGCCGACACCACTGCGTTCAAGGCAGAAAGTTGTGCTTCTGGCAGAGGAGTCTTGAGGGTGCACCAGAAAATAATCATCATCAAGAATTGCCGGACGCCATCCCTTTTTAAATTGTCTTCTTCCCTCCTCCCCCCTTTCCCTGAAGAGGGCTCCTCTGCGCCGGCGGAAGGTGTTGGTGCTGGCTCAGGGACGACGTTGGACTGTGTAATTCAGTTAAGCTTAGCGCCCTTCGCCCTCGAACCTCGACTTGACGCTGCAGCTTCTGACCCCGCTGCTAGTCCCTTCAAGCAGGTAAGCTTCCCTAAACCCTAAACCCTTAACCCTAAACCCTCAACCCTAAACCCTAAGGCTTGAGGTTGATCTCTCAGAGTCAACAGATACCAGACTTGGTGTCTGAGAGTGTTCAGTACCCAGCAACACTGCGGTTCTCTGACTGCAGGCACAGGAACAATGAGGCTACTAATCATTTGAAGATGTGGATTTTCAGGGTACTTCGGCCGGAAGGTGGTGTAGCCAAAACCAAAAGCCTAAGTCTGAAGGAGAAGGACATGGACTAATGCCCGGCCCCTGTTTGCCCCGTTGTCCGGTGAGCCTGATTTGGTGTTAAGGGATTAGGGTTGCCAAAAGTCTAGGGGATGTTCCAGTGGGCTGCACCTAAACTCCAAAGGCTTCCTCCTACCCTGAGCCTTCCTACCCAACTCGGAAACCTTGACATTCAACGATGAAACGTGAATTGAATCCTACCTGGAACCACTACAAGTAGACTCCGGCATCTGGGGCTCCCGCCTCATAGTTCAGAGCTTGCAGGCACTCCATCCGCGAAAATGCCTGCCACGGATCACAATACGTCTGACCTTATTATTATGTATTAATGAATAATGCGATTTGCGCGCAATGCCCAGAAGGTAAAATAGACGCTCAAGTATGTTTGTCGCCGAGCAAGCCCAAAAGTTAGGACACAGACAGGCTGACACATCTCCACGAGATGCCAGCTCGAGGCCATGTTTGGAATGGAAAAGACTTGGCTGCCAGAGCGGCGAACATTGCAAAAGAGATGCCGACGCAGATCGCTGATGGACAACGACATGAACTGCCCTTATTACAAGGACAAGGACATGTAGCTTGCATGTGTGTGGGCTGCACAAGATCCACCCTCGGCATCTTCAGTCCAGGTTTCAACCCAGGCCTTCATCCGACACAATGCAAAAGGACGCCTACGCAGATCAGATCGCTGCTCGAGTAAAAGCATGCAGGTCTTCTTAGACATGGGTGGCTGCGCAATCTGATCCACCCCCACCTCTCTTCTCTCTTCTACCTCCCGTCTCCCCCCTCCCCCCTCACGGGTCCACCCCTTCGAGCGAGCCATCCAATGCTGCGACCTCCTCCGCGGTGAGTGCCTCCTGGTCGGCCTCCCCCTGGTCCTTCAATTCTTCGCGGAAGAACTCGTTGATCATCTCGGAGAGGGATTGGTGAAACAGGACATGCTTGGCCATGGTGATGCATCTCACCGCCTCGAGGTCCACGATGTTCCCCAACCAAGCGGCGTGGCTTTTCCTGGTTCATGGTTGGGATGGTAAGGAAAAAAACCTTATTCCTTATTCAGTTTAAGTACCCTTACAAGATGTACAATGTTACCCTACTATGACAGAGCTTCTTTTTCACGCACCCCCAATACTGCACCCCCCTGCGCAAGCACGCCTTCGCCAGGCTCCCCGAGCCTGGCGTCAAGTCCACCACGCAGTTGCAGCGGTTCATGGCGATGAAAGCCTCCCAGAAGCTTGTGGACCTTACGACGGACAGAACTATTATTAACCATTGTCAATAGGTCAACAACGACGTGCAGCGAAATGTGTTAAGGGAGTGGTTGGAACACTGAGCTCCCAACTTGCTCTCCTGCCAGAAAAGCGGGACCCCACTCCGGGTCCAGGATCTGGGCTTGCTTCCCGCCTTGTTGGCTCCCAAGATCTGCTCCTTCTCCGCCTCCCCAATCCGCGGCAACGCCACCAGCGCAGGCAGCTCCACTCCCGCAAAGCTGAGCTCATAGGTTGACTTGTCACTTCCCTCTGGCAGATAGTCATCCTGGCCATGCTCTTTGCCGACAAAAATTTACCCCTGAACCCTATTAGCTTATAAGCCCTAAACCCTACCTTCAACCTAGACTGTAAAGGGTAGTACGGTCTCTTCGTGCTGAGTTTGCTCTCAGGTAGCCGGGCCTACTGCTTGGGGCACAGGCTTGACCACAAACGATTGTTATGCTTCTAAATTTTTGCATCGTCTGGGCCTGGTCTAGGAATGGAAAGAGAAAAGAGAGAGAGAGAGAGAGTGGAAAAAAAACAAAGAGACAGAGAAGGAGTAGGAAAAGGGCAAGGAGAAGGATTAATAAAGAGCGAGGTTTTTTCTCTGCGTGGGTGGGCATCAGCACTCCATGTCACAAACACCCTACTTGATTAATGACATGAATGACTTCTTGTCAATATGTAGTTTGAAATGCTGAACCCTCAGCCCTGAACCCTGAACTCTCAACCATAATTACACCCTGGACCGCTGCACACAGAACCCCAAACGGTAAATAACAATCACTGTGACTGCTGCCCCTCCTTGCGCTCGACGGTTGTCAGGCGAACCCGGGCCACCTGCCCACACAGATAGCCAGTCTCTCGCGAGGGCGAGGATCCAAAGACCTTGCGGCCTGGCCTTGAGGAGTGGTTCTGCCGATACATCACGCACAGCTCCGAAGTGGTCGAGCTGGAGCTGGCCACCCCCATCTCCTCCTCCAGAAAGCGGCGGTTGCTCAGGTTCCACGGGAAAAACAAGATGGAGTAGAAGGCGGAGACTGCGGCCGAGACCCAGAAGGCCGCAGTCTCTGAGTAGACCGACGCCGCGCAGCATGAAGAAGGAAAAGTCGGGGGTGCGCAGGGGTAAACCTCACACCTTAAACCCTCCAATCCCCAAACCCATTTAAACTTGAACCTGACAGGCAGGGTTATATGATGTGATGCAGACTTAAATTTGCAGTAATTTCTGTGGAGTGATGTCTTGCTTTTGTGGGGCGCAGGAGCTTGTAGCCTCACGCCTTAAACCCTCCTCTCAGTCCAAAACGCTATAGATGTGCTCCTAACTCCAAACCTTTGTCTTCTTCCGCCTCAAACCTGACACCTCATTATAAGCCTATATTCTCAGCCCAATTCTTCGGGAACCACCCAAAGCCTGTGCGGCCTTTCGCTTCCAGACCTTGGTGACCTCCTCCGAAACCCATGCAACTTCTGACGGGAGGACGGGCCCCGGTGGCAGCGGCCTTCCAAGCCAGGCATGGTCCCTAACCGTTTACCTTGCCCAGACATATAATAAGAAGGGGGAGACATATGCCTGCGAATATGAGTAATGACACATATGAATGATCAGGTTTACTTATTCATAAGAGCATACATTATATGTATATGCATACATACATGCATACATACATACATACATACATTCTTTATTGTAAGGGCTTTACCTCAACGATGAAAAAAACTATAAAGTAAATGCGAGGCGAACTTTAAGCCTTTCATTCTAAGGTAGAATACTGAATGTAGCTTTACCTTCAGCATTTCTTCACTTAGAGGCGAGAAATTCATTCTTCTTGGTGGTTTTGCACAGTGACCTGACATCTCTCAGGCCACGGCCCGGGTTGTGCTTTGTGCCGGAGCCCAAGCCAACTCAGCATGTTTCACTGTCTCCCTGCGCCTGGCCATGCAACATGTTTCAGTTCTCGGCCTTCCTTGAATGGGTCAAGCAGTAGTACACTACAATTTCTCTCTGTGCTCCATTCCAAGCAGCGCATTTGCATGTTACACTGCTTCACCTTTCTTCTTACTTGTGCCCAGATAGTTGCATCAGATCTATCTTGCCAGTCCATGCACAGTTTTACTACTACACTGAGAAAGGCTTGCCGCCATAGTTTCACGTTCGTGCTCCGGTTGTCTCCCTCGCATTCTCCTCGCTGTGCTCCAGGGCTTCATCGGCAAATGACAAAGGCTGCCACTGTGAAGCGGGAACTGCCAGCTTCCAAGGCTGCCATGGTGAAACGGGAGGTGCCAGCTTCGAAGGGGAAGACTGAGCAGGCATTCCAGTTGGTGGTGGCGTCCAGGGAGAAGGAAGTGCAGAAGCTCCTCATCATTGACGTCGAGGCGGAGGCCAAGAGGGCGGCCAGAAGGCGTTACGAGACCAACCGCAAAAACAAACACAGGACTCGGCTGGATGCGACTCAAGTGGCTGCATTGCAGGCCAAGTTGGCAGAGCTGGAAGCAGAGAAACTCCAGCTGTACTCTCAGATCGACGTTCTCAGCACCGAGTTGGTTGAGGCCAATGGTAGGCTTGCAGAGGCAGACCGAAGGGTGGCGGCAGCAGACCGTAGGGTTGCAGAAGTGGAATCCTACGTGCCCAAAACCCCGCCAAGACAAAGTCGCAAACGTTAGTTGGCCACATGGCACGGGGAGTACGATCTGCCTTCGTGGGGAGGGGGAAGGCGGGGGGCAGGGGTTGACTGTAAGCAATTTGCCTTGCAGACACACAGGAACCGAATAGCGTTCCTCTTCTGTCAGCTGCGATGGGGTCGCGACAAAAGCGCTTTGCGTGTCAGGGAGCAGCATCATTGTCCATGCAAGAAATGCAGCACCAATGGGCTATGACTTGTCAAACTAGTTTGGTGCCTAACCCAGGACACAGTAGGTGTTGGATCCCTGTGAATCTCAACCCTTGCAAACTAGTGTGTATTCAGGGTGCTGTGCAAGTCAAGCTCCAGGTCCAGCCTTTCGACCTACAACATGCTGCTGCAAGGGTCCCGGACTGGGGCAGTTGAGGGTCTAGGTTTGGGGTTCACATTTCAGGGTTTCACTTCGACGACAGCCATGCCTCATCGGGAATGTGACCAAGCGCTGAAGAAGTGCGAGCCAGCACTGAGGAAGTGCTTATTTTATGCTTGCGGCACTGAAGAAGTGCCGCAAGCTGTTTTTTTGCCTGAGGGTTGAGGTTTACGACTTGTAGAGACTCAGGCCTTGAAGCCTAGTAAGAAACTACTATCCAACTAGCAGATAGAGGGATGTTTCGCATTTGGGGTCTTGTGTTCAAGTGGTGTTGCCGAGTTGCAGTGTGAGAGAGCTGGGTTCTGCAGCTTGCCAAGGCCTTCCACTGGCGCTGCAGTGTCCGTTGCCGAGTGATTGAGCATTGACAGCACATGCAGCAGCATTTGTCAATTGTTGAGGGAGACACAAATCTATAAAGCTGTCTCTTTTTGCAGCTCCGCTTTTGGCCTTGCATTGGGGACCCACTCAGAAGAAGATTTCTAGCTGTAGCTCCTGCCACCATGACCGCGTTGGTGGGCTACTTCGTATCTTCCCCTGCTTACTTTGCCTTTGAGAGCTCTGAGAGCACCACGCAGTACTACACGACTATCACGGAAGCTGTGGCGCGTTGCAACAAGTGGTGTGCACGAAAGCAGCTTGGAGGATAATGGTATCCAGTGTCAAAGAATTTATTACTTGTACACATAGAACCATCGCCCATCATGTTCCACATGTCCTTTCACTCGTGATACTAGAGTCTGCAAGTACCAAGGGCAAAGGGCCACATCTCCGATCCCAGTGTGCATGAAGGGCAGCGACCAAAGAAGCGCAATGTGTCGGACATATTCATGGCCGGGGAGATCCTCACACAGCGCGCGTGGCACGTCCAGCAGTGCATTGTCGTCGACCAGCAAAAGGCAATGGCACAGAAAGCTCTCCTCCCCACTGCCACCGGGTTCATCGTGTACGGGATGAAGCCACAGAAGAAGGACAGCGACATGTTCCTGTTCCACGACTACCAGTGCCACATGTCCGTCAGGGAGGAGAAATGCTCAGAGGGAAGCAGCGGGGACTCTGATCGTCGCGATGGGGAGGACCCAAAGGCCTTGACCAACTCGCCAGCCAGCGAGTCTGCTGGGGAGCCGGCTGGGGGGTCCAGCACAACGCCTGGGGGGCAGGTCGCTCTGCCGGAGAACGCTGCTCCAGGCATCGGATCATGCACGTATGTAGGTGATGCGCGGGTAAGTAAGGCTACCTTTGAGCTTGTGCGCCATGAGGCATGTGGAAGTTCAATCGCTTGCTGCCGCCCAGTCTGCACGCCAAGTGCGTGGGGGTCGTGGAGCAGAACCTCTGCAAGAGGAAAATGGACCTGTGCAAGGATCCCAGCAGGGTCCTGTTTTTGGCACCACAGACTCTGGGCCATATGGCCTTCACGCTCATGAAAGGGGGGATGACTGAGTTCCCAAGCTGCAAGGTGTTCATCTCACGGGGTATTTGTTGAGGCTTTGCAATCCTGTGCAGTCTGCGAGCAAGTCAGGTTTTCCTTGGAGGAGGTTCAGTTTCGGTCTGCGGACGCTGCGGATTTCTTGTTGGTGGACAGCGACATCTCCCCTTTGGCCGCAGCTTGCTCGCAAGTCGGTTTTCGCGCTTGTGTCACACTCGTGCGGCGCGCGTTCGCGCTCGCTGGTGGGCGTATGTGAGCGTGTGAGGGTCCGTGCGAGTCTCTCTCTCTCTCTCCCTTTCTCTGTCTCTCTCTCTCTCTCTCTCTCTCTCTCTCTCTCTGTCTCTCTCTCTCTCTCTTTCTCTCTCGCTCTCTCTGTCTCTCTCTCTCTCTCTCTCTCTCTCTGTCTCTGTCTCTCTGACTATCTTTTTTTCTATTGCGCGTGGGTGTTTGTGCTTGTGTCTAGTTGTGTTTGTGTTTCGGTTTGCGTTTACGTTTGTGTGTGTGTGTGTGGCTGCGTGCAGATGTTTGCATTTGTTCGTGTCTGTGTGTGTGTGTGTGTCTGTGTGTGTGTGTGTGCGTGTGTGTCTGTGTCTGTGTCTGTGTTTCTGTTTGTGTTTGTGTTCGTGTTTGTGTCTGTGTCTGTGTTTGTGTTTGTGTTTGTGTTTGTGTTCGTGTTTGTGTTTGTGTTTGTGTTTTTGTGTTTGTGTTTGTGTGTGTGTGTGTGTGTTTGTGTGTGTGTTTGTGTGTGTGTGTGTGTGCGTGTGTGTGCGTGTGTGTGTGTGTGTGTGTCTGTGTTTGTGTTTGTGTTCGTGTTCGTGTCTGTGTCTGTGTCTGTGTTTGTGTTTGTGTTTGTGTTTGTGTTGGTGTTGGTGTTTGTGTTTGTGTTTGTGTTTGTGTTTGTGTTTGTGTTTGTGTGTGTGTTTGTGTGTGTGTGTGTGCGTGTGTGCGTGTGTGTGTGTGTGTGTGTGTGTCTGTCTGTGTGTCTGTGTGTGTGTGTGTGTTTGTGTGTGTGTCTCTGTGTGTGTGTGTGTGTGTGTTTGTGTGTGTGTGTGTGTCTGTGTGTGTGTGTGTGTGTCTGTGTGTCTGTGTGTGTGTGTGTGTGTCTGTGTCTCTGTGGTGTGGTTGCGCTCACCTGTCCTTTTCTGAGTCTGTGTTCTTGTAATCCAGGAGTTCATGCTTGCACCAACACAGCGATGTCAGTCTTCGGGGAGAACCGTCAAGACTCTGCGCTTCGAGATTAAGGGGAAGGTGGACCCGGACGTCCTGCGTGCCAAGAAGCAGAAGCTCTCGGAAGCATTGCAGCACTTGAGCAACAGCGCTGGTGCAGGAGAGGCAGACTGAGCGCCTATGCCGGTGGGAGGGGGTGCCTGTGGGGTCTAAGCTGGAGTCAACTCTGTCATGGAGACTTGTTGCAGGGAGTCAGACAGCTGGCCAGAGGAACAGTCCTCCCAAGCTTTCTTTTTTGAACTGGCCAGAGGCCACAGCACAGTAGCGCTTGCCAGAAGATCTACTTTCGACACGCATCACGCCGCTTCTAGCTGCTGAAACGAGTGCCAAATGACAGTCCTGCGACACTACCTCTCTGCGTGATCGTGTTCTGTGTACATCTGAACATGTTATTGCTCAGGTCACCTGTGCCCGGCGTGGCGTGCAGGAGCCACGCTTCCGACGGCCGTCGCAGAGGCTGGCTGGCAGCCTGGGACGCTCCCTGAAATTACCTCGGCGTATTTTGCAATTCTGGCGGGTAGTCTTACTCAGGGGGTTTCGCCCAATTACATGCGTAATGGTGTCCATGGTGGCTGAGCTAGCTGGGGCGTGTGTCTTCTCAGGATTACCCCACAGTCTCGCGCAAGACCCTGGGGTAATTTGCGGCTGGGCCAGGGGCAAAATTACCTTGCTTGGTCGACAGGACCGCGCGGCTCGAGCTGGCAGCAGAAAACGAAGTGGATATGTCTGACCAACAGCGTCGGCGTTTTGGCATCCTCCGGAGTGCTGTCCTGCGAGCCCGCAAGACATGGCTGGAGAAGAGCGAGCTGCCAGGACACACGTGGCCGGAAGGCCGTGTCTTTACATGTGCCACCGACTGCAGTGGCCTGGAGGCGCCACTCTTTGGGATGAAGCTCCTGGGATTGCAGTTCCGGCAATGGTGGGGAAGTGACATCGATGAGAACGCTCGTCGCTGGATACGTGCGCAAGGGATGTGCCCGCTGCTTTTCCACAATGCCATCGAACGACGCTTGCCAGAGCATGTGGAGCCATGTTGCTTGGACGGCTACTGGCTGGGCTTTCCCTGCCAGCCCTTCAGCGCTGCTTCAGTTCGTGCACGAGGATTCCAGGACAAAAGAACAGAAGTTCTCAGGGCTGGCCTCCGAGCCATGATGCACGCCCGGCCATTCTGGGCAGTGCTGGAGAACGTAAAGGGAATTGTCCGTGCCCGACACCAAAAGGGATTCAAGAAGATGCTCACGCAGGAAGGGATCACAGATCACTATGCAGTTGCCATCGCCAGGATTTGCCCGCACGCGAACCTGCGGGAGCCCATACGAAGACCTCGAGTTTTCTTTCTGTGCACTCGAAAAGACTGTGCTCTCACGGACGACCAGAATCTTGTGAAGGAGCTGCTTCAGAACGTGTGTGCTGAAGTGCAGGGGTCTTTGCCACCTGCTGAGTTGGAGGACTACTTGCGGGAGGTGGTCAAAAAGGAGGATGTCGGGAGGGAGAACAAGGGCAAGCAGGGGGCTCCAACTGAGAAGAAATGGGTGGAGCAGCATGGGCAGGTTCGCGAACAATTGGGCCTTCCATATCTTTCTGACATGACGGAGCTTTCGCGCAAGGCAAACCACCTTCCTGGCCTCACACTGCGGCAGCAAAGCCTGGTGGAGATCAAGACACACGGTCTCCAGAAGCACGACTATCCGGTCATCCTCGATGTCTCTCAGTCCTTGGGGCGTGCACCAATGCTGTCTGGAGTGTGCCCTTGCCTGACAAGAGGAGCGCAGCCTGTCATGATTTCTGGGGATGGTCGCGGTCGCCTTCTCAGCAGCCACGAATGCTTGGCGCTCATGGGCTTCCCCCTCAGCATGACGACAATGCCAACAAGTGTCGGGGATGCTGCTCTGCATGCCTTGGCCGGAAATTCGATGCACATCACCTCCATTGCCCTGGCGACCATGCTGGCAATAAGCCTTGTGAACTGGGAAGCCACAGGCAGGGGGGATGCACCTCCGGTCTTGCGGCGGCTTTCTTGCAAGACAAAGGTAACGACGCCCTTGCAGCAGGTAACGCGGGAGGTTGAGAGTTCTGGCTCCATGGGGAAGAAGAAGCAGCGCATTGCCGGGAGGCCAAAGATCAAGCGCCGCCTGAGCGACATTTTCAGCCGGGTGCCAGCATCGTGTGCTGTGCGGAAACCGCGGCCGCGCAGAGCTCAGCACATCAGCTCCACCCCTGAGCGCAGAAGCAGCGCCAGCAGCGCGAGCATCAGAGCAAGGACTCCTGGGAAGGCAGTGGCTGCAAAGCAGCCCAAGAGGCGCCTCAGTGACATTTATGAGTCTTGATCTGAAGGATCTGACCCAGCTTGACACCTCTAATTACTGAATTACTTGCACCGAGCAGGATGCTCACGATTCAACGCAGTGCAAACAGGGACCAAAAATATGATGTCGTGAGCAGCCACAGAAGCCAGAGGAATGCATGATTGACAGTGTTGCGGAATCCACTCGTTGCCCGGGATTCTTGCTTGTGACTATGACCGTACTAAGTTACAGTTTAACTTCCTCCGAAACAAGGTACCTGAACCCATCGGCATCGCTTGTGGCAGGGTGTGGCGGCAGCCGTGGGACGGCCAAGGCAAGGAGTGTGAATCTGCTGAACGGACGCGTTTCTGCGTGCCTGTTGGTGTTTGTGCATGCTGTTCGGGTTTGGAACACACGCGGCTCCAGGCTCCGTGAAGGCAGACTCACCTCCCCGGAATGTAGCTCATCAGCTCAACCCAAAGCCCGAAAGCGTAAACCCCTGCGAAGCCCAAACCCTCACCTCCCCGGAATGTAGCTCATCAGCTCAACCCAAAGCCCGAAAGCGTAAACCCCTGCGAAGCCCAAACCCTACAATAATTGTTTCAAAGTTGTACTTTGCCGCCTGTGTGCGAAGATCTTAATGACATGATGAATGCACACACATATGCAGCCGCATGGAGTCTTTGTACGATCAGCGTGGACGAAATCACGCTGGCCAGAAGACGCGTGAGCAGGGGAGAGGCCACGCGACAGCCAAATCGTCAGGCACAGAGAGGAAGCGCAAGGCATCCTGCAGTGCGTCTGCGGGCAGCGCTAACAAAGGGGCGAAGAAGCATCAGTTGCTGCAGCAGCTGCCCAGGGAGGCCGCTGTGTGCAACCAGCAGCACAGTCGTGAACACCCCGACCCCGAGGAGTTCGCTAGTGTTTGCGCACGCTGCAGATGGACACTCCATCGCAAGACTTGGCAACAGCACTACGGTTCTGTAGCCCTTGGGGGAAAGCGCGCGGTCTGGTTGGCAGAGGTTCCCCAGCGCTTGGCTGCCCTGGGAGGAACCTGGGGCATAGGCTGCGACCTATGTGCCAGCCTGCAGGCACGGCTCACTGCGATGGAGCGCGGCGACCGCAAAAGGGGGCAAGGGAGACTGGACACGAAATGGGGGAGGTATCAAATCAGTACGCTCTCTGCTATGCAGGCCTCCACCATCAGGCCGGACACCCGACACTGGAAAACATCCTGAGGTACTTGTCGTAAACATTTTGAACCATGAGTTAATTAAAACTGAAGTGTTCCCACTGAAGTGTCCCAACAGGGCCCATGCCAAGAGCGACGTGCACCGCACGGCTTTGTGGGCATTCCTGCACCCTGGGCGACCGCTGACAGCTGCAGCTCCGAGCCTCACTGAACGTTACTCGCCTTGTGGATTAGCAGGTGCTGGCAGGTTCCAGGTAAAGTAACAAGCAACATGGGTGTATTGTTTTCACGGTGCACATCTCTTCCCCTCGCCAGCCGCAGGGGAAGCTTTCCGGGGAGCTGTGCCACAGCTGGACGACTTTCTGCGTGTGTGGCGCTTGGCCGCCAGGAGCAACGTCTCAATGGCTGCAATCTCCGGGGTGACGTTCTCAGAGGCCTTCCTCGCGCAGAAGCGGGCCAAGCCTGCCGAGGTGACCCGCTGGGCCGTGACGAAGTTGGTGCAGGTAATGCGCGAGTTCATCCGCCGCAAGAAGGTGGAGACATTGCTCCGGGCCGAGAGCATGACGGTCATGATCGATGACAAGGAGTCGCACAGAGTGATCCTGTATCACTCCAACTTGTCGCACGAGCCATACGGGAAGGGCCTGCTTCGAGCCTTCCGTCCTGGTGCCAAGGAGGTGGTGTCCTACGAGGAGGACTACTCCATGCGCATGGCCAAGTCCGTGGAGGAGTCCCTCTTGTTTCTCAGCACGCCAGTGCATGGGGAGTGCAACCCCCACGTCTACGAGCACCTGCGCCAGATCACGAGGTTCTACACCAGCGACGGGCTTCCTGCAGCCCTCAAGTGCGGAGAACTCCTCACGCAGATGCTGCCAAATCTGACACTGGTTCACCGAGACACAGCGCATGCCGTGAGGCTAGGCGGAATAAGCGTGCATTCTCTGCTAGTAAAATAACATTACAGATTCGAACTCACAGAGCGTGTTGTGCAGGCTGGTCGCCAAGCGTCCGCTGGCCGCGGAGTCGGCCTGGAACGACATGCGGGAGGTGCTCTTTGGCTCGGGGGGCCTCATTCCGGACTTGATGAATAGTTGGGAGCTACGGTCGAAATTTCTTGCCGTGCAGAGGGATGCATCTAGACTGTGACACTTTGGCAGTATTTGTTTTCCAGGTTTTCGGATCCCTTGAGGGCCACTGCAACGCCCGAGTCCTAAGCCCTATACACGGCCACGTACCCCCTTGCCCCTGCCTCCCGAGGCTGCATCATGTGGGGAGTGGCAGAAGCCTCTAGAGGTGGCGCTGAAGCACCTCAGCTTCGCTCCCCAGCGCTGGGATTCGGAAGCGTCGCCACTGCGTCGCTTTGCTGCCACCCTGGTCCCCATTGCGTTGTTCCTGGCCATCCAGAGCCAGGACATGCGCAACTGAGTAGCTGGATGAGTACACTTTAAACTTGTTTGGATACGACTAACTGGAATCCCCTATCTAGAACTAAAAGTGCACTTTTTGGCAACTAAGGCAATAAGGCGCCCTTGCGCCTTAAGTGCTCCCGAACCCTAAGAAAGCTGGAGCCTTGCTTCTTGGTTGACGTGGGGCTGTGCGGGGACTGGTCGGCCGAATGGCTTCGTTTCCTTCGCGTCTTCGACCAAGAGGACCACGACCCAGCTCTGACCTGCAGACAGAAGGGGGAGTTTACCTCCAGGCGAACCATGTCGTGTAGATTTTTTGTGTGGTTCACTTTTCTTCAAAGTTCAAGAGAGGGCATTGTGAATCCACCGAAGTAATTGTACTCATAGGCTCCCGCTCTCTTCGCTCCATCGCAGGCTCTTGACCCTTTTCGTCAAGTGCCACATTCTGGACGACCCAGGGGAGGGGGAGGCCACGACGCTGACAAGACTCATCGTGCAGCAGGCCATGCAATGCCCTGGCATACGGTTTGGGGAGAGCTTGCACTACCTGTGGCCCGGGTCCGCAAAACACACCTTTGACAGGTGCATCCAGTCTCTGCACGCTGTCACGGACGTGGCCCTTCAGGATCTGGACGCAGAGGTGAATGGGTTTGTGCTGGACTTTTGTGTTTTCGATTTGAAGTCCTTCCACCAAGCGAAGCAAAAGCCTGGGGAGTGGGAGACCTACAAACGCCTGACCGACTTGCGGATTCGCCGCCTCGTGGAATCAGGCCTGAAAAAGTCAGCCTATAGGGAGACTTTGCGCGAATGGTGGTGCGCAGCCCATTGCTTGCAGGAGGAGCTCGCCCCAAAGTTTGATGCTGGGGAAGAGGTCGACAACCGAACGGAATGGCGGAGAGTTTGGGAGGACAGCTTTGTCCAGAGAGCCACTTCCTGGAAGCGCTTCAATGCACTGCCATCATTTGTGAATTATTATCTGGGGTTTCGCGATTCCAGCACGGGGGTCGAAAGAGCTTTGGCTGTGGTGGAGCGATTGCGGCAGGCGCATCTGGGGCCTTTGGGACTCACGCTGCACGACCTGGCTGAAATATCCTTGGATGGGCCTCAATCAGAGACCGAGCTGGCCACCCTCCTAGGTCAGGATGGGGAGCACCCAGTCTTGCAGGCAACAGACATGTGCGTGGAGATGGTCAGCATTTGGCGCTCGCTCTTCGGCGCTCGTTTTCGACTCTACAAGCCCAGGGCTGACGCAGGCCGTGCTCGTGGCAAACGTTCTGGCACAGACGCAGACATCGTTCGACGAACCACTGCCGGGGCTAATCTGCTTGTCTGCAACGCTGGCAGGGTGGGCGAGGGAAGTGTGACGATCTTGGGCGTCAAGAGGAAAGATCTCCCTCGGCATGAGGAAGCCTATCAGAAGAACCCACAGTTCAACCAAGACCTGGAAGACTTGTACAACAGCGCTGCAGAGAAGAAACAAAAAAAGCTGGACATGCGCAACCAGCGACGAGATCACCCGGAGACATCTGTGTATCGACCCGGTCCCCTTCGCAAGGCCACACTGCTTGCAGACGCAACGCCGGCGCCCAGATCTGCAGCTTTCGACTACACGAGAAAGAGAGCCCCCAAGATCGTGGATCTTACCCTGACAGGCCCTTCTGTGCAGTGCGAGGCCGGAACAGTCATGAGGCCGGGCAATTCTCACAGCATGGGGGACATTCTGGCCTTTGTCCGGGGATGCGATTTGATCGTCGTGTCCAGTTTCAAGCATCTGCAGTGTTTGCCGAAGTTCAACGACATCCTGCGTCTCGGGTGCAGTTCACGCATTGCCACCAACATCGCATGTCATCTTCTGTCGGTTTAAGGTTTAAGGTTTCGGGTTTCAGGGTTTTTTTAGGGTGTTCAGGGTTTCAGGGTTTTAGGTTGTTCAGTGTTTTGAAGTATCAGGGTATTTAAAATAAAAGAGGGTTTTCAGGGTTTTGGGGGGTCAGGGTTGAGGGTGTGTTCCTCCCCTGACACTTGTAAGTCTAGGCCGCTCTTCCCGCTGGTGTACTTGGCAGCTGTCGGCTTGGGGAAGGACATCATCGAGAAAGAGACGTGGGGGAAGTCCGGCCCGGCCCAATGCCATGAGGCTGCTTTGAAGGATGCGCTCACGATCAAGTTCTCCAGTGCGTTCCGTGGGAAGCATGCGGCCAGCTGTGACTTCATACAGAAGCTCTGCGAGATGTGACTTGGAGGAATTCAGTCATTGTATTTTGTTCAACAATGAATGATAGTCTACTCAACTGTGCACATTGGCGCAGTTTTGCTGGTCCTCTCCCACACGGTGCCAGGCGGCAGAGCCAGTGGCGCATTGCAGACCCCGACTCCGAGAACACAGAGTGTGTGGATGTCGGGGACACGCGCCAGCTTTTCACCGTCGCGCAAAAGATGCGGCGCTTAGTTCGTTGTACAGGGGTGGCGCATCCATCTTTGAAGAGATGATGCAGGGGGTCTTCTTTCGACGCTTCAGTCATTAGAAGAAAAAATGTGTATTCCAGAATAACAGGGAAGCTTACTAAAGACGTAATACTGTTACTATTCCCTTCTCCCTTGTACGGAACGTACCCCGAATTATAAAAGCCGATTTTGCCTTTCAAGCCCTATTCCGAGCCTATGCCGGTGTAGGGGGAGGGGACAAGCCAAACCCCAACCCAAAAGATGGCACATGGACATTTCGAGTTTCTGTTGGGGGGGGGGGACAGACAGGGGAAGGAAGTAAGCTGCTGGATCCATGCGTGCACAGCTCCGTTGCCAGGTCATTCAGATTTCAGATCGTGGAGGCTCGCAGCACAGAATGGGAGAGAGAGACAGGGCAGGGCAGGGGGACACATCTTGTTGCCTGTGTTAGAGATTGGGCTGTGCGCGAGAAGCAGACATATGATTCGCAAGCATGTCTCGCAGCAGAGAATGGGAGAGAGTGGGATCATGATGCAATATTGAGGCTCAGTACCGAGTTGCAAAAGAGCGTGAGGGTGTTCAGCTTTCAACAACAACCTTCGACATCTGCTGAGCTAGGACGGGGCACTAGCAGACTTGGTTCGCAAACATGTCGTTGGACACACGAACCACCGGCAAACAGACGCCAAAGGCGTCGGCGAAAGCGCCTGCGCCGGTGTCGCAAGGCCCGCCGTTCAAGCGGGGAAGCGAAGAGGCATCAGCGATCCCCACCGCCCCGCTGAAGGCACCGAGGTTGGACGACGCATCCTCTGCGGTGCGCCCTGGGAACAAGTTGACCCCACCCCAGCTGCCGGACGACGACGACTGTGGGGACGGATTTGAGGTGTTGCGGGAAGTCATTCCTTATGCGCCTGGGCATGCTTTCAGCACGTCATGAGCTGCGCGTTGCCATAGTCGTTGCTGTTGCCTGCTGGCATTCAGGTGAGGGCTGCTTTGGGGAAGGTCCTGCAGGAGGAGGGGCTCGCAGAGCCGGGCTGCACAAGCCTTTCAGACTATCTGCCTTTGGATGTGAGAGACTCGTCTGGGTCTAGGGCTCAGTGTTCGCTCTGAGTTTGCATGGATTTGTTGGGTATCGGTTCTGCTGTGTTTGCTTCCAGACAAGGTACAAAGAGGCATGGGACTGTCAGAACGCGTTGAACTCACTGACAAAGAACGGCATCTACGAAGCAGGGGCCGTCATGACGTGGTTGAACCCATTGGAGTCCCACAACCTGCCACTCGACCCTCCAAGCTTCAAGCAGATCGTTCGATCCGAGCAACGGCTGATTCCCACCGTCACCAAGGGTCAGGAACGGATTGTGTGGCCGGCAGCGTTGCACACGTATGTCTTCCATGATCACATCCCGCAGGGCTACCCCAAAAACATGTTCTTGGCCTCGGGCCACGCGTTGGCAGCAGCTTGGTGGGTGCCTGTGCTGCAAGGAGATAGCCTGAGGGATTCTTCTTCCGGAGGCAGTTTCTTCTCTTTAATAGCCTCCCCCATTGACTCTTTCTGTGGGCCCGGAATATAATTTAAGAGTCCCGGAACTCAATTATAAACGAAACCCTGGGTCCAGTGCCTTCTTTCACACAGCAATGCTGTTGAGCTTCATAGTAGTTGAGGTGTGTCCCTCAGCCCACTGCAACAGCCCGACCCCCCCCGAATGGTGGAGATGGGGGTTTTAAACGAAGTCAACATTAGATGGCTTGAAGGATTCCATGAAGATGAGGGTGTAGGGATGGGCTTAGGGCTTCGGGCTGAGGGTTTATGAGCACTGCGTCTGGTAAACAGGTTCCATTCTTGCGCGTGTTTGGGAAGGTTTTTTTTTAAAAGTGTACTGTTGTTTTAGCTGTGCTGTCGCAAAGACCATGCTCAGGTAGCTATGTGCCGGTGCCTTCGGGAGGACAACATGAGCGGGTTGAAGCTTCTGTGGCTGGCAGGGAGGTCTGTGACTTTCACTTGCTATGTCATCAAAGACCCGAAGGAGCTGGTGTTCCGGTCTTTGTATGCTTCCGAGGATTATGCGGCGCTGGGGGAGCTGACGGACAGCTGGATACACTGGTCCGGGAAGGTGAACGCATTGTTGGCCGACATGGCCGGAAAGAAGAACCAGGAGCAGGAAACCTGGCTCAAGGAGAAGAAGATCGCCTTCAAAGGTGCCACGATGTCCAAGGGTCTGTTGAACGCGGTACTTTCAATGAAGCGCTTTCCGAAGGACTCATTGGTGACCCTCAGGAAGATCGAGAAGGAGTTTGGGGTGGAGGTTTTCAGTTCGGGCTACACGAAGTTGACCCGCATGTCGCAGCTTGCGTCGAGCCATCTCACCAATGTGGCAGCAGCTGTGCCTTGGACGCAAACACAGTGACGATGTTAGGGCTGAAGGGACTGTAGTACTTAGGCATGCTAGAGTGCGTCCCCGACCCGCAAGGCTGTGGAGGATGGCCTTGGATTTGTGGTGGACCTGGCTTACATGCAGCTGGTGACGAAAGCCACGGACCCGAGTTTCTACAGCAGCAAAAACTTGGAAGTCAAGGGCGACAACGCAGGGTGGTACCTCACCAGCTTCGGGAAGTACAACATGATTTCGCAGCTCTTGGTCATCGCGAATGGCATGGGTGATGCTGCGCGTCCATTGTTTGAGTCCTTGGCAAAGATTGCAAGACCCCTCGAGTTCTTGAAGATGCATCCGCCTGTCCAGGAGGACGCAGGGGAGGGGGACCATGACGATGGGGCGGACAAGGACACTGGCAATGCAGATGACAGTCTGGAGTGGCAGAATCTGCAGGGGGCTCACAAGAGGGTTTACCAGCTTGCTCGCGACCTCTACTCCTCCGAGTATGATGCGGACCTGATCAAGATGGCCAAGCCACTCGGCAGATCCAGCTCCAAAACCCCAGGTGTCCAAGATGAGCTATTCTTACTTCTCGCGTTGGCGAAAAGTGCACTAGTAGACATTGCCCATGAACCAGTGCAGTTGTCTGTCTCCTTTTTACGATTTTTTGGATTTCCGGGTTCTCTTGGCAGTGTCCCTATATAAGCAAGGGTCGCTGCGCAATATGCTGAGGAAGAATGTGCTGGAGGTCTTGTCGGACACTGAGTCCAACTTGAGCGGGCTGAACTTGCACAAGGAGTGGTCGGGCGCGTTGAAGGATCTGGAGCGATCTGCCACAGTCGTCCCCACCACAGAGAGTGCTGCCCCCAGCCTCAGCGTGCGCCAGCTGGTCCGCATGTCCAGCGACCCTGGGGAGGACGGCCCGTCCTCGTGCGGCCTTGTTTGCACAAATGTGGTTTGGTATTTGGGGTTCGGGTTTAGGGTTGAGGGTTGATAGGTTTTCGGCTAGGGTTTAGGGAACCCTATCTCTAAACCTAAACCCTAAACCCTTAACCCTAAACCAATCTGAGGCAGCAGGGCACAAGCCGAAAGGGAGGACCTCTGGAAACAGTCGCAAGCGCAGAGGCGCAAACTGGTGAACTTAGCAGTGGGGAGAACAGAAGCGGAGCTTTCTGCTGCATGGAACAAAGCAACGGCCGAGGCCGTGCGCTCCTGGGGGGGGACCCTCAATGAGTCCCACAGGCTGTTCGTGTACAGCGCGGATTTGGCAGAAGAAAGTCAAATCAGCCCGTGGACTACCCCGGGCTGCTTGGGGGGCACGAGGGACGAGGCTAAGGTGATCCTCAAGTGGGTCAGGGGGGTGGCAAACAAGGTTTCCGACTTCATCGCCGTCTTCGATGGCAGGAACCTGAGCAACCGCCGCTTTCTGGAGGAGGAGATGGGGGTGGCCAGCTCCAGCTCGACCACTTCGGAGCTGTGCGTGATGTATCGGCAGAACCACTCCTCAAGGCCAGGCCGCAAGGTCTTTGGATCCTCGCCCTCGCGAGAGACTGGCTATCTGTGTGGGCAGGTGGCCCGGGTTCGCCTGACAACCGTCGAGCGCAAGGAGGGGCAGCAGTCACAGTGATTGTTATTTACCGTTTGGGGTTCTGTGTGCAGCGGTCCAGGGTGTAATTATGGTTGAGAGTTCAGGGTTCAGGGCTGAGGGTTCAGCATTTCAAACTACATATTGACAAGAAGTCATTCATGTCATTAATCAAGTAGGGTGTTTGTGACATGGAGTGCTGATGCCCACCCACGCAGAGAAAAAACCTCGCTCTTTATTAATCCTTCTCCTTGCCCTTTTCCTACTCCTTCTCTGTCTCTTTGTTTTTTTTCCACTCTCTCTCTCTCTCTCTTTTCTCTTTCCATTCCTAGACCAGGCCCAGACGATGCAAAAATTTAGAAGCATAACAATCGTTTGTGGTCAAGCCTGTGCCCCAAGCAGTAGGCCCGGCTACCTGAGAGCAAACTCAGCACGAAGAGACCGTACTACCCTTTACAGTCTAGGTTGAAGGTAGGGTTTAGGGCTTATAAGCTAATAGGGTTCAGGGGTAAATTTTTGTCGGCAAAGAGCATGGCCAGGATGACTATCTGCCAGAGGGAAGTGACAAGTCAACCTATGAGCTCAGCTTTGCGGGAGTGGAGCTGCCTGCGCTGGTGGCGTTGCCGCGGATTGGGGAGGCGGAGAAGGAGCAGATCTTGGGAGCCAACAAGGCGGGAAGCAAGCCCAGATCCTGGACCCGGAGTGGGGTCCCGCTTTTCTGGCAGGAGAGCAAGTTGGGAGCTCAGTGTTCCAACCACTCCCTTAACACATTTCGCTGCACGTCGTTGTTGACCTATTGACAATGGTTAATAATATTTCTGTCCGTCGTAAGGTCCACAAGCTTCTGGGAGGCTTTCATCGCCATGAACCGCTGCAACTGCGTGGTGGACTTGACGCCAGGCTCGGGGAGCCTGGCGAAGGCGTGCTTGCGCAGGGGGGTGCAGTATTGGGGGTGCGTGAAAAAGAAGCTCTGTCATAGTAGGGTAACATTGTACATCTTGTAAGGGTACTTAAACTGAATAAGGAATAAGGTTTTTTTCCTTACCATCCCAACCATGAACCAGGAAAAGCCACGCCGCTTGGTTGGGGAACATCGTGGACCTCGAGGCGGTGAGATGCATCACCATGGCCAAGCATGTCCTATTTCACCAATCCCTCTCCGAGATGATCAACGAGTTCTTCCGCGAAGAATTGAAGGACCAGGGGGAGGCCGACCAGGAGGCACTCACCGCGGAGGAGGTCGCAGCATTGGATGGCTCGCTCGAAGGGGTGGACCCGTGAGGGGGGAGGGGGGAGACGGGAGGTAGAAGAGAGAAGAGAGGTGGGGGTGGATCAGATTGCGCAGCCACCCATGTCTAAGAAGACCTGCATGCTTTTACTCGAGCAGCGATCTGATCTGCGTAGGCGTCCTTTTGCATTGTGTCGGATGAAGGCCTGGGTTGAAACCTGGACTGAAGATGCCGAGGGTGGATCTTGTGCAGCCCACACACATGCAAGCTACATGTCCTTGTCCTTGTAATAAGGGCAGTTCATGTCGTTGTCCATCAGCGATCTGCGTCGGCATCTCTTTTGCAATGTTCGCCGCTCTGGCAGCCAAGTCTTTTCCATTCCAAACATGGCCTCGAGCTGGCATCTCGTGGAGATGTGTCAGCCTGTCTGTGTCCTAACTTTTGGGCTTGCTCGGCGACAAACATACTTGAGCGTCTATTTTACCTTCTGGGCATTGCGCGCAAATCGCATTATTCATTAATACATAATAATAAGGTCAGACGTATTGTGATCCGTGGCAGGCATTTTCGCGGATGGAGTGCCTGCAAGCTCTGAACTATGAGGCGGGAGCCCCAGATGCCGGAGTCTACTTGTAGTGGTTCCAGGTAGGATTCAATTCACGTTTCATCGTTGAATGTCAAGGTTTCCGAGTTGGGTAGGAAGGCTCAGGGTAGGAGGAAGCCTTTGGAGTTTAGGTGCAGCCCACTGGAACATCCCCTAGACTTTTAGCAACCCTAATCCCTTAACACCAAATCAGGCCCACCGGACAACGGGGCAAACAGGGGCCGGGCATTAGTCCATGTCCTTCTCCTTCAGACTTAGGCTTTTGGTTTTGGCTACACCACCTTCCGGCCGAAGTACCCTGAAAATCCACATCTTCAAATGATTAGTAGCCTCATTGTTCCTGTGCCTGCAGTCAGAGAACCGCAGTGTTGCTGGGTACTGAACACTCTCAGACACCAAGTCTGGTATCTGTTGACTCTGAGAGATCAACCTCAAGCCTTAGGGTTTAGGGTTGAGGGTTTAGGGTTAAGGGTTTAGGGTTTAGGGAAGCTTACCTGCTTGAAGGGACTAGCAGCGGGGTCAGAAGCTGCAGCGTCAAGTCGAGGTTCGAGGGCGAAGGGCGCTAAGCTTAACTGAATTACACAGTCCAACGTCGTCCCTGAGCCAGCACCAACACCTTCCGCCGGCGCAGAGGAGCCCTCTTCAGGGAAAGGGGGGAGGAGGGAAGAAGACAATTTAAAAAGGGATGGCGTCCGGCAATTCTTGATGATGATTATTTTCTGGTGCACCCTCAAGACTCCTCTGCCAGAAGCACAACTTTCTGCCTTGAACGCAGTGGTGTCGGCACTTGTGACTATGAATCTATAGGCTTGAAGGGCCAGACTCAACATGCTGATGCAAGCCTGCAATACGCCGTCGCGATGCCCAGGCAATCCAGGCCCCAACTTGCAAACTACCCGTGTCAGGCGGTCAAGATTTCAGACGTTGCGTTTGTTGCAGCCCCGCTACAGATTGCCATGTGTATCTTTGTCCAGATATCCATGTCATAACTTTGTCTTTCGCAAAATAGAATTGCCATCCGAAGCACCCTTGCTTGCACTTAGGCTTGTCGAAACTTTGCGTGACTGCTCGTGGGTGTTCGTCAGGCTTGATCTGGGATTGGAAATGGAGGTTTGCGTTGTCCCAGGTCTGGACCTGCATCCGCTTTATGACGGCTCAACTCTGCACTTTCCGCTCCAATTTGTGGGTTGAAAACAAAGCCGCTAAGCCTGTTTCTTTGAAAGGCCATTGCCGAGCCATGCTGCGCTGGTCTGCTGCGCTTCGCAGCGCCTTCTTGACTCTTTCTTTGCCTCTCTCTCTGTAATATCATAGTATTACTAGTACTAATAGTAGTACTAATAGTTAGTAGTAGTAGTAGTAGTAGTAGTAGTAGTAGTAGTAGTAGTAGTAGTAGTAGTAGTAGTAGTAGTAGTAGTAGTAGTAGTAGTAGTAGTAGTAGTAATAAATACTAATTGTACTAGCTGTTATAGTAGTAGTAGCAGTAGCAGTAGAGGAGTAGTAGTAGTAGTAGTAGTAGTAGTAGTAGTAGTAGTAGTAGTAGTAGTAGTAGTAGTAGTAGTAGTAGTAGTAGTAGTAGTAGACAAAAAATCATCATCATCAAAAGAACACTAAATTTAAAGTAGTAGTCTTTATAATATTATACTATTATTGTTATTGCTATTATTATTAATTCTATTTGCATTAGTATTTTTTAATTAACATAAATTTATACATATTTTGTATATATATATATATATACATATATATATATATATATATATATATATATATATATATATATCACTTTTATGTTGTGTTGGCATATGTTTATATGTACATTTATCTATATTATACTTTAATATGGTTAGATTATATTACATTATATTATATGATATTGTATGCTTATTATTATTATTATTATTATTATTATTATTATTATTATTATTATTATATTTTGAGATGATACTACATTATATCATTATATTATATTACATCATCTTTATATTATTACTACTACTACGACTACTACGACGACTGCTACTACTACTACTAC
This sequence comes from Symbiodinium natans, assembly GCA_905221605.1. Taxonomy (NCBI): domain Eukaryota; class Dinophyceae; order Suessiales; family Symbiodiniaceae; genus Symbiodinium; species Symbiodinium natans. The sequence goes on along the minus strand of CAJNDS010002079.1, from coordinate 1,179,858 downwards.
TACTACTACTACTACTACTACTACTACTACTACTACTACTACTACTACTACTACTGCTACTACTGGTAGTGACGAACCACAATTTCCTTAATATTTTTCGCGGAGGGGCAAAGCACAACCCAGTAATATGCTTAGCGTCTAGGGACAGATCTCCTACTGAGACAAACCCTAAACCCTAAACCCTAAACCCTAAACCCTAAACCCTAAACGCCCACAAACCCTGAAAACAGAGGTGAGGATCCTCACTCCCAAGAAGGATCCCCTTCTCTTTCGGAAGAATCCTTCCTTCTGGGGCTTTAGGTGCTCGGACTTAGGGTTTAGGGTTTAGGGTTTAGGGTTTAGGGTTTAACTTTGACCCTCTTTACCTACAGTTTTATGGGTTATACCTACCAACAAAGGGGTAGCTACTACTAAACTGTAGGTAAGGTAGAGCTAAAAACCTTAATATTCGAGTTCTTCGAGCCTTAGGGTTACTTAGTCATAGTGGGGTAACATTTTAAATGTTTAAGGGTACTTTAACACAATGAGGAGTATACATTTGCATTTTTTAATACTATCCCAACCATGAACTAGGTAGCCCCAAACCCTAAACCCTCAACCCGAAACCCTAAACCCTAAACCCTAAACCCCCTGTAGGGTTTAGGATTTCCAAGTTCTTGTCTGCAGCACCTCGCCTCCGGCGCGGCCATGCACTGTGGCGGCGTGCATCAAGAGGAGGCCTGCGTGTGCTAGTGCAAGCAGGGCTGAGGGCTTGGGTCTTAGGGTTTGGGTTTTCGGGCTTAGGGTTAGGTTTAAGGGTTGGGGGGTTTAGGGCTGAGGGTTTAGGGTTTACCGTTTTTTGCGCTTCAGAGTAGGAGCTCCCGTCAATCATCGGAAGAGGCTGTGGGACGTCTCCTCGGCAATGGGGTTTAGGGTTTAGTGTTTAGGGTTTAGGGTTTAGGGCTTAGGGCTTAGGGCTTAGGGCTTAGGGTCCAAGGCGGCCCTTGCGGAGCAGAGTCGGCAAGATGGTGCAAGCGTTTAGAGTCGTATGGAGCGGTCGGACCAATTGGGGCTTTGCTGGTTTGAGTGGTTGACGGCTTGGGCCTTTATTGTAGGTTCCTATAAACTCCCCCCCCATAGGATTCTGATGGTGGACAGGAACCGTCGCTCGTCTCAGCGGCCCGAGCCAGAGGCTCGAACATGCAAGTCATTGCAGACATTGCAGCCAGCAAGATGCAGAGCAGGCAAACATCACATGTGCAATGACACAACAGATTCGATGTGCTGTGCTTGTGGAAAACCAATTCGCATTGAGCCCTCCATGCCATGGCCCTGCCCAGTGATCTTTCAACGATGATGCCACGACATAATCTGACACCTGCGGGTGATCAGGTTATGAGCCCAAGCGCTCAGGGCTTGGTGCTGGCAATGGAGGGCGAGTCGCAAGGCCCCAGTTATGGTGCTGTCGATAGTGGTGGTGGGATTTCAACTGGAGATCGAAGCAGTGCAATGATGAATGGTGTTGGTGGTCCTCATCATCAGCGGGCCCAACTGACCCGGGAATCAGTTGAGCCCCCTGATGGTGTCGCTGACCCTGGACGCACAGCTGGTTTTCAGAGTGATGATTTTCCCACCGGATCGGCCGAACACACCGGATCGGGCGCGGCGACGACTAACGTGGCGCGTACGAACGCACAAGGAACGGGTGCACCGGAGCATGAACAAGCAACCGTGCAAGCAATGACCACCCCTGCAGCAGCCGTAGCAGAGCAGCAGCCTCTGACGATGGAGATGGCAGCCTTGCCCTTGGCGGAAGTGACTGTGAATACCCAGGTGAGTCAGATGAGCTTCTCACCTCCAGAGGAACTCAGAATGCAGGGCTATGACAATTCGCCAAGGTCTGCTGGAAATGGGGTGGTTTGGATGGCGAGACTTGGAGAGTTCTTTCAGAGGAGGGTTACTCAAGCAGGGGCCCTTTTCGAACGGTCAGCTCGCCACTCTCCAGGTGTACCAAGCCCTGCACTCACTCCGCCTCGAGCATGGAGTCAGGATCAGTCCCGACTCTTCTCTCCTGAGGCCGAGCAGATGATGAGCTCCTGGCAGCGAAGGGCTCCACTTCTGCATCCCCAGCAGCCTCAGAGGGAGCAGGAGTCTTCGAGTGGGTCTCTTACCCAGGAACAAGTTCTGGCGGAGGTGCAACGGCAAGTTCAGATGGCGATGAAGGACCATCGTGAAGAATTGGAGCAGTCCAGGACGCGACAAGAGGCCCTGGAGTCTGAAAATCTTCGTCTTCGTGAATCCCTCCGTGCTGTGGTTGAAGCAAGGGCCTCAGAGCAGAGTGTGAACCAATCACTTGGAGATGGCAATCTAGCTGGACCTTCGGGATATCCTGAGCCTAGAGTACCTCCCGGGCTTGATCGTGGGGTTGAAGGTTCAAAGGGTGGAGGCAATCCTGCTGGACTATCTCAAGGTCCTGGACGGTTTCAGGATGGAGTTGGTGCCCGACATGCTCGCTTTGAGGAACCCGGAGGCCATCCTGGTGAACGGGGGACACGCTTCAGTCTTTTGGAAGGTGATCTTGGTGCCCGGCGATTAGGGCATGTTCGTGCGGAAGGAGACTCTGATGTTGGAGCTGTCGGGCAGAATCCACTTGGTCTTGGAAGTGAAGGCCGGTTGGGTGGAGCGACAGGGCAGCAGAGTGCTGCACGAGCCCAGGAGCCTTCCTTGATGGCCGGTCAGGCCAACCCTTTGGGACAAGGATCAGTCCCTCAAAGTGATCCGTTTGGAATGCTGGCTCAGGGCATAGCCCAGTTGCAGTCGGCGATGACGGCATCTTTGACAGCGAGGACTTCGGAGCCGGAGGTGGTGAAGCCAGGCCTTGGAGAACTCCCGAAGCTGCCGGAGGTGTCAGAGACAAGTGCAATAGATGTGGGGGACTGGCTTCACAGTCTCACAAACCCGATGGGTGACTTGTCCAACTCATCTTCCACATGGTGGCAGGCCATATCGTCATCCCTTGAGAAGTACTACATGGCCTACCTTGGAGCTTCCACCCGCGATCGCCTCAATCTCCGTCCTGAAGTGTATGCCTTGGCGGAAGTTGGAGACAATAGATGGGCCCGAGTGGACAAGAGAGCTGCCTCGATGATTTTGGCCAGCTTGCCTGAGTCGGTGAAGAACGAGATCCTGGCGGCTCGATTGGTGGGCACTCTCCAGATCTTGGCGAGGGTGGTAGTGCTTTACAGGCCAGGAGGAGCAGCGGAGAGGCAGCAGATCCTCCGCGCGCTAGAGTCGCCATCGATTGCGACCAACCCGACAGAAGCAGTCGATGTCCTTCGTCGTTGGTCAAGATGGCTTCGTCGTGCTGGGGATGTGGGCCTGCAGCCCCCTGACCCTAGCATCCTCCTGAAAGGCCTGGATTCACTGGTGAGGAAGCCGTTGGGAGATAGCATGGAGATCTCGTTCAGGGTGAACATGCTGCGATACACCTTGGAGGTGGATACGAAGCCTACACAAGCAGCCGTGGTGGAGCTCCACCAAGCCCTCCTCTCCGAGTTCGAGCAGGTGGCCTTCAAGGGCAGATCAAAGGGAGGGGCAGCTTCCTTGAAACCACTGACCGGACCAACGGGCTCGACATCACCGCCTCATGCACCTCCCGTCGGTGAAACCAACAAGGGCAAGTCCACGCCGTGCAAATTCTTCTTGACTGAGCAGGGATGCAAGAAGGGAGCGAGTTGCCAGTTTTCCCATGAGGTGGACAAGAAGCAGAGGCAAGGCAGATGCTTCACTTGTGGCTCCAAAATGCACATTCAGAAAGAATGCCCAACAAGAGCGAGGAGTCCCCTTAAGGCCCCTGCGCCTTCTCTTCAGAAGACCAACGTGGGCGAATCGACTTCATCCACGACTACCTCAGCCGCAACGACGACTATGGGTGCCGAGTCACAGTCCGGGGCCTTGGCAAGCAACTTGGGTGGCACCAGCTCTACCCCCTCAGCGCCCTCCGAGGCTTCGACTGAAGTGCAGGCCCTCTTGAAGGAAGCCAACATGATGCTGCGACAGATGACCCAGATGAACATGAAGGCACTTCGGCTGGCAGCAGTGGAAAAGGAGGCGGAGATTCGGACGGGGCTCCTGGATTCAGGAGCATCGCACCCCTATCGCCTGGGGACAGAGGAGGAGCTGGAATCCGCAGTGGAGGTACAAGTGCAGCTCGCTGACGGAAAAGAAGTGGTGTTGCGACAGGCCTCGTCTGGAACTTTGCTGACTAAGGATGAGAATGCAAGCCCTATAGTTCCTCTTGGAGACCTCGTGTCGAGCTTGAACTGCAGCCTGGAATGGAATGAGGAGGGCATGACAATCCAGCATCCGGAACGGGGAGAGATTCGGCCTCGCATGGTGGAAAATTGCCCCGTTATCAATGAGAAGGAAGCCCTTGAGTTGATCCGAGACCTGGAGGAGAAGAAGGGCAAGCTTATGGCGGCAACTCGTATGTCGGCAAGGACTCTGTGGATGTGGGATAAGGAGCTGGAATGGTCTCAGCACCTGTTCGAGTTCCTCACCACGGGATCGAGGGTGGCGCAACTTCGGGCGATTGAGTCTGAGGGATCTCCATTCCGGAATATGTCGTCAGCCATCAAGGCCACCCTGGCGGAAGAGATTTCCTTGGACGCCAACACCGGAGCCAAGTACTTCAAGGCGATGCCAGTGTCACGACGACTTCGAAGAACGTTGCTGGCTACACCTTGGACCCTACACCTATTTGCTGGAGATGGGGGTCATCGGGAGCTCAACACGATGGGACAGGTTCTGGAGGTGGACTTGAGGATCTCGAAAGCTTTCAACCTCAGGAAGCCAGCAGGGACCTACCGGGCGCTTTTGTGGGCAGCTTCTCAGGGTCTGTTGGATGGGATTGTCGGGGCACCACCATGCCGAGGTCCAGAGGATGAGGAGTTGGTGGCGAAGCAGTTGTGGTTGTCCCTGGTGGCGAAGGCCGCAAGAATCAGGAAGGGTGGCTTCCCAGTGTATGTGGCTATGGAAGGGGGTAAACTTCTGGGCGAGGTGGAGAAGGGCAAGGACGGCTTCATGAGGAACCTCTCGGAGATCTTTGCGAGCTACAAAGAAGCAATGTGCCTGGAAACCATAACGCCTGGGATCCTCTCCAACCTCCATGTGCAGATGGCTGAAAACGAACCCAGGACGAGTGAGGGCCGTTGGACCAAGGCACTGAAGGAGGCGTTGTCACAAGCTGTGGAGGATTGGAAAAAGAGACCTGAAGATGTGCAACGAGTTAAGTGGATGATGAAGATGGACAACAACCCGCAGACCTTCCTCAAGACCCTGAGCACCAAGGAGCTGGCTATGTGGAAGGCACACATCCGGAACAACCACCTCCCATACAATCGCCGATGTCGGACCTGTGTGGAGTCTTCTGGGTTGGGAAGGATGCATCGGAAAATCAAGACTCCGAGCTCATACTGTCTGTCCCTGGATATCCTTGGTCCGCTACGACAACTTGGTGAAGATCCAGACCAGCGGGATTACCGCTACATGCTAGTGGGAGCATACTTGTTCCCGAAGCTGGAAACCTTCAAGAAGGAAAAGAAGGACAATCAGGAATCACCAGAAGAACCACAGAAAGAAGACCAGGCAGTCGTGGAGGATGGAGTCGAGCCAGGGGGAGGTGAGTCTATAGCGCCTAAGGCTGTGGACAATCAGGAATCACCAGAAGAACCACAGAAAGAAGACCAGGCAGTCGTGGAGGATGGAGTCGAGCCAGGGGGAGGTGAGTCTATAGCGCCTAAGGCTGTGGACACTCAGGAATCACCAGAAGAACCACAGAAAGAAGACCAGGCAGTCGTGGAGGATGGAGTCACCGATTTGGGGCATAAGTTCCACCCGCATCTACGTGGCGAATTTCGAGATGGTGGTGTCGGAAGGGATGACCTAAGTGGGGATGCTTTCTTTGAGGAGGTTCTTGGTCTAAGTCAAGAAGCGGATGATCAACCTCAGGAGGAGCACTTAGCGAAGGGTCCCACCGACGAGGAGTTCATGAAGATCTTTGCATCAGAGATTGGTGATGGCGAGCCGGAGTTCGAAGTGATCTATATGGCAAGGCCTATTAGGACACGGACTACAATGGAGGTGGGTGCAGCTGTGCAAAACATGTACCTGAGCCTCCGGTCTGAGGGCTTCCCCATCACTCGTGTGCATGCGGACAGAGCACGAGAGCTACGAAGCACTTCGCTGAGGAGATGGTTGCTGCAGCGAGGCACCTTAGCGACTTACACTGAGGGACAGGCTCCTCAGAGCAACGGCCGGGCTGAGTCAGCAGTGAAGTGGCTCAAAAACCAGGCCAAAAGGATCTTGACATCGACCTCATTGCCCCGCTCATGTTGGACACTTGCGATGACCTACGCGGCATGGGCACAAAGGGAAAGGGTGATGGGTCGAGGAGATCAGGTCCTTCCTTTCGGATCACGAGTCCATGTGCGGAGCAAGGTCTATGGGACGGGCGGGAAGTTTGACCTCAACACCAGGTGGACCTCTGGATACTATGTCGGGCCAAGTGTTGATGTTAGGAATGGACACGTGGTTCGTTGCGACAATGGCTTGTACCTCACCTCACATCAACTACGAGAAGGTTTGGTGGACTCAGATGCTGTTGCAGGGTTGCCCGACCTAGAGGCAGTTGTAACGCTCCCAGCGAGACGAACTGTGGGCAAACAATCCCTTAGAGGAGAAGAGGAGCAACGTGAGGAGGAGGAAGTAGTGATCCCCGTGGACCCTGGACATCCGGCAGAGGAGTATGCGAGAGCACTCATGGGGGAAGGGGTCCTCGAGAAGGAGCAGATCGAAACCTTGGCATCCATGTTGCCTTTGACCACGAAGGCACCGAGGCGATTTGGAGAACAGGGTGATGACGGAGGATGTTGGGGCGCTGGAACATATGTGCATGGAGGAGTCATCGGGGTGAGTAACACCACAAGGGCCTTTCCATGTACGACGGCTGTCTTGGCGAAGTACCTGCGACAACTGTTTCCAGAGGTCAGCTTCTCGGCCCTGTTCGTCAGCCAGAACATCAAGGCCCAGGCGCACAAGGATGTTCATAACGTCGGGATGAACCTCATTGCACCCCTCTCTGTGTTTGACGGGGGTGGTCTCCTCATGGAACCGAAGGAAGGTGAGTCCTACGTGTTGGATGTTGCTTCAGGGCCGGTTCAGTTTGATCCACATGTCAAGCATACGACGATGCCTTGGACGGGTTCTACAAGGATGGTGTTGGTGGGGTACAATACGAGAGGAGCCAGTAAGCTTGAGCAGAAAGACAAGGACTACCTCCTCAAGTTGGGCTTTGTGATCGACCACCGACCTCTTCCTGATCCCATCTCTGGGCCACCTGTTGGGAGGCCGAGAATCGCCAAGGCACGACCGTCTACATCCCCAAAGGAGGATCGCCCCGGTTGCCCTATTGAACTTCGTCCTCTTCATGGAACCAATGAAGACCTGGATCTGGTGCTCAAGGACTTGGATGAGCGAGCTCTGCGACTTCGAGATCTTCTTGAGGAGGAGGAAATCCTGGCCGAGGAGTACCAACGGATGGGCCAAATTAGCCGAGATGCCCTGAACGATGCCAGGGAGGAGGTCGTGAAGTTCCTGGAAGAAACACGAGAGCAGATGGTGGAAATCGACAGGGCGAAGATGCTGGGATGCCTACGAGTGGCCTCGATGGCGACCGCCGGCACAGAATCCGACGATGTGGACTACGAAAACCTCCTGCAAGAATTGGAAGGGGACTTGGATGTGGTTCATACTGTGCCGCTCATGCAGGTGAAAGCAGTCCTGCAGAAATGGGTGGGAGCCATCAAGGAAGAGGTAACAGCCCTATTCTCATCAGGAACGGTGTTCGGCATATCGCTGGACGAGGCTCGCACCATGGAGGCGTCCGGCGACCTGAAGGTGGCACCAGCGAAATGCGTCTTTTCGCTCAAACCTCCAAAGTCTCGAGGAGGAAAGTTCCGAAGGAAATGCAGGGTTGTGATATGTGGAAACCACATCGACCCGTCCGACATGAGCTTGTATGCTGGAGGCACGAGCACGGAAGGACTACGGGTGGCTTTGGTCTTCTCAGCACGAAACCACTGGCTTGGTGCGATCTCCGACATCACCACCGCTTTTCTCCTTGCAACGTGGCCTGGCGACATGCCCAAGTATGCGATGAGACCTCCAAAGGTGGTGAGAGACACAGGGATCGGGGCCTCCGAGATGTGGGTGATATCTCGCCCATTGTACGGACTGCGAGAAAGTCCGGCTATCTGGAGCAACTACAGGAATGCTCGCTTGAAGGGGGCAAGGATCAAGTTTGGCGATCGCATCCTTTACCTCAACCCGGCCCTTGGAGAGTCTGAGCTATGGTTGGTCAGGGATCAGCAAACTGGACGACTGGAGGGGCTGGTAGTCACCTACGTTGATGACCTGTTCTACTTCGGCCCGACACTGCTGATACGAGCACTTCACGACTTCATACGAGAAGAATGGCCGACCTCGGAGCTAGAATGGGTTAACGACAAGGTCGCGGTGAGGTACCTTGGAGTGGAGGTCCTGATGCATGGCAGCAGCTACAGCATCAGCCAGCATGCATACATAACCGAACTGTTGCGCGCCCACGACATGCACGATGCATTGCACACTGAGCTGCCAATCCCACGAGAATGGCTGGAGAAGGTGGAGCTTGATGAAGATGGGACCGAGGAGTTCTCGGAAGAGGAGCTTCGCTTGGCTCAACGACATGTTGGAGAAGCCTCTTGGGTGGCCACGAAGACCAGACCTGACATTCTGTTCGTGGTGAATCACATGGCGACGAATGTGTGCAAAAGGCCTTTGCATGTGGCGAGGTTGGGACGGCGACTACTTTCCTACTTGGCTGGAACTGCGGAACTTAGGCTGAAGTTGACACCTCAAGACGACAAGCTGGGTGAACTGGTGTGTTTTACAGATGCAAGCTATGCCCCGTATGGTGCCCGGAGCTTTGGAGCAGCCGTCATCACCCAAGATGGGGCCCCGATTGCTTGGAAGGCTGGCCGACAGTCGTTCATCACTTTGAGCGTGATGGAAGCCGAGCTATATGCGGCTGTGCATGGATGCAATCTGTTGGAATCGGTGGCCTCGATTGTGGAGGAGTTGGCACCCGGCGAGTATGAAAGAATACTGGCCGTTGACAACACAAGTGCTGTAGCCATGTGCAATGGTGGCCAAGGGTCCCAAAGGACACGACACCTGAAGATTCGTGCAAATTACATCAGGGAATCCGTCGCCCGGGGCACCCTGACGGTGAGACATGTCGCTGGTGCACAGCAACTTGCGGATTTGGCGACCAAGATCATGACAAAGCTGAGGCTCCGCCAACTCTTGGAGTTGTGGGGCTTCATTGGCTTCAAGATCGCAGAGGGCCTGGCGACGATGCAGCTGAAGGTTTTGAGCATTATCCTGGCATTGGCTGGAATGATGACTCCGACGACTGGGGCTAAGAATGTTGACTTCGAGAAGGACGACATCCCCAGTGTACAATCCTTTGAGCTGATCGTGATCACGTTGCTGGCGTGTATATCTGCGATCGCAATCTGGGAAGCGGCGAAGGGGGTTCTCCGCTGGTGCAAGAACTACAACAAGAAGCTGAAGAAGGAGAGAAGGCTGGAGAGAATTAGGGATGTAGCATCACGAGCTGCGTCCCGGGAGGTGGCTGAGGCTGCTGCTCAATTCTCAGGCCTGACCCAGGAGACACCAGCAGCACCGGAGCCCTCGACGACACCGAGGTCTTCTACGAGACGTAGGAGACCGTCGCCACAACCGAGCCCAGATGCCGCATCGGTTACCTCGGATGCACCTACGGAAGTCCGAGACTTCGCTGGGGATCGACAACGAGCAGCAAGGGACATGCTGATGCTGCTGACTGTGGAGGCTCTTCGTCAGGGCCTAAGGGTCGAGGGTTTCCAGACATCGGGAGTCAAGGCGGACCAGGCGACACGACTGGCCACTTACTTTGGAAGTGAAGAACCGGCTCCTGGGTCTTTCCTCCCCTCCACAAGGCAGATTCGCTTTGTCCTCTACATATGGCGCCATCGCAATCTCAGTGGTCGTTGTCGCTTGGTTTGGAGCGATGTGAACACGCGACCCAACATTTCGAACTGGATTTCAGTTTGGAAGCAAGCTTGAGCGGAGCTCAGCCCGGAGATTTGAAGCTTCGGATAGAATTCAAGCTGTGGACTTATCCCGTAGGGATCGTCCAAGGAGGAGTGATGGTGGACAGGAACCGTCGCTCGTCTCAGCGGCCCGAGCCAGAGGCTCGAACATGCAAGTCATTGCAGACATTGCAGCCAGCAAGATGCAGAGCAGGCAAACATCACATGTGCAATGACACAACAGATTCGATGTGCTGTGCTTGTGGAAAACCAATTCGCATTGAGCCCTCCATGCCATGGCCCTGCCCAGTGATCTTTCAACGATGATGCCACGACATAATCTGACACCTGCGGGTGATCAGATTCCTAGGGAACACTGCCAGAAAAAGGTTCGTTTTGTGGTTTTTAAGGGTAGGTTTCAGCCAGGTCAGGTAAGGTCTTTAGAGGTCCCAGCGCCCTTCAAATCACGTCACGTCCTAGGTCTTTCTTGGAACACCCTTGATTCTGGGGGTTGTACCTTGGACCCTTAAGGTTGTACCCTTGGGTTTTGGGGAAACTTTAAAAGGATCCTTTAAGGTAGTATAAGGGCCATAGTAGATTGAGGGGAACCTTTCGTGGGTACAACATAGGGAGTACGAGTCTTGATCCCTTGATTGTTCCCCTGGTATGCTTGTAGTCGCCTCAATCCAGAAAACAAGCAGGGTGCCCTTGTCGTTCTTGTACAGGGTGCTGGGAAGGAACGTAGACCCGAAACCTTAAACCCTAAACCCTAAACCCTAGACCCTAGACCCTAGACCCTAGACCCTAAACCCTAGACCCTAGACCCTAAACCCTAAACCCTAAACCCTAAACCCTAAACCCTAAACCCTAAACCCTAAACCCTAAACCCTAAACCCTAAACCCTAAACCCTAAACCCTAAACCCTAAACCCTGCCCGCCGCCCTGGCCAGTTCCGGAGTCCAAGGTCACATGCCATCCCCTGCCGCCTGCAAGAAGTAGAGCCTCAATCCCGGTGGTCTAAGAACCATTCCGACGCTTATTGCAGCACCCTGAACCCTAAACCCTAAACTTTAAATCCTAAACCCTATAATATATATATATATATATGTATATATGTATATATGTATATATGTATATATGTATATATGTATATATGTATATATGTATATATAAACCTTCAACCTTACAACCCCTGAACCCCCCAAACCTCTAAGCCCCTGAGCCTCGAATTCCCTGCGATGCCAAACCGGGCCTTACACCCAGCGCAAGCGCCCGGAGCTGATCAAGCCACGGACCCCGCACCCCATTGTTTGGGGTTTAGGGTTTAGGGTTTAGGGTTGAGGGTTGAGGGTTTAGGGTTTAGGGTTTAGGGTTTAGGGCTACTGGAGTTGAAGACGCCATGGCGATCGAGCGTGCCTTGTCGACCGCGCTCAACAGTGTCACAAGCTCCGAGAGCGCCAGTACCAAGAGCCTTGGGCCCAAACCTTCAAAGCCCGAAATTAAGCGGTTTAGGGTTTAGAGTTTAGGGTTTAGGGTTTAGGGCTACAAAAAGCTCAATAAGGCCCTACAGGGTGTATGCGTTTTAGGGTTTAGGGCTACAAAAGCCCTGCAAAACCCCACATGTCGGGCTGGTTGGGGTTGTAGGGTTCTAGGGTTCATGAAGGTTTAGGGTTTTAGGGTTTAGCGTTTTAGGGTTTAGGTTTTAGGGTTTAGGTTAAAGGTTTGGGGGTTTGGGTATCTTAGGGGTTTTAGGGGGTCCAGGATTTACACAGACCCACCTAGGGCAAGCCACATGATGGACTTTGCACAAGCGGCATGTATCCTGTTTCTTGGCTATATTTCCCTTTGGTAGCACCGGAGCCAGAATGTAGATATCAGTGCCATCCACTTCTTGGCCCTGGTAAGAACATAGACCGCCCCAATACCCGAGTTTAGGGTTTAGGGTTTAGGGTTTAGGGTTTAGGGTTTAGGGTTTAGGGTTTAGGGTTTAGGGACATTGTGAGGAGTTGTGTCCGCGCACTGTGAACACCTTCGCGAGTGCTTGGGGTTCACGGTTCGGGGCTTAGACAAGAAAGTTTAGCGAGGGCACTTTGGGGCTCAGAAGGACTGGGCTTTTATTCACTTCAGGGCGGGTTGTTTCTGCATACTTGCTGCCTCCTCCGCTTTGAATATTTGATTGTTTCGAGATCAGAAAGGTTTGCATTGCGCAAAGATGGTCTCCTCCGGCCTTTCTCAGCCCAAATTCCTCAGCTTTAGCACGAAAGCCTACCCAAACGATTAGAAATCAAAGTACAAGAAAGTCCCTAAGGGTCCATGTACCCAAATAGGGAATACTTGGGCCTTAAACTACTTCCTATACCAAGTATAGAATAAGAATAAGAATAAGAATAAGAATAAGAGAAATAATAGTAATAATGATGAACCCTTAGGGAGCTATTTTCAACATCAATCAGACGTGGAGTGCGAGCCACGCCATCTTCGTCCCTTACTCACCACCAGCCCAGTCTAACCCCATCACCCCCAGGGGGCCTAACTGGCGTCATGCTACAAATGGCAATCCCCAAAAACCCTAAGCCCTAAACCCTAAACCCTAAACCCTAGACCTACTGAAGAACCTGCACACTAAGTTCTCCGATCCACCAGGCAACTCCTCTAAATCCCAGATGCCTCCCTAATCAACAGTCTGCTGGATGCTTCTTTGAAGGGCCCCTAAACCCGAAGACGCAGAAAAAAAACCTACGATTGCTCAACTGTAGGTTTTTTTTTGAGCTTTCGGCTTAGTGGTTCAAAGGCCCCTGAAACCCTAGACCCTTCGGAGAGGAAGATCCAGAACCCTACAAGACGCAAGCAAAGCGCAGGAACAAGATCGGTGCCTGCGCGCTGTGCTGCAATGTCATCTTGAGCATCACCGGGACAGCTCCTCGGCCGAAACCCTAAACCCTAAACCCTAAACCCTAAACCCAAAGCCCTGTTGCCCTAAAGCCCCAACCCTCATCCTACAAGCGTAAGATAAAAACCTATGCCCTGAGCTCCCTAAACCTAAGCTCCTTGAACCTTAAAGCTCCCCTAAGCCCGCAACACTCAGCCCTAAACTCTGAACTCCCTAACCCTAAACCCTAAACCCTAAACCCTAAACCCTAAACCCTACAAAGGCCTCTGAGGCCCTTCACCTCCTGGGCTTGGTTAGGGCTGGGCATGTACTACTGAGTCCAGCCGACCGATGATACACCCTAAACCCTGAGCCCTAAACCCTAAACCCTAAACCCTAAACCCTAAACCCTAAACCCTGAACCCTGAACCCTGAACCCTGAACCCTAAACCCGAAACAAAACCCTGAACCCCGAAGTGCCAAGCCACCTCCTAAAGTGCGTTTTTTTGCTCAGGCCGTGCTGGGAGTGGCTCGGCAAAGACGGTTTGGGGTTTAGGGGTTTAGGGTTTAGGGATTCAGGGATTTAGGGATGTAGGGATTTAGGGTTTGGGGTTTTGATTTTGGGTTTTTTTTTTTGCGCAGTGGTCAGCAGGAGCAGAAGGTGGTAGGACTAGCTCGACACGCCCTAAACCCTAAACCCTAAACCCTAAACCCTAAACCCTCTACTGGCGCGCCTTCACATTGAAGGCCTCGGGCAGCCCAGCCCTAAACCATTTTGCTAGGGTTTAGGGTTTAGGGTTTAGGGCTTAGGGTTTAGGGTTTAGGGTTTAGGGTTTATAGGGTCTGATGTGCGCTTTGACGGATGCTGGTGAACCCTACACCCCCCCCCCAAAAAAAAAAAAAAAAGAAACAAGGAAAATAAGAGAAAGATAATAATAAATGAAAATGAAAAACAAGATAAGGAAAATCACAGAAAATATGGTCGCAACACTAAGCCCTAAAGTTGGGAAAACATATTTTCTCATCAATATAGTATGGAGCAAAGGTTCTCCGCATTTAGCAAAAAACGTCACACACACACACACACACACCCCGCCCCCCAATTCTTCGGCACTTCGTCTAAACTCCAGGGTGTTTGGGGCTGAGCCCTGAAATGAAGCCCCTGCCCTGGGGTTTGGGGTTTAGGGTTTAGGGTTTGGGGTTTTGGGGTTTAGGGTTTAGGGGTTCCGGTGTCGGCTTGAGGGTTTAGGGCTTAGGGTTTAGTGGTTGGGACGCTCCCCCTTTTTTTCTAGCAGTCCTTAGTAGGCATTCGAGTACCCCCGATGATAATCCCCATTCAGGACTGTTAGTATAAGGGGGAACATCCCCAAGTTGAGGAATTTATGAGGTTTCGGGTTTCACCCTAAACCCTAAACCCTAAACCCTAAACCCTAAACCCTATAGGGTTCATCTAAAGCGCTTTGAGGTGTCTGCGCAGATGAAGACCTTCGGGCGTCTGGGCCTGCCTGCTATAGCCCTTCTTTCGTCTTACTGGTTCTTAGCAGAGTTTAGGGTTTAGGGTTTAGGGTTTAGGGTTTAGGGTTCAGGGTTCAGGGTTCAGGGTTTAGGGTTTAGGGTTTGGAGAAAGTTCATGCCTCCCTAGAGAACGCCTTGAAACGATTCTAGAGGCTACCTTTTTCTCGGATGCACCACTGCCACCCGGGTTTCCCCGTGGGCTCCGACGCCCACTGTGAAGCACCTGGGCTCCGAAACCCAATGGTTGAGGGTTTAGGGTTTGGGGTTTAGGGTTTAGGGTTTGGGGTTTGGGGTTTAGGGTTTAGGGTTTAGGGCGTGGGGTTTAGGGCTGTCGGGTGCCAGTAGCTTCTGGGGGGCTATTGTCCCCCCTTCCCCCTCCCCGGGGTAAAGCGCTCCCGGTAAGGTTTCGGACAAGCCCCATCGCGCCATTTACCAGGGCAAGGTCTGGATGTTAGGTGCCTAATGCCTAAACCCCAAACCCCAAACCCAAACCCCAAACCCCAAACCCTAAACCCTAAACCCTAAGCCCTAAACCCTAAACCCTAAACCCCTAACTCGACATCCCAAAGCGAGCCCGGCTTGAGGTGGATCCTGACCCCGGTGACGTTGGTCCTGGGCATGCTGTGGGCCGCCTGAGATATGTGTGTGTGTGTGTGGTTTAGGGTTTAGGGTTTAGGGTTAGGGTTTAGGGTTTAGGGTTTAGGGTTTAGGGTTTAGGGTTTAGGGTTTAGGGTTTAGGGTTTAGGGTTTAGGGTTTAGGGTTTAGGGTCCCCCTTCTCACTCACCCCAAAGTGAGAAGGGAAGCCAAGCGTCCCTGTCCAAAGACATGACTTCTCAGCTCCGATACTTTTGATGAGGGCTTAGGGTTGAGGTTTAGGGCTTGGGGTTTAGGGCTTAGGGTTTGCGGATTAGGGTTCAGGGTGTTCGGGCCTCTTTTTTGTAGGGCCCGGGGCTGTAGAGGCTCACATGCTTTCTTGGATCTTCGGATCTTCCAAAGGTTACAGACTTCAGTTTGATTAGCTCTTAGGGTTTAGGGTTTAGGGTTTAGGGTTTAGGGTCTTCATGGATTTTCTTGCCACGAGGCATGCTGGCCCCCCCCCCCCCAATCCCGAAACCCTTAGCCCGAACACTTCACCCTCAACCCTTACTACTCGAATACCCTAAGCCCTATCATAATTACAGACTTTATTGTTTTTTTGTTTTGATTCCTTTGTTTGTTCATTTTGTCATTTCTTTATTTCTTTATTTCTGTATTTATCTATTTCTTTGTTTTTTTCTTTTAATTACTTGTTTATTTCTTTGAATCTTTGTTTCTTTCCTTCTGTCCTCCTTTCCTTCTTTCCTTCTTTCCTTCTTTCCTTCTTTCCTTCTTTCCTTCTTGCCTTCTTTCCTTCTTTCCTTCTTTCCTTCTTTCCTTCTCTCCTTCTGTCTTTCTCTCTACACATATATATATATACACAATGTATGTATCTATTCTGGGTATCTTCATCTAAGAGGTCCTTCACAAGAGCCCCGCCCGAGGCTCACCTCTGAAATGGTCCACCTGGTCGGCGTGACCAGCGAGACCATCGCCCTTCGCCTCGGAAGAGCTCTAAAACAGTATATGGTTCCCCTTTTTTGGGTAAACCCTAAACCCTAAACCCTAAACCCTAAACCCTAAACCCTAAACCCTAAACCCTAAACCCTAAACCCTAAACCCTAAACCCTAAACCCTAAACCCTAAACCCTACACGCTGGCGCGCGGCAGGCCGCCCAAACTGGATGTCGTGGCTCGCCTTGTTGTGCTATAGGGGTCGTAAGAATTGATAAAAAAAACATTCCCTTATTATGGTCCCTTTATAAATATACTATAACAACCCAAAACCCCATATGTATATATATATACATATATATATATACTATAGTAGCCCCCCAAAACCCTGTTCTAATTATTAAGGCCCCTATTATTGGTCGGAGAGTTGCGTCCACGACACGGTTGTCCACGCAAGCGCGGCGGGCACATTGAAGCAGGGTATATATTACTGTTTTTGGTGAGTGTATATAAGGTTCCTTTGTAATATTGGTGAGTGTATATACTTGGTGGCCTTTTGGGGATACAAGAAATATAAACCCTACTTCACATGGGCCGACGCATCTTGAGGAAGACGAGCTCAGCCCTGTTCGAGATGCAAGAGAAGAAAGGTCCTATAAACCCTAAACCCTAAACCCTAAACCCTAAACCCTAAACCCTAAAGCCTAAACCCTAAACCCTAAACCCTAAACCCTAAACCCTAAACCCTAAACCCTAAACCCTAAACCCTAAACCCTAAACCAGCAACATTCCTTGTGACAATGGTGTACAGGACTCCTGGGGGTTTTAAAGGAACACAGCGGAGCCTTGTAAGGATGCCCCTCGCACCAGAATTTGGGTTTAGGGTCTGAGGTTATTAGAGGGTTTAGGGAGTTTGGGGGAATTAAGGTAATTTCGGGAGTTGAGGGAGTGTAGGGAATTTTGAGTTTGGGGTTTGGGGTGTATAGGCTTTAGGGTTTGGAGGGTTTAGGGAGGCTTCTGCCCTAAAGTCCCTATATCGGAGGCAATTACTTTACGGCCCAAGTATTCCTTATTTAGTACATGGACACTTGGGGCTAAACCCTAAAGCCCTGTTTTGACTGGTCTGGTTGAGGGTTTGGGGTTTGGGGTTTAGGCTTTAGGCTTTAGGCTTTAAGCTTTAGGGTTTGGGTAGAATTCACGGGACTACAGGAGGGACCGTTTTTATGAGGGACCTTAGGGAGCGATGCCGCGGCTTCTCAGGAATGGGTGCGAAATTGGGGTTTAGGGTTTAGGGTTTAGGGTGTAGGGTGTAGGGTTTAGGGTTTAGGGTTTAGGGAGCTCAGCTGAGCAACTCAGGGGAGTGTGGTGTGGCGGGTGAAAGTAGGGGAGTAGATCTAAACTCCGAGCTTTGTCTGAGGAGTTGCGAACAGGAGAAGAGATCCTCTCCTACCAAGACTATGCGGAAGCCTCTTTGGGCAGGACGGCTTGAGTTTTAGGGTCCAGGGTTTAGGGTTTAGGGTTAGTACCCTAAGCCCTAAACCCTGAACAGTACCCAATCCCCCCACCCTAGGGCCCTAAATTGTGTTTCTTGAACATCTTGGATGCAGGTTCTCAAACTAGTGGGCCCTTTCCCCCTTTCCTAGTACCCAGAGTCAGGAGCTCCTTATGTTTAGGGTTTTCGAATTCAGAATTAGGTTCAGGGTGTCAGGGTTTTAGGGTTTAGGTTTAGGGCTTGATTTAAAGGAGCCGAACGTCAGTCCCTTTCAGCAGAAAGTCCACGCGTCTCTCGGTGATCCTTGACCACGTGGCGTCATCTGCACCGGAGCTGCTGTATTTGCCCGCGGTGCGCGCTGAGGCTTCCAAGGCCGAAGCGGGAGTCATTCGTTGGCGGCCTGTCGAATTGGCACAAGCAGAATTATATCCCAGCAACGATGGCAGCCTGACTCAGTTCGCCATCAATCTCCCACGGTGCGAACAACGATACAGGCAGCCGCCTCCCACTTGCGTCATACTTGCACGAGGAGTCTGCTTGTGAGCTGGCAGTCTCTTCCTGTGTTGGGCAACGCTGCACTCGCCGTGGCAAGGAAATCACCGTCAACGATGAGTTTGTGCGGGCGGAGGGGACATTGCAGTACGGGGTCACTTCTGCAGTGGCCCTAATTTCCTAAACCCTCAAGCTTAACCCCTAAATCCCAAAACCCTAAAAAACCAAAAGGCGTCCCTTACGAAGTACCCCCCCCCCCCCCCCCCCCTCCCCCCCCCCTCCCCCCCCCCTCCCCCCCCCCTTCCCCCCCCCCTCCCCCCCCCCCCCCCCCCCTCCCCCCCGCTCCCCCCCCCCCCCCCCCCCCCCTCCCCCCCCCCCTCCCCCCCCCCCTCCCCCCCCCCCCCCCTCCCCCCCCCCCTCCCCCCCCCCTCCCCCCCCCCCCCCTCCCCCCCCCCTCCCCCCCCCCCCCCTCCCCCCCCCCTCCCCCTCCCCCCCCCTCCCCCCCCCCTCCCCCCAAGGCTGCTGCACCCGACATGGAAACCCCTGCTTTGAAGGACGAATCCTTACGTCATGAGGTCCAGAAGGTTTGGGGTTTAGGGGTTTTAGGGTTTAGTAGTTTAGGGGTTTAGGGGCTAAGGGGCTTAAGGGCTTAGGGCATATTTCTCAACAAGGAGTCTAGGTGAGTCTTGGGCTCTGTTTGAAACTATGAACAGAGATGCCCAGGTTAGTGCAACGACTAAGATCTTGAACTTAGGACCCTGATCCCCAGACCCTGAACCCAACAGAACCCTAAACCCCAAACCCTACACCCTAAACCCTAGGGTTTAGGGTGAAGGGGGGCGGGGGGGGGGGGGGGGTCGGGGAGGGGCCGGGTGGGGGGGGGGGGGGGGCGGGGGGGGGGCCGGCGGGGGGCAGGGGGGGGGCAGGGGGGGGCCGGGGGGGCGAGTCACACATGTTCGCCCTAAACCCCAAACCCTGGACCCAAACCCTGTTTGGCTTTGAGGGTTTAGGGCTAGGGTTCAAGAGTGGCCTACACACAGGACTGGCTGGTGGCTCTCAGCAGTTTCCAGCACGCTCTCACTGCCGCTGAGTTTGCACCCACCCTAAACCCTAGAACCCCCCTAGGGTTCAGGCTTCGGGGTTCAGGGTTTAGGGTTTAGGCTTTAGGGTTTAGGGTTTAGGGTTTAGGGTTTAGGGTTTAGGGTTTAGGGTTTAGGGTTTAGGGTTTAGGGTTTAGGGTCTACCTTGACACCCTGGAACGCTAAACCCACACAGCACGCAAACAAGCCATTCGTTCGTGGCTTTCAGGATCCCCAAACTCAGCTGCATGTGCTCACGTTGGCCTAAGCCCTAAGCCCTATTCCCGTCAGCAATCGAACCGGAGCATAGGAATCCGCCCTGAGCCTCAACGATCTCAAAAGCGAAGGCCCAAGGTCCTGCAGACCCTAACACCCTACACAGTTTACTGTTTATCGTTTACTGGTTTAATGGTTTATGGTTTATATGGTTAGGGGTTTAGGGTTTGAAACCCGAAACCCTGAACCCTAAATTTGTGACGAAACCGACCTCTTGAGACCAAGTGAGGTTTGGGATGATCTTCGGCGGGCTCATTCTCGAGTCGGCGCTCTCGGCTTGATTTCGATTGGGGAATTTAGGCTGCTTCAGGGCACCCTAAACCTTAAATCCCAAACCCTAAACCCTGAACCCTGAACCCTAAATCCTAAACCCTAAACCCTAAACCCTAAACTAAACCTCCTGCTAGCTATGTTGTTTGCTCTTCCCGGGGTTTGGGAAGAGCCTTAAGGTTTTCTGGGCTCTGGTTCAGGTTTGGGGCGTTGCGTTTAAAGTTCTACTGGGAGCTAGGCTGTCGAAGGGAAACCTAAGGCCTAAACCCTCAACCCTAAGCCCTAAGCCCTAAACCCTAAACCCTAAACCTGCACATGTTTTTTCTTTGTTTCTTGCTCTTGTCTCCGGTAACTTCGAGGTTTGACGGGAGCCCTAAAGCCGTCCGGGTTATGGGGCGGTTGCTCTGAGGGCACGCTGCTTGTGGTTTAGGGTTTCGGGTTTGGGGCTTAGGCTTCTGGAGTCCGAAGGTTGGACGTAGGGTCTAGGGCTTAGGGTTGTGGGGTGTAGGGTGCAAGTGTCGGGGTTTAGGGCTTAGGGCTTATAGGGTTTGGGTACATGAAGCCTAGTTTACATGACCGTGGATTTCGTCGACCGGATTGCTGAACCCCAAACCCGAATCCCCTAAACCCAAAACCCTAGGCCCTAGACCTGAAACCCCAAACCCTAAGCCCCAAACCCTAGACCCCAAACCCCAAGAGAAAAGGAGTCATTGCATTAAAAAAACCCAAACCCTAAGCCCTACACCCCAAACCCCAAGCCCCAAACCCGAACCAGGGCAACATGCAGATCACCTCGCCCATCCATTGGTCTTGGCCCCTGGGCGGAGATCCGATGGACGCCGGCCGCCCCTCGAACTCAGAGATAACAGGGAGGCCTTGGAGTGAGTAGAGTTTAGGGTTTATAGGGTTTAGGGTTTAGGGTTTAGGGTTCCGGGTTCAGGGTTCAGGGTTCAGGGTTTAGGGTTTAGGGTTTAGGGTTTGGAAATCAGGGTTTTGGGTTGTTTGGCGGTTTAGGCTTCTGTGGTTTGGTGGTTTAGGGGTTGGGTTACAGGTTCAGGGGTTTGAGGCGTAGGTGTTTCGGGTTTATTCCCGAGGAGGTGCCCACTCTCGTACTTGGCGGGTCTGTGTTGGGGTGTTTAGGCTTCAGTGTGGCACTTGCTGTAGGGCAACAAGGGCACAAGCGGCAACCGTAAACCCTAAGCCCTCTACACCCTAAACCTAAACTCTAAACCCTAAACCCTAAACCCTAAACCTTAAACCCTAAACCCTAAACCCGATCCCGCGCCCTGAATCCTCGAACCCGTAGACTGCCCCTCACAATGCCCAGGAAAGTGGTGGGCTGTCCTGCTGACGTCCACCACGCTGTTCTACAGCTACGCTTCCTGGCAGCAGGGGGTAGGGTTTTGGGTTGAACAGACTGGTGTCCTGAGTTCCCTTCCAAAAGTAGCCAACCCTCCCAAAAGCGTGTACTACCCACTGAAAGACCCTAAGCCCTAAGCCCTAAACCCTAAACCCTAAACCCTAAACCCTAAACCCTAAACCCTAAACCCTAAACCCTAAACCCTAAACCCTAAACCCTAAACCCTAAACCCTAAACCCTAAACCCTAAACCCTAAACCCTAAACCCTAAACCCTAAAGCCCAAGCCCTAAAACGTGGGGGAGTTCCATCCCGGCCTTAAGCCCAAGTCTGCAACTCCGGTTGAATGCTACATGGTTTAGGATTTTGGGTTTAGGGTTTTGTGTTTAGGGTTTTGTGTTTAGGGTTTAGGGTTTAGGGTTTGTTTTTTTTTCGAATATCTGGTCCCTTTTGGAGTCCCGTGTTGTAAGGCGGCCCCTCTTGCTCAGGGTTCCCAAAAAGGGACCCATAGTGTACAGAACATGCGTCTGTTGTAGTAACATCCACAAGTCTTTGGTTGAGAGAACCCTAAACCCTAAACCCTAAACCCTAAACCCTAAACCCTAAACCCTAAACCCTAAACCCTAAACCCTAAACCCTAAACCCTAAACCCTGAACCCTGAACCCTAAACCCTAACTCCCAAAGCCTAAGCCCTAAACCCTAAGCCCTAAGCCCTAAGCCCTAAGTCCTAAGCCCCAGCCCTAAGCCAAGCCGCCCTAAACCCTAAACCCTAAACCCTAGACCCTAAACCCTAACTCCCAAAGCCTAAGCCCTAAACCCTAAACCCTAAACCCTAACTCCCAAAGCCTAAGCCCTAAACCCTAAGCCCTAAGCCAAGCCGCCCTAAGGCCCCTTGGTTGGCCCCCCAATAGTTTGATCCCCACGAATTTTGCAGCCCAGAGCCTTCATGGTTTAGGGTTTAGGGTTTAGGGTTTAGGGTTTAGGGTGGAACCTTTGGGGTTCAGGGTCTAGGTTGTAGGGTTTAGGGTTTGGGGGTTAAGTGCTTAGGGTTTTGGGGTCGAGGGTCCAACCCTGCAACTACCTCGAGAGGTTCATTCAGAAACCCCAACCGCAATGTCCTGCACCCTTCTAAACTCCAGTCCCAAATCCCGAGCATCTGCGAAACCCCAACCTAAACCCTAGTTGGAAGCCCTTGTGACTTAATGAGCCGGGTTAGCAAGGTGGGTTACGGGATCAGAGTAGGGTTTCTAGGGGATGGGAAGTAGACTTCCTAAGTAGAACAAAACAACCCCTAACTTCACCAGTCCTTATAGGAAGTGTAATTGGGCGGTACTATACAAGGACTGTCAGTATAAGGGGGAACGTCCCAGCTTAAAACCCGAACCCCTCACTTTGCAAGCGCTACAAATTCTGCCCGAAACCCTAAACCCTAAACCCTAAACCCTAAACCCTAAACCCTAAGCCCTAAACAAGAAGGTGGACATCGGGCACCTGCTGCACAACTCGGCCTGGATAGGCTGCACGGGGATTTCGGGTTGAGGGTGTTTAGGATCTAGGGTTAGGGTACTTGTTAGGTTTAATAGCTGTACTTATAACCCAACTATAGCCATATTAGGGCGCTTATAAGGGGCGTATAAGTGTGTTGTAGGTACAGTTATAACTGGGTTAAGAAGTTCCATGAACCTCCAAGTAGGGTTTATGGCTTAGTTCACAACGAGCATGCCTCGAACCTCGCAAGCCCGCGTGCCCATGTGGTCGGTTCTAGCTACCGTATTTTCTGGGCAGGCATCACAGCAGCGATTCCAAAAAGGAGCTCTGGGACTTCGGGGTTTCGGGCGCCGGGCAGTTTAGGGGTTAGAGTTTAAGGAGGCTTGAGGGCAGAACGCCAGGGTGTTGGCGAAACAACTCTACTTCAGGCTGCCCTACGATCCCCCCAAAATACGATTATCCTTATTCTACAGATCCCCCCCAGAAGTGGTTCCTTTTTTGTGGGAAACCACCGAGCTGGCCGAAAACGAAGCTCCCCTTTTGGGCTTAGGGTTCAGGGTTCCGGGTTTAGTGATGTATTGGGCTCCTCTCATAAGGCATCCTACTGTACAGGGTTTAGGGTTTAGGGTTTAGGGTTTAATGCCTGCAAGGGCACCCTACAAGGCCCTGAGCCCTACCTAAGCCCCCCTAAGCCCTAAGCCCTAAGCCCTAAACCCTGATCCGCAAGTCTGGCAGGCGTGGGCCTGACCATCTTTTGCTTAGCTGCCTGGGTTGCACTCAACAGCTGCTTAAGTCTGTTTTTTTTGTTTTTGCTTTGTTGCTGCTTTATAACTATCATTATTATTATTGTTATGATGATCAGCATTATTATTACGTTGTTTTTCTTCTTTCTCATTTATTGTTAGTATTATGAAGTCATTTTTTTGCTTTTGTTTTGGTTCTACATTTGTATTTTAATTATGTCTTATTTTGGGGGGGAGGGAGGGGCTGGGGATGAGATGGTTTAGGGTGTAGTGGGTTCCGGCTGGACCGTAGAAGGGTTTGTACAGTAAGGCCCGAGTTTTCCTTTTTTGGTACGAGTTTTCCTTTTTTGGTACATGGACCCTTTAGGGCTCTTAGTAGGGTTCTTAAGGCAGGGGGGTTCATGGGGGGTAGGTATCTAAAAAAACCTTCGAGAAGCTTAGGGAGCGGAGTAGACCCTTGGGTTGCATAGCTTACATACCCCCCTTGAACCCCCTCCCTTAAGGACCCTTAGGGTTCTTACTGCTCCCCGCGGGCCAACAAGTTGGCTTGAGGCCGTGGACAGTCCCTAAACCCTAAACCCTAAACCCTAAACCCTAAACCGTAGAAGGTGTGCAATCGATCTTCCAGGAACCTCCATGGTAACGAGACCGGACTATGTCTTGCTCAGGCACCCCCATGGTGGGGATGATGCAGCACACGCTGCATGTTCTCAAAAGTGCCGAAGACACGGAGCATGCCATCCAGACGTATCAGGCATCGTACACCATGAACGTAGGCATCAGCGTGAGGGTCCTCAACTGTGACCTGCCCACCGTGGACACTGAGGGGTCGCTGTCGGTCTTGTGTTTTTGCTTTTTTGGTAAGATGAGGGCTTGGAGGGTTGAAAGGCGATAGTTCAGGCCTCGTGGGGCTACTTCATTGCTGGTTGAGTATTTTGTGATGCCCGTGTACGATATGATAGGGAGAGGAAGGGTGTTGTGTTGCTTCACGGTTTACAGGGATTGCGAGGTTTTAGGCTTTAGGGGTCTTATTTAGAAGTTTGGGAGTGTTGTTTGAAGGTTTTGTGCTAAACCCTAGACCCTTAAACCCTTAAACTAGCCTGAAACCCCTTAAACTCTAAAAAAAGCCTCAATGCCACGGGGAGCTCGAAAGGGGGAGGAGTTTGAGTTGATAAGCTGAGACATGTCCCAAGCCCTAACCCTAAACCCTAAACCCCCACAACCCCAGAACCCTAAACTTTAGGGCAACTTTAGGGGTTGAAAATTAAATAACCCCTAAACCCGAAACCCCTGCAACCCTATCAGGATGGTCTATTAGGCCTTCAAATTCCCCATAATGAAACCTATTTTTAGGGCCTTTTAAGGGATTAGGGTTGGGTTCGGCCGGTCCACACTAACAGTCAAATAACGCCGTGGCCTTATAACACACAGGCCAAAAATAGCACCAGGAATCCCAGTCAATTTTAGCATTTACCGGGTGCTTCTTTTTGTGGGTCTGCTGGTGGTGACTGTTAGTCACATAGCAGCAGAAATAGCACCAGAAATAGCACCAGAAATAGCACAAACAATAGCACAAAAAATAGCACCAGAAATAGCGCCAGGAATAGCACAAAAAATAGCACCACAAATAGCACAAACAATAGCACCAGAAATAGCACCAGGAATCCCAGTCAATTTTAGCAGCTTAGCATTTACCGGGTGCTGTTTTTTGTGGGTCTGCTGATGGTGGTTGTTAGTCACATAGCACCAGCAACAGCACCAGAAATAGCACCAGAAATAGCACAAACAATAGCACAAAAAATAGCACCAGAAATAGCACAAACAATAGCACAAAAAATAGCACCAGAAATAGCACCAGGAATAGCACCAAAAAATGCACCAGAAATAGCACCAGGAATAGCACCAGGAATAGCAGGAATCTCAGTCAATTTTTTGGCATTTACCGGGTGCTTTTATTTGTGGGTCTGCTGGTGGTGACTGTTAGTGTGGACCGGCCGAACCCAAGATTAGGGTTTAGGGTTTAGGGTTTAGGGTTTAGGGTTTAGGGTTTAGGGTTTAGGGTTTAGGGTTTAGGGTGAAATGGCCCATCCTGGTAAAACCTAAAATCTGGACGAGGTCTGCGTCTATGCTGGGACCTTCGCGCAGTTCAAGAACCTGGAGGATTTCAATCCCGACCCTCGTCGCTTTGTGATGCGCGGATCCCATACCCCCGAGAGCCCTAAACCGGTAAAATCTATACAGTAAACCCTATAAGTGCATCCTTAAGGCTAAATATGAATCCTAAACCCTCAGCAATTAAACCCTAAACCCTAAACCCATGACTTAAGATAAATTCCTTGAGTAAGGCGCGCGGCACCAACAAAGAAACACCCAAACCGAAAAGTATGAGGTAACGGGGTCAGGAGAATGTAGGCATGCGTGGCAGGCGCCGCGAAATCGTATCTTTTCAGAAACCCCGGCGATCGCATCCAGGAAACCTCAGGAAACAAAATCAGGTCACGACTTCGTGACCATTTCTAGGGCCACATACGTGGACGGCAAGTGCCATCTGACGAGCGGTTTAGGGTGTAGGGTTTAGGGTTTAGGGTTTAGGGTTTAGGGTTTAGGGTTTAGGGTTTAGGGTTTAGGGTTTAGGGGTGCTGCTTCATGGAACTGGTAACATGGATGTAGTCATCGTGCCGGCATGGATGCTCGGCCCTTCGCAGTACTCGCGAGCCTAGGCGAGTAAGGTTTAGGGTTTAGGGTTTGGGGTTTGGGGTTTAGGGTTTAGGGTTTAGGGTTTGGGGTTTAGGTTTTTTTTTCGGCGCCGCGTACCTTGATGAAGGGGTCATAGGCTCTTTGGGTATATGAACTCAGCAACTAAGGTCCACTAGAGGGTTTAGGGTGTATAGGGCTTAGCAAGAACCAGCATTTTGAGACCTCTGACCAGCTTCAAGGATTGCGCCACAACCTTCAACCAGCCCTATCGGAGTGTGGGCGTCAACGCACCGCGGCGATCATTAGGGCCAGGGGTCTCCGCTTAGAGGAGGTTGCTTTGTGGATTTACAGGGCCCTTTGCAAACCCTAAACCTATAACTACCCAAACCCGATATGCCCTAAATGCATGACCCCTAATAACCGATACGCCCCCCACTACGCCTGCCCCCCCCCCCTCCCCAACAACGAAAGAAAAAACACACACCAACCACACAACCGTGTAAAGCCACATCTTGAAGTCCAGCTCTTTGTCCCTGACCTCTGACCTCTGGGATCCTTGCCACAATCGCCATTGGCAAAAGGGCATCCTCATCAAGATGGTTGCTGGGCTACCAAGTGAAGAGTCATTGCTACGCAAGGCTAGGTGGGTAGTAGAGGCCACAACCTGCTGTTGGATCGAGTCGGAGCTACTATGTGCTCCCCCCGAAAAAAAGCAAGGATAATTATCCCTCATTACCCTTATAGTGAAAACCTATCTATATATATATGTATATGTACTTATGTATTGATTCATTATTTAGGTTTTAACGATGGTTTTTCATGGGCTGTAGCGGCTTGGCCTCTAGACAAAGACGATCTCTAAAGCCTACTCCCTGAGCCCTAAACCCCAAAGATTAAGTAGTAGCCCTAAACCCGAAACCCGAAACCCGAAACCCTAAACCCTAAACCCTAAACCCTAAACCCTAAACCCTTGCACGGGCATCTAAGGTGGGTGGCGAAGAGCCCCCCTTCGAATCCTTCCTGAGCCTCTTCTCCGTCTTCTCCTACGTCATGCCGCCTTGGCCCAGAATGGCAGGAGGCTTATGTGGGTACCTGTGCGTAGGGTTTCGGGTTTAGGGTTTAGGGTTTAGGGTTCAGGGTTTAGGGTTCAGGGTTCAGGGTTCAGGGTTTAGGGTTTTGGGTTTAGGGGTGCTTGCAAGTAGGGTTATCAGGCCACTAATCCCTACGCCTTTTGACCTTATATCCTAAACCCTCAGCAAACCGCCAAACCGAAAGCCCTGAAGGGTTGTAGCCTTAAATACTCTTTAATTCCCTTACATACCGTTAAATACCCTGCGATACCTGAACTACCCTGAAAATACCCTGAAATACTAAGACCTTTGAAGCCCCCCACCCCCCAAAGCCTTCATTTTCCCTTTGAAAGCACTGGTAATCCTTAGCCTTTAAAGCCTCCCCCAAAGCCCTGCGAAAGACCCAACACCCCCAAAAAACAGCCCAAAAAAGCACCTCAAAAGCCTAAACCCTGAACCCTAAACCCTAACCCCTAAAGCCTAGACCCCTAGAACCTAATTAAACCCCAAACCCCAAGCCCCATGCCCCACGCCCCAAGCCCCAAGCCCCAACCCCAAAACCCAAACCCCAAACCCCAAACCCCAAACCCCAAACCCCAAACCCTAAACCCTACACCCTAAACCCTAAACCCTAAGCCCTACACCCTAAACCCTAAACCCTAAACCTAAGCCCTACAGTACCCTAAACAGCCCTTAATATCCTTTACAAGGTACGCCTTCGCCATCGTCGTCACTCTGCCGACTCTTAGGAGCACCATGACAGACCGGAGCAGCTTGGCGTTTAGGGTTCAGGGTTTGGGGTTTAGGGTTTTTGGGGTTTAGAGTTTAGGGTTAAGGTTTTCGGTTTTTGGGGTTTTGGGTTTAGGGTTGTTGGGGTTTAGGGTTTTGGGGGTGGGGTTTAGGGTTTGGGGGTTTAGGGTTTGGGGGTTTGGGGGTTTGGGGGTTTGGGGGTTTAGGGGCTGGGGGTTTGGGGTTTGGTGGTTTAGGGGTTTAGGGGTTTGGCGGTTTAGGTTAGTAGTTAGGGTTTCGGGTTTAGGGTTTAGAGTTTTGCTTTGGGGTTTGGGGGTCTGAGGTTGGGGTTTAGGGTTTAGAGTTTTAGGGTCTCGAGTTTTGGGTCTAGGGTTGGTGGTTTTAGGATTTCGAGGTTTAGGTTCAGGGGCTTCGGGTTCGGGTTTTGGGATCTAGGGGTTTGGTGTTTAGGGTGCAGGGTTTCAGCTTCAGTGTTTTGGGCTAGGGTTTAGCGATTAGGCGTTTGGAGCCCTAGGGGCGTTTAGGGTTGCAGAACGTTGTACCCCTTACTTGTGGACTTCTTGTTCATTCTAGCAGGTTTCATTCGGATTAACGACCTTTAAACCGGAAACCCAGGCTGTCCTTTGAAGACTTTCACAGCAATCCTAAACTCTAAACCCTAAACCTACATCCTGAACCCTGACCTCAAACCCTAAACCCCAAACCCTAAACCCTAAACCCCTAAACCCCTGAACCCTAAACCCTAAACCCTAAACCCTAAGCCCTAAGCCCTAAGCCCTAGACCCTAGACCCTGAACCCTAAACCCTAACCCTAAACCCTAAACCCTAAACGCAAGGCAAGCTGACGCCCATGTGCATCTTCGCCTTCGCAGTCGTCTCCATGGAGCCATAGCTCATCGGGGGGGGGTGAGCTTCTGGATCCCTAAACCCTAAACCCTAAACCCTAAACCCTACACCCTAATCGCCAAACCCTATGTCCTAAACCCTAAACCCTATACACCCTAAACCCTATAAACCCTAAACCCTACCCCTCTTCAGGTCTGCCTTCGGCATGTTTTGCACTTTTCCTTCTTTGGGTGCAGGAGGATCACGTTGCGGAGCATTTCTCAGATGGTTTCATGGGCGGATCCCTGTTCTCTCCCCTCCACATACTCCCCCCCCCCCCACCGGCCAAGGTTCCCCGCCCCCCCAACCCCTAAAGTCCTAAACCCCAAAAGCCCTAAACCCCTAAACCCCTGAACCCTTAAACCCCTAAACCCCTAAAAACCCCCCCTAAACCCCTAAACCCCTAAACCCCTAAACCCCTAAACCCCTAAACCCCTAAACCCCTAAACCCCTAAACCCCTAAACCCCTAAACCCTAAATCCTAAACCCTAAACCAACCCCAGCCCCTGAACCCTGATCACCTTAAACCCCAGAAACCCTAAGCTCCGAAACTCCGAAAAATGCTCCAGGAGTTCCTGGTCATCATGCTCGCCTACTACTGGGTCTTCGGCATCTCGGCCTGTCCGGGTCTAGGAATTTGGTGTTTAGAGTTTAGGGGTTTGGGGTTTTAAGGCTGTAGGGGTTTAGGAGTTTAGGGTTTAGGGCTAGGATTTCGAAAGGAAGGGATCAGGAGTTGGGGGTTCAATTTTTGGGGTTAGGGGGGTTCGGGAGGTTGTTAATAGAGGCTTAGTAGGGCTTAGGGTTCAGAAGAGTTCAAGAATTGGGGGGGGGGGGTTACTTTAGGTCAAACCTCAGCCCCTGAACCATAAGCACCCCAACCTTTAGACTGGATTCTTGCACATACCCTGACCCCCGAACCCTCCCAAGCCACCCTAAACCTCCTTGTAAACCCTACGGAACCCAACCCCCCCCCCCCCCCCCCCCCCCCCCCCCCCCCCCAAAAAAAAAAAAAAAAAAAAAACAGATATAATCCACATATATATATATATATGTGTATTTAACAAGAGTAATTCTAAAATATCAATAAAAAGAATAATAAATCAATGCTTCAAACCCTAAACCCCTAAACCCCCCTAAGCCCCAAACACTAGTCCAACCCCTACGCCCTTCCTGTGAGCCTTGAGGAAACCTCGGGCCTGAGAACATCATCGACGGCATGCGCGGCCAGACTTATTAGGGTTTAGGGTTTAGGGTTTACAGGGTTCAAGGTTGAGGGTTTTTAGGGGTCAGGATTCAAGGTTTAGGGCTGTATTCAGGATTCTAGGACCCAGAGTGGTTACTTAATCACTTTTTTTAGGGTTTAGGTTCCCTTATAAGCCCCTTTAAACCAAGAAAAGGTTACTGCTGCCAATAAGGGACCTTAGCGGCTATTTGGCGGGGCTGTTTGGGGGCTGCTTAGGTATATAGGGACTTCTCAAGGCGTAGAAATAGGGGTTCTAGGATGCCCAGTAGTACCCTTGTTCCCTTTTGGGGGGGGGGGTTTAGGTTCCCTTATTAAACCCCTTTAAGCCAAAAAAAGGGCACCCTTTTTAAGTCTAGGTTGCTGGGCAGCCTGGGGTTTTATAATCCTAGGTAGGATAAGGGGGGACCCTTAAAAGGGAACCCCTTCTTAACCCTCTTCTGGCTCTCTTAAACAGGGACCTTATTCAGAGGGTCTATATCCCCAAGGGGTCCCCCTAATCCTATCCCCTATATAAAGGAATAAGATTCAGGGCCCCTTCTAAAGGGCTCCCTCCTTTTGAACCCTTAGTTGCAGCGATGGTCTCGTGATCCCAAACTTCCACCAGAATGTGGAAGTCTTCAACCCGAACCGCGCGATGCTGTAGGGTTTAGGGTTTAGGGTTTAGGGTTTAGGGTTTAGGGTGTAGGGTTAACTTGCCTGACGGTTACAAGAAGGCCACGAAGAAGGCCACCTCAACCGGCAGAGAACTTACCTGTATTTTCGTGGGCACCCCCCCCCCCGCCCTCACAAAGCCCTAAGCCCTAAGCCTAGACACAAGTCACCCTTTAAAGCTTTAAACGGAAAACTGAAGGGGCCCCTTGGAACCCCGAAAAGCCCTAAAAGGCCTAAGCCTCTCAACGAACCCCCCCCCCCCTCCTCCTCTCCCCCTGTTTCTTTAAACGCTCCGCCCTCAGCCCTAAACCCTAAAGCCTAAACCCTCAACCCTAAACCTAAACCCTAAACCCCAACCCCCCCCCCCCCCCCCCCATGTTCTCTGAGGAGAGGGCCGCAGCCAACTTCAGCCAGGATGGTGGGCCACGGCTCCTCGAGCCGAATGTGTTTAGGGCTCAGTACATGAGCTGCTGAACCCTAAACCCTAAACCCTAAACCCTAAACCCTAAACCCTAAACCCTAAACCGGGTCCAGGGTTAAGGTAAACCCTTTTAACCCTGACCTGTAAAGCCGTGAGAGGTGGATCCATGGGGCGTGGGCCAGCCGAGCTGGCTGGGTCAGGCCAGGTGGCTGTGGTTTCGGGTTTAGGGTTTAGGGTTTAGGTTTGGGGTTTAGGGCTTAGGGCTTAGGGCTTAGGGCTTAGGGCTTAGGGCTTAGGGCTTAGGGCTTAGGGCTTAGGGCTTAGGGCTTAGGGCTTAGGGCTTAGGGCTTAGGGCTTAGGGCTTAGGGCTTAGGGCTTAGGGTTCGGGAATGGGTTTATGTTTATACGCTTTGGGCTCTGGGATAGGGTTTAGGGATTTTAGGCTTTGGGCTTTGGGCTTTCGTAAGGGTTTGAAAGCTGGTAGGGGTTCTTGGGCTTCGGGCGTGGGTTTTAGGGAGTTCGGTTTGGGGTTAGCATTTTGGGCTTGGTATCTCACGGCTCTTGCATGCAAAGCTGAAGCCTGAACAAGAGCCGTGAGATACCAAGCCCAAACCCTCAAGCCTCAACCCTATAAACTCCTAAACCCTGTGTGACCTGACATGTTGGCAAGACCTCCGGTATAAAAGCCCAAAACCAAACCCCAAGACTTTAGGATTTAGGGGTTCCGCCTTTTGCTATTCAGGGGTTTCGGGTGTGGGTCTGTGCGAGGTGCAGGCGTGCAACCAGAGCCGTGCTAAAATCTAAGTGCCATAAACGCTAAACAACGCCTTTACAAAAACACCACCTATCGCCTGAGTGCCCATAAAGGCAATACAAACCGCCCGCAAGTCCTCCCTTGGAGTTCTGTGGACTTCTGGTTGGTTTCGGGTTTCGGAGGCCTAGGTCGGAAAGGGCATTCGCTTTGTTTGAGTCCAAAGTTGGGATGCTTGTCCTACGAATTGCCTAAGAACTCCAAAGAAAACGAAGTATCCTTCCTTATAAAGGGCAATCCATAATAGGGGTTGTTATCTTGTTGCCGTGTTCTTAAGCAAATAGCCGTTGTCGCGCACAAAGCCTTTACCCCCGTCCCTGAATCTGTGCTACAGGTTGCTAGGCCCCTAAACCCCGAAAACCCCGGGAGCCCCAAGCCTCAACCCCTAACCCCCCCCCCCCCCCCAAAAAAAAAAAAAAAAGCAACCCGAAACCCGAAACCCTAAACCCTAAACCCTAAACCTTACACCCTACACCCTACACCCTACACCCTAACAGGCACCTACGCCCTAAGCCAATGACCAAGCAAGTTGCCAGGCTCTGGGCTGGGGCATCACTTTGCGTCTTTGCTTGCAGCCTTTGGGGGTTTGGAGGGAGTAGGGTTTAGGGTTTTGGGTTTTGGGTTTAGGGTTTAGGGTTTAGAGGGATGGGAAGTCGAAGTTGGAGGGAGCACCGGAAGGGTCCAGGATTTGGGGGTGAGGGTTTAGGGGTTTGTAGGGTTTTGGGTTTCTGGTTTGAGGTAGCGTAGCGTTTATGGGCTTATAGTTGAACAGCTTCAGGGTGAGGGAAAAGCCCTCCGCCAGGCATGAGCGGAGGACGTCCTATGATGTGGCTAGAAGTTAGAAGGGGTAGTGCCAAAACGAGAGCCCGCTTTTGGAAAAGAAAAGCGCCCCAAAATGCAAGCCCTCAACCCTAAACCCAGAAGTGGTTTCAAAAAGAAACCTAGTTTGGGAAGCCCCGCCCCAAACCCTAAACCCTAAACCCTAGGCCCTACAGGTTTTAGTATTTAAGGGTTAGGGCCTTATCCCATCCGGAGCCCTCCAGCGGCTTGGCGCTTCGCTCCAGTGGTGCCCTTATGTTCTTGACTTTGGTTTAGGATTTCGGGTTTAGGGTTTAGAGTTCAGGGTGGGGGTTTAGGGTTTAGAGTTGAGGGCTTTTAGGAGTTTAGGGTTTTAGGGTGTAGGGTTTAGGGTTTAGGGCTCGGGGGCCCCAATGCATGTATACGTCCTTGCCACGCAAGCCCTCGGATGGAGTAATTGCATCAACCTAGCCCAAATTCCCACAACCCTGCAAACCTGAAATACAAAGCCCTCAAACTTCAAACCCTGAAGCCCAAGAACCCTGCACCCTAAAGCCCGAAAAACCCTAAACCGTAAAGCCCCAACAGCCCTAAAACCCAAAAGCCCTAAGCCTCTACACCCTAAAGCCCGAAAGGCCTACGGCCCCAAAAGCCTAGCCTCAATCCTTTGGTGCCGTTCCTCAATGGCCAGATTCGCCTGCTTATCAGTTGCCACCCTAAACCCTAAACCCTAAACCCTGAACCCTAAACCCTAAACCCTCAACCCTCAACCCTATCAACCCTAAACCCTAAACCTCAAGCCCGCGCTCGTAAGTAGGGAAGGCCCAGACCCCAAGCCTCAATCCCAGGCATCTTCTCTGCTCTGATGCCATCTATGTCCCTGCCGCCTGGCCACTCCTAACCACCACGCCCGATCCTCTGCTCCCCCTAGAGAAGCCCCTGAGGACATGAAAAGCGCACTTGCTTTTAAAGATCGTGTAAGGTGAGTATGGCAACGGCTGCAAGGTTTAGGGTTTAGGGTTTAGGGTTTCGGTTTAGGGTTTAGGCTTTAGGCTTTAGGCTTTTGGCTTTAGGCTTTAGGCTTTAGGCTTCAGGGTTTAGGGTTTAGGGTTTAGGGTTTAGGGGGTTGAAGAGGGGTAGCTTGGGGGCGACCCGGGTGCCCCTTGTCGGAGGCCCTCAAGGGTACCTCAACGGGGCTTGTTTTGGCGGGCACTTTGGGGTTTAGGGTTTAGGGTTTGGGGTTTAGGTAGGGTTTGGCGTGGCTTTCTTCAGTTTCAGTGGGGGGGCATGATTAGATTTGTGTAGACCCCTTTGGGGAAGAAGTAGGGTTTAGTACCTTGTAGGGGTTAGGGCGTAGGGTTTCGGGTTCAGGGCCAACCTGTCTAGCAATGCATCAGACCCTACTTCACTAGCTGGCAAAATGGCCACAGTGGCTGTTCAGGGTAGTACGTACCTTACATCCCTAAACCCTAAACCCTAAACCCTAAACCCTAAACCCTAAACCCTAAACCCTAAACCCTAAACCCTAAACCCTAAACCCTAAACCCAGCTATACCGCAGTGTTCTCTTAACTGTATCTTCAGGGCCTTTTGCAGGAGATCGCTGTTCTCATCCCAAGCCAGGAGTTCCAACACCCCTTCATCCCAAGGGGTTCTTACTGCTCAATGGGGGAAATAGGTGCTCTTTTCGGTGCTCTTTTCAGGGTTTAGGGTCTATATAATAATAGATATAAACATCAATCATAAAAAGAAGACATAGAGAGAGAGAGGGAGAGAGAGAGAAGGATTAGAGTCTAGGTTCAGGGCCACTAAGGGAACCTACACTACATCCCCCTCCCTTGCAGCTTACATCCTTCTGGTCTAGGCAGCTCCCAGGCACCGGTGGCGGTACTCACGTTCATGCACAGCCAAAAATCGCTGAAGGAAACACGGGAACCCTAAACCCTAAACCCTAAACCCTAAACCCTAAACCCTAAACCCTAAACCCTAAACCCTAAACCCTAAAGCGCCCTCAGCCCAAAACCGCCGTAAGCCCTCAGCCCTAAACCACCCTAAACCCTTCAGTCTCAGGCCCCTTGCATCCACCCACCCGCCCCCCACCCCGCCCTTGCGGGGGTCTCTACACCCTGAACCTTAAACCCTAAACCCTAAACCCTAAACCCTAAACCCTAAACCCTAAACGAACGCTTGACGGCTCCCGGAGGTTACTGTGGTTTCTGTCGAAGCGCTTCTGCCGAAGCACGTCGCGGCCAGGAGGCGTTGTCTCTCACATCCTGCTCTTAGGGGCCTTAATCAGAATAGTTTTTTTTATTTTTTTTGGGGGGGGGAAGGGGTTATGAAAAAAAGTTACAAGGAACCTAAAAGAATGTGATTGCTGCTGTTAGGGGGGGGGGGTTGGGGGCTTCGTAGAGCTCGGGATTGAGGTTTAGGGATTTCAAGTTTAGGGTTTAAGGATTAGGGGTTAGGGTTTACTGACCCGACTTCCTCAAAACCCTAAACAAAACAGACTCTAAGCCCCAAACCCTAAAGCGTGTTTCAGGGCTGTATCTTACGAGCCTCGCACCCCACTATCTCCAGCACCCTTTGTCGAATTTCCTCTGCCGACTCTGAGCGCATGCCATGGCATTGGGCGTGCGTGAGATGAAACATATCCCAAGCTCAAGCCCTGAACCGTAAACCCGAGATCCCAAACCTCGAGCCCTGAACCCTAGACCCTAAACCCCAAACCCGAAACCCCAAACCCCAAACCCCAAGCCCTAAGCCCTAAGCCCTAAGCCCTAAGCCCTAAGCCCTAAGCCCTAAGCCCTAAGCCCTAAGCCCTAAGCCCTAAACCCTATCTATCAACCTTATAAGGTATAGGCATTCTCCTACAGGCATTTGACGAACATGTGGGTTGCGTTCAAAATTCGCGTGTCTGCTCAGTTACTTTAATTTACATTAATTGGTTTGGTCGGTCTATTTTCATGTCTTTGCTATGAGGCGGCACCGAGGGGGATCCCCTAAAACCCCAGTGTGGCGGTAGGAAAACGCTAGGTTTGCGCTAGGTAAAATCAACAAACTTTTTTTCTCAATTTCGCATGTCACCACAAAGCGAACCCAACAGAGATTGATTGAGAAGGCCCAGCCAGGCACACCACCCGAAATATGCGTGCAAATCTGGGGTGGTGTAATAACCCTGCGCCTCTTCATTATAAATTGACGGCGCCCCTGTTGCCAGGATATAGGTTCTTCTAGGAAAACGATGACAAGAAATAAACGATATTCTTGTTATACTTGGTGCATTTGCTGCTCCTGGCTTGTTTTCGTCGTTCATCACGTCGTAGCATCAGATCTTGGAAAATCCGGCACAGTGTTTTGCGCTAGCGCCGCGCTAGCACGGCGCTAGCAAAACGTCAACGCAACCTCCCCCGGCAGACCATGGCCCATTCCTCCTCTAGCAGACCATAAAGGAACACCATAGAACCGAGAGTGCTATGCTTGCTGGAGCTCGAGCCCCGCAAGTGGCGACAGCGGACTCGCGCCAGACTCCAGCAGTAGCAGTATGTAGCAGTAACACTAACAGTTCTTGTGACGACTCGTCCGACAGCAGCGCCTGAAAAATGGTCCGCGCTAGCACCCTTTCTAGGAAATCATGCTTGGACCCTTCAAATGTCGCGTTTGCTACTTTATCTCAATCAGCTTCTTTTTCCTTCAGGACATAAGGCGGCACCGAGGGTGTTCCGATTTAACGTCAATTTCGGGAACAAGCATTTTGACAACAACCCATGTGGCAGGGCTTTCGGCGTGTGGGTATGGGGTTCAGGCTTGAGGTTTAGGTGAGGGTGTGTAAGTGTCTAACGTCGTGGCTACTTCAAGCAGGGGCCAAACTTTTGCGAATCGTTCGTGAAAGCCTACGGGGACTGCATGCATGGAGAGTACGGGGGGGCCTCCCCAAAATTTCCCAAAGCCCTCAGAATGAAATACCATATATCATACCCATACAACCTTTCAAGTGTTTCCATTTCACGTGAACCCTAAACCCTGAACCCTAAACCCTCAACCCTAAACCCTAAACCCTAAACCCTAAACCCTAAACCCTAAACCGCAAGAACCAGTAAGTAAGTCAGATGGACTTTCCGAAAATGGGGACAAGCTTTTGTAAGGGGGTTGCTAGAATAAGGATGAGAGTTCTTTGGGTATGCAAAAAGCGGTACGTGCCCTTCTTGGGGGAAATCCCCATGTTAAATGATTACCTGCGCATCCCCCAAAAAATCGGGATGCCTTCTTTTCTGTCGAATCCCCAAACTCTTTGCCTCTGCTGCGGGCCCATCATCCCTCAAGAGGGCTTCTTGATGCTTCAAAATTTGGGGCTGTATCTTCGTAGCTGAGTGAAAACACTTTACACTTTTTGGGATACTACGATCCCCTATAAACTGAAAGTGTACACTTTTTGGCAGCTTATGAACTCAGCAACTCAGTATAGTGTTGTGCAGTGTTGGAGTTTAAGGCTACGCCTTGCGTCCCATTTAGGGTTTAGGGTTTAGGGTTTGGGGTTTAGGGTTTAGGGTTTAGGGTAGTATGCCAAACACCCGAACCCCGAACCCTCTCTCAGCCCCAAAGGCATGATATGGGGGTTTTGCGACATTTTGGGGCCTTTAATAAAGACCCCCAAATAGTAGGACCCCCTCATACTACCTGGGTTGTGCTTGGGGATATTTTTTCAATTTCACTTCTTTCCTTATTTTTCAAAAACCATTCTCAAAGGGTTGTAAAGCACAACTCGGAATATGGACCCCAATAAGGAACCCCTACCATCGTAAACCTTAAACCTTAAACCCTAAACCCTAAACTCCCATATAGGCGAGTCCAGTTTGCCGTGCGCCTCTTCGTCTCGCTCCTCCGTCTCTTCGTGGCCGCGCGGCGCGCGAGGTTGTGTAAGAGCCGCTTGAGGTTCCAGCAGGGGTTTGTGGTCCGGCCTTATAGAAGGGACTAGAGTGAGCACAAGGTATATGAGGGTTCATGTGGACTCGGGCTCAGGGTCTAGGATTTCGGAATCAGGCTCTAAAACCTCGAACCCTATTCCTATCTTGGGGGAGTTCAGTGCTTGGTCACCGATTAAGGGCCGTTGGGGTTGAAGTGCTCTGAGGCCTCGACGACGAACGCACTTTCATACCCTCTGACGCTCTATACCCTCTATCCTAAACCTTTGTTGCCTATACGACCCTGAACCCTAAGCCCCAACCCTAGACCCCGACCCCTGAACCCCAATTATGAAGCCCTTAATTACGGAAGACAGGTGAAGGTTGACTTGAAGGTTACTTAGTCCCTGAACCTTAAGCCATAAATTCCTAAGCCCTGCATAAACCCTGACAGTGCCCGACTCCCAGCCGGTCTACGTTTGCATGCGGTTTGGGGTTTAGGGTTTTTGGAGAGTGCATGTGGCACAGCGCACCCTCAGGCCTAAGGCCAAAGCCCTAAACCTCAAACCTAAACTCCCTAAACCGTATGTTATGCAAAATCTCGGTCGCCTGAACAGGAAGCAGGTGCAAACCGATTCAGGGGGCCTTGTCTTGCCGGGACAGCCTTAGCAACGGTGGGAAGGCTTAACGGTTTAAAGGTAAGGGATTATATCGGGCTCAGGGCGTTGGGGGTTTAACAGTTTGGGGTACAGGCTTCAGAGTTTCGGGTTTTCGGGGTTTTGGGGAAGCTCCTTCTTTTGTGCAAGGCCCCTACCTTCCGGCAGAAAAAGTGGCATTTACTCGACGGGCATATGGGATCCTCAGGAGCGGTCTTTCCCGCCCCTCTTGGGAGCTGAGGCGGCCTTAGTCAAGGACTTTGTGAAGATGACCAATCTCACCTCCGCCGCCTGCGTGACCATGCGCCTCGGGCCCTCAGCCCTAAACCCTAAACCAGAGACGGGGGTGGGGGGTGGGGGGGTGGCGGGGGGGGTGGTGGGGGGGGTGGGGGGGGGGGGGGGGGGGTGGGGGCCCCTAGACCTGACACCATCATCTCTTGTCCACACGTTCCGAAGGCTTTAGGATCCCTTCACCCTGAACCCTCTCAGTAGCTGAGGGAGTACACTTTGCACTTTTTGGGATACTCTAATCCCCTATAGAACTGAAAGTGTTCACTGGATGGCAGCTTATGAACTCAGCAACGAAGCCCTAGAGATAGTTCAGGAGCATGCTGAGTTTGTTGACCTAGCACCTAACCTAGGAAGCCGACTGCGGCCCTTTACCTTCTTGCGTTTGGCTTGGTGCCCTTTCTGAATGAAACCAAGTTCGGAAAACAAAGGAACGCTTACGGACCGTATGCTGTCCCAGGCTACCCAAAGCCCTAGTTTTTTGAACCCTGAACCCAGGAACAATCTCATCCTGCCCATCTTCGCCTTTCACATCGCTGGCCCGTCAGTGCTCTGGCGCCACACAACGTCCAGCGTTTAGGGATCAGGTTTTTCAGTTCCGGTTCCTTCGTCTCTTGGGGATCTAGAGCCTGCACCTAAACTTCACTCAAACCTTAACCCTACACCCTGGAGCCCTAAACCCCCAACCCTAAACCCCAAATCCCCAAACCCTCAACCCCTCAACCCTCAACCCGTCAACCCCTAAACCCTCAACCCCGAAACCCTAAAACCCTAAAACCCTCAACCCCTCAACCCCTCAACCCCTCAATCCCTCAACCCCTCAATCCCTCAACCCCTCAGCCCCTCAACCCCTAAACCAAAACCCTCGACCCTAAACCCGCAACCCCTAACCACCCCAAAACCCTAAACCCCTAAGCCCTGAAACCCTAAACCCTCAACCCCCTAAGCTTAAACCCTAAACCCATATCGTTTACGGTTTAGGGTTCAGGGTTTAGGGTTTAGGGTTTAGGGTTTCATACGCCAGACAGCTTAAACCTTCCCTAGACTTGGTCCCAGTCCCGGGGCTCGTGGTTTGAAGGGGTTTAGGGTTTAGGGTTTAGGGTTTAGGGTTTAGGGTTTAGGGTTTAGGGCTAGGGGTTCATTGTTTAAGGTGTCGGTCCTAGGGTTAGGATTTAGGGTTCAAGGGTTTAGTGAAGAAGTTTTGGGAGCTAACTGCCGCCTGCAAAGTAGTTTTAATCCATGGAAGCCAGGAACGTAGAGGAGTGTTGGGAATAGGGCTTCAGGATGCTTCAGGGTTTAATTCGGATTTATGGCTCAGGGCACAGAAGCCGTCAGAAGCCCTTGTGGAAGACACGCGCACGCACCTCTGACAAACGCAGTCCGAACACGCCCTGCAAATCCTAAACCCTAAACCCTAACACCC